>CM063509.1:96503037-96953037 GCA_032207245.1 Pardosa pseudoannulata
ATCAATTAAAATTACGCATGGTCCCATAAACGTCAGAGTAACCCCATAGTGCAGGAAACTCCAGGACTCTCAGAAAGATCAAAACACACACATAAGATATGTTTAATTTTTGAGTTTAGAAAAGTCAACAAGAAAATTTTTTGGCCAGCAAATAGTCACAACTGAATAAGCAAAAATTTTAAGACATGCCTTAACACATTTTATTGTGACAAGTGTGTACAACTAACACACATATACTTAATTACTAACACATAAAAATTTTTAGGATTAATACTGCTCAATCTGAAGTATTCAAAACTCAACCCTTGCTCAATATTATAGAATTAGATGATATGTCAGTTACTTACAGCAAAAATCTAATTATTTCTAAACAATATACAGTTGTAAAGGAATACTTCCAATTTACTTAAATGATAACTGGACTAACAGCAAAGTGATTAACTATGCAGACATTCTCAAATTAATGAAGGAAAAATGAATTTGCAAATCAAGATATCAAAACAAATAGCATATAATACCGAATAAAAAATAAAACTTAATTTTTAATTCTCTAGATTACATATCAACTTTTTTAAAGCAGGTTGATAACACAACTTTAGCAAAATACACACAGTATAAAATTTACATAATACTTAATCCTTCCTTCCTCAGTGGCATGACAGCCCAGGATGGGCCTTAGCCCTCTCTAGAATTCCATACCAGGCAGTCCTATCTTTGGCTCTGGATTTCCAATTTAAAATTTTCAAGGATCTTATGTCTTCCTTAATACTGTCTAACCATCTAAGTTTTGGTCGTCCTCTCATTCGAGTTCCTATTGGTCTGGCCGTTAAAAACTTTTTTTGTGGATCTATTGTTATTAAGTCGAACTAGTCTGGCCCATTTTAATCTTTGTAAGCTAATAAATTAATTATATCTGGATTTTTATATGTTCTGTATAATTCAATATTTGTTCTTTTTCTCCATATACCATTTACATTAATTCCCCCAAAAATACTTCTCAATATTTTTCTTTCAAAAACTGCTAGGGTTTCCTTGTCTCTTTCTGTCAACGCCCAGGTTTCAGCTGAGTAAGTCAAAACAGGTCTTATTAGGCATTTATACAATATTATTTTAGTCAATCTTTTAATGTACTTAGACTTTAAATATTTCTTTAATCCAAAAAAACATTGATTCTGCTACGAATTTCAACAGATATATTATTTTGTGTATTAATTTCCGAATCTAGGTATATAAACTGCTTTACAGGCTCAAATCTATAACTGCCTATTTCTAAGAAGGAGTGATTATATTCTGATTTTAAACAAAGCATATATTTGGTTTTAGTTTCATTAATGCTCAAATTCATCTTTTTAGCCTCAGTTTCCAGAGAAATAAATGCTTGTTTCAGTGCATCTAATGTCCGGGTTATAATATCAATATCATCTGCATATGCAAGCAATTGTACAGATTTGTTGAAAATGTTTTCTTCCTCTAGAATTTAAATTACATAATACTTAATACTATATTAAAATTGTTTCAACACTAAGACTTTTTAATTGATATTTGACAGACATAACTCAGTTGTGAAATTTCATGCTACTAACTTACCTAGAAGTATAAGCACCAATTCATTATAACACCCACTAATGACTTCCAGTCAAAATTGGCAAGTTTGATATTTTTACAGAATTTTTTTTCTCCCCCCTCCCTTCTGAATATTTAATGTCTCAGTAATGCATACTACATTTTCCTTTAAACTTTGTGCATTTTTAAACAAAATATATTATATTCCATGTACTTAACCATTGCTTCTTTTGTAGTTTTTTTCTGTCCAAAAGATTATAATCTGATTTTTTTTAAAAAGAAAAAAATATATATATACATTTGCTTATGATCCAAAATTTTGGTCTACCAGAGAAATCTGTTTGCAATGCTACAAACTTTATTATTTATTTGAAAAAAAAAAAAAGTTTTAAATATTAAGCATTAGTGGATTAATTTACCGATAAAAGCTACCTAGTAAAATCTAAGCCAGGGTACCCACTCTTTTTAAAGAACTAAAATTAAGGACTTTTTAAGGACTTTCTAAGAACCAAAGTAACTTTTTATAAGGACCTACTAGAAATACACGGCATAACTACATAAACCTTATTTCCTAAGGAATATATTTTAATAATTATGAACCAGACAAGGCATGTTCAATAAATGCCCTACAATGTTTCAAAACTAAGTTTTTAAAAATATTTAAAAATTAATATAAGATAAATCTATTTGACAAAAATATTTTGAAAAATGTACATCTAAAGTTTTTTGAGTGATCAAATTAAAAATAAATTGTGAATAAAATATAATATTATAAACAGTACTTTCTGAGGGTTTAAAAATGACTATTGTATGTGCATATATATATATATATATATATATATATATATGTACTAGCTGATTATACCCAACGTTGCCTGGGAAAGAAGAAAGTTTTAGACTTTTCTATTACATTCAATGCAAAGAAAATTAAACTTCCATAAGTAACTGAAATATCTACAACCTGCCCCCAACCTTCATGCTTCATTTAATAAAAATTTACATGACTGTTAGCTATTAGGAAAGGGCAGCTGACTTTATAAACTTTTTCAGTATGCGAAAGTTTATTTGTCAAAAAAGTTTTCTAGCTTGTGAGCATAAAAAGTACTAATAAACTGTAAGTATTTTCATAATATTTTAAGGATATCAAGCAAAGGAATTTTGAATTACTACAGAAATACACTGAAAACATATATGCATTTGAGGATTTTCTTTATTATTCATACTGCACTTTTGACTAGAAAATGTGAAAGAATGTTATGAAAATTAACAAATATTTTATATATTCTTTGACCAGTACTTATCACCTGTACTGGTGTTCTTAATTAGAACCGGTTTGGGGCAAGTTTAACTCCGAACTTACAAAACCAGAAAGTGTTGAGAGTAAGGCAAAAATTGATAGGAAATCACGTGATGACAGATTTGTTCAAGTTCCAATTTAAAAATTAAGGAGTTTTTAAGGACCTTTGACAAAAATTAAGTAGTTTTAAGGACCCTTAAAAATGAAAGCTAAAATTAAGGAACTCTTAAGGACTTTTAAGGACCGTGGGAACCCTGTAAGCTGCTCAAGCAGCATATGGTCAGCTTAAGATTGTTATTGAGATGTGGTTAATGGCACTTGAACTGGAAAAAAAAAAAGTTTACAAATTTAATTGGATTTTAGAATTTTCTTCTTTAAATAGCAACAATGATGTAAAATCATTAACAAGAAATATGATTTCATTTAATCTACTATAAAAGAGATAGATTTCAGACTATAATCAATCCCTTCTTTGTTCTCTTTGCTGACACACACTTGTTAGTTCTCAGTTTCTGTTTTCTGGTGGATCTAAGAAAATGGTACAATAAGAATGTGTAAACATGAGCTATTGAAAGTTTAATTATTGAAAACTTAATTTTATACAAACAATAATGCAGCAATTTATTGTAGCTAAATTTAAAGGGAAATTCACCAGACAACAAAATCTTCTTATTGCCATTGGGTATTTTTTTATATTGACTGAACATGTAATTTTCCCAGACGACTTGGCGTGAACAAGGATTTGCTATTTGGGACATGGAACATTCGTACCCTGCAGAAAGGCAGTGCTTAGATCCCGTACCCAATGATGACCACCTACAAGATGGCTAGACGATGTTGAAATTGACCTCAAATTCTTGAAGATTAAGAACTGGAAAAGAGTTGCTCTAGACCGTTTGAGTTGGAGAAAGCGTGCTGTCGAGACAGCTAGGACCTATAACAGGTTGTTATGCTCACAAAGAAGAAGAACATGTAATTTCCCTCTGAAATTTTTTGGAGCAACAAAATAACCAATCATTTAATGAGATGAAAAAATTAATAAAGATTTTAACATATTTAACCCCTTAAGGATAAGCGTATCATATAAGCAAGACCCTCTGAACTGACTCAGAGGCAGATATATTACATCAGAGGTTACAGAACAGAACATGCGAACAAGGTTCATTTGAAATTCAGGCAGATGTGGGTAAATTTTAGCCAAAGTTTATAAAAAAAATGCAATAAATATTAGTATTTTTTTTTTAATATATAAGTTTTTTTTAAATGTGAGTCTTATGCAGTGTTCTTAATAATCAGCATTGCACTAGAATAGTTGATTAAACTGGAATGTAAATAAAGGGACATTTCATGGAAATTTAGGACAAGACAAATTATACTTTGGGGAATATTAGGCTCTGAAACATTTTCTGCTCCCTTATATTATATATGATATTTTAAATAGAACATTTATTTAGTATTTTTACTACCATTGTAGCCATAATATCCATTATAGTAGATTTCATCAATTCTAGAAAATTATCTGAGTCAATTAAAACCTGTTTAATGCATAATATGCCCTTCTTGAACATTGAAAACCTTTAAAACATTAAATGATTTGCAGCATCCATTCATGGTAGTCTAGAACATAGAGACAACAATATATCAAGTTTTCAAGAGATGTTGAATGAAGTTATTAAGGAATTAACACTTAATAATCAAAATTCTGGATCATTTGAAGATGAAATAAACATAAAATCAGGAAACGAGAATATATGCCTTAAAAAACAAAGAAAAAAATGTATATATAAACCAAACAATAAAAAGACGACAGATTCAGAGCAGCACAATGAGACATTGAAGCACTGCAGGGGGGGGGGAATCACAAACAAGCATTTAAAAATATTTCTATATTGAAGAACTCTTTTTTCTATTAAAATATACTAAAATTCTGTTATATGTAACGCTCAAGATATCTAATTTTTCAATGTCTGCAATATAATGAGGTAACTCTAGGAGTTAACTCAATTTTAAGTGACAGACTATAATTTAATATACTGCCAAACTGGTATCAGAAGCGATAGTGAACTTTGTAAAATATTTAAAAGGTTTATTAAAAAAGAGAGAGAGAGAGAATTATATTTATAACAATGTAGAAAATTAAACAAATAATGAATAAGAGTATTAAAAATAGTTTAAGATATGTTTTTTCCAACCTGTTTATATAAAGGCACCCAGATGTTACTACAGTGGCTAAAAGCATAAATATTGATTTGTAAATTAAGATTCTGAATAGCAAAAAATGTACATTGTTGCCTTTATGGTCATAGGAATAGCGTTTAAAATGACAAAGTCAGACAATTTCAGAGGATTAAACAGAAGACCTTAAACTTACATACATTGTAAAACATGAGATTTGCTTCAATACACATATGAGACAACAAACTGTCTATTCATTTCTAGAAACAAAACAAAAAATAATTACTTTTATCACTTTCAGAAGATGATCTTATTGGAGATGGAACATCTACATTTTCCTTAGATGGAGTACTGACAATTGAAGAAATTTTATCAGAATCTATAATGAAATTTTATACATTATTAAAAATATTTAAAATTTATTTGGAATGAACATTCCAGAATTTATATTTTGCGAGCTAAAAACCATATTTTTACTGTTAAAAAATACCATTTAAAATCATTTTAATTTATATAAACAAAGAAAATACTTTCTTTTAGTCACAAAAATTTTATGTTTTTATGGAAACCTTCTAATGAATTTGAAAGTAAATAGAGGCTACAAAAAAGATAAAATCATTAAACTGCAACGAAAAAGTTAAAAATTTATTGGGTTGTACACTATTTTATAACTTTTATTACTCTTTTTTTAATAGTTAAAATAGTTGTAATTTAATACTTTTAATAATTAAAATACAGTAGAAGACCCTAAAACTAACATGCATTGTAACACCTGTTATTTACACTATTACCTCTGAAATAACAAACCTTTTAAAAAATATAATAGAAAATAATAATTACATTTAGAACACAATTGCATTGCAGATGAAACATCTATATCTTGCTTTGATGGAGTATTAACAGTTGAAGAAATTTTGTCAGAATCTAAAATGAAATTTCACATATTATTGAAAAAAATAAGTTTGATCAGGAATAAACTCCAAATTTTGTGTTTCAAAATTTATACTCTAGTTTTAACATATTACATCTATAATTGTTAATTATACTTTATACAAACTAAGATATGTCTGAAAAATCGTTCTAAAAAGATATTGTACTATTTTCCTTTAGTAACAAAATTTCTTAATTTTACAGAAATCTCCCTGAATTCAAAAGTGAATAGTGGTTGTGAAACAGGTAACAAGTTATAATGCACGAGTTACTATACATGTAACAAAAGAAATCAAAACTGTTATAAATAAAATTTTCCAGTTTATAGTATTAATAGTAGCGTGCGGTCCATATGTGCAGGGTGTGCACTGCACACCCTGGCAAAATTATGAGGGACAATAATTTTCTGCACCTATGTTTACCTATCTTTATATGGTATATAATAAATATTATTTATAATATATTCAAATATGTTGATTTGCTTGCTTGTATTCGAGTAGTGGGTTTGATACTAGGTGCTGCACCACGTAGCGTGCAAACGAACATAGAAAGTTCTGATTTTTACGCACTGCACACTAAATTGAAAATCCCGCTTTATATATATGGGCTACAGGAGAAGAGCATACTATGGCACTGAGGCAAGTGCAGCTATTTTTCCTGCACTTGGCATTCAGAATCATCTGATGGTACGGTTTATTAAGCGTTGCATGACAGCAGGGACTTTTTTTTTTTTTTTTTTTAACTGATTAAGTGGCCATACGATTTTGCAGATGGTTAATGTTTAAATTTATATATTGTAAGATTTTGTTTTCATGGAAATATAAAATAAATACTTCATCAATATAAAATGAAATGTTTTAGTGTGGTAAATTAATTTCGGTGATGTATTACATTTATTGATATGATTAGCTGAAAAACAATGTTTTTTTGTTTTAAAGAAACAAATTTTAACAGAACAGTCCAAATTTTACCATTCATTGTGTCTTACAGACAGTATATAAGTTATATTATGTAACACCATATCCCTGGATTTGTTTTCAAAAACTGTCAAGACGTTTTTTGCAGAATATATGATTTTCAAATGTTAAAAACAATAAATATAAATTAATCCACTGACCGAACAAGGAACAGTTCGCTCTATTGTGCCAGCGTGCAGCAAAATCCTCTGCACGTGGAATAGACATTCAGTTTGTAGGCACCACAGCGGCAGGCGCCATGTGGTGCTACGTTTGCTGAACATATAAGCTATTCGTAGAAGCCCGAAGCGTTACTTTTTAGACGCTGATATGACACCATACAACAAAAGACATGATTTTTGTTTCAGTGCTAGTATAATTCTCATAAGTTAAGAAGTTTTTATAGTTATAATTCTAATACTCCTAGGTAAATATTTTATTTGTTATCTTTAAGTTTATATTCATAATAATTAACCCGTCTCAGAATGGAAAACTTGGATGTCTCAATAATTAAAGATTTATTGGAAAATCCATATTCTCTGCACACCCTGCATGAAAACCTACTGCACGCCACTGAGTATTAACATCATTTATTATAACAATTTAAAAAATTACCTCACTTTAAAAAAAGTCTTTGTTTAAAATAATTAATTTATACTTACTTGAAGAAGCAATAGCAGGTTTTTCATTATCTACCATACTTAAATTGTTTGCACTTGTTAAAACAGTACTAGAAGATGGTATCACAGGATTTGTAACATTTACAGGAACTGCTGGATTAGTAGGAACTGTTGGTACAGGTAAAATCAAATAATAATTATATTGGCCATTATTTTGAGTAAAGGTACCTGATGGAATATTCTGGTAAGGAATGGAAGGGTTTGATATTAAGAAACAGGAACTAGATTCATTGAAAATTGGAGGTGGCACAACTGTGGATCTTGATTGATCATTTACAGATATTTTATCTGATTTGTCCATTTCAGAAACTGTATTTGGATTATTATTGTCAGGCAACTGACAGACGTCTGACTTAGCATTTTTCACCTGGCTTTTATTTTTCATATCAATATTGTTTACTTCTTTATTTGTATCACCACTAGGAAAATCTTTTTCAGAAATTGTATCAGTTTTAGCTTTCTCTATGCTTAAATCAGATGAGCATTTATCATTTGCCTTATTTTCATACTCAGTCAAACTTGAGTATTCACTATCTTTATGTGCTTTCACATTGCCAGGTAAATCAGCAGAAATTTTATCTGCATTGGTTAAGTCACTTGGAATGTTACACTTTACATATTCTAAATCAGATTGGTTCTTTTCAAGCTCACTAGATATGTACTCAGAGTTAGAATCTTGACATTTTTCAGAATAAGTAGCTAAATTATTAAAAGTCATACTTTCATTATTAAATTCCTCCAATTTACTTGAAGATGTAGTGCTCACATTAGCGTTATTAAGCTGGAAATCACAACATGGAGATCTGACAATTTCCTGATTATCAATATTTAATCCAAAACTACCAGTATTTTCAAGATTTGAGTTTTCATGTCCTGGTATTTTATTTCCCTCTAAAGGATTAGATGCTTCTTTAAAAGATTCAGTAGCCCCATTATTTACATTTAAATGATCATCTGGTTCACTTGTAATACTTTTATTCTGAATGTCAGTGGAGTTTTCAGAAAGTACTGTGTTTTTTTCATTATATCCAACAGAGGATACCTTTGTTGTTTTTTGATTTGAGTTACAAGCTACACAAAAGAAAGAAAAGTATTTTAATGAGTGTATGAAAATAACATCACAAGCATTTTAAAGTTACAGTTTCCACATATTATATTTACATATAAATGTCTAGTCCCATAACACAATTTATCTTTAACAAGTTCATATATGAATTTAATATCTTTAAACAAATTATTTCACCTGCATATGAAAGAATAGTCCCAATGTAGCTCATGCATGTCATACAAGGCAACTAAAATGGGTAACCAGGGCCTAGGGGTTAAGCCAAGTACCCTGCCCCTGGGGATTATATCAGGGGACTGGTCCTCCAGGTCAGAGGTTGAGCGTAAGGCCAACTACCTAACCCCATAAAAAATCTCAGTTCAGAAACCTCAACAAAGCACTAAAACTGGTTAGATTCTACCTAGACGACTCGGAAAGGAAAAGAACTTGAGAATTTGTAAAAATCAGGAATTGGAGAGCAGCCACTAATGATAGAAGCTGCTGGAAGGAGCATATGGTTGTATCATCCAAAACCTGTAAAGGGCTGTTGTGCTTGTAAAGAAGAAGAAATATAAAAATCTCAGTTCAGAAACCTCAACAAAGGGCAAAAACTGGTTGGATTCTACCTAGACAACTCAGAAAGGAAAAGAACTTGAGAATTTGTAAAAATCAGGAATTGGAGAGCAGCCGCTAATGATAGAAGTTGCTGGAAGGAGCATATGGTTCAATTATCCAAGACCTGTAAAGGGCTGTTGTGCTTGTAAATAAGAAGAAATATAGTTATTTTTTTCCAAAAGCTACAATTGAAAATTTTAAAAGATTATAGGCAGGGTTCCCACTCTTTTTCCAGAACAAAAATCAAGGACTTTCTAAGGACCAAAGTAGCTTTTTATAACAACCTACTTGAAATACTCGACATAACAGCATAAACCCTATCTCCTGATGAACATATTTTAATGATTATGAACAAGACAAGACATGTTCAATAAATGTCCTACCTTATTTCAGAATTAAGTTTTTAAAAATGCCTAAAAATTAATATAAGATAAATCTATTTGATAAAACCTAATTTTGAAGAATGTACATCTAAAGTTTTATAAGTGATCAAACTAAAAATAAATTGTGAATAAAAACAATATTATAAACAGTACTTCCTGAGGGTTTAAAAATGACTGATATATATATATTTATATAAGAATTTATATATACTAGCTAATTATACCCAACGTTGCCTGGGAAAGAAGAAAGTTTTAAACTTCTCTATTACATTCAATGCAAGAAAAATTAAACTTCCATAAATAACTGAAATATCTACAAAGTCCATCCTCCATGCTTCGTTTAATTAAAATCTGCATGACTGTTCGATATTAGGAAAGGGCAACTGACCTTATACTTTAAACCTTTTAATTATACAAAAGATTATATATTTGTCATATAAAAAAACTGACAGGAAATCACATGAGACTGCGGATCTCATCGATAGAGAAATTGATCGCATTCCAATTTAAAAATTAAGGAGTTTTTAAGGACATTTGACAAAAATTAAGTAGTTTTAAGGGCCCTTAAAAATGAAAGCTAAATTTAAGGAAATCTTAAGAACTTTTAAGGACCGTGGGAACCCTGATAGGATACTGTTTACAAATTTTATTCAAAATCAACAACAAGAAAGTATAAGCTGGCTTTAAAAAAAACTGTGGTAGCTTTCTAGTCCTTGATTACAATTTCAAGTTGAAATTTTGCCTCATAAGAGTTTAAAATATGTTGTGTGTAATATCAGCAACCTTTCTAAAGTTGTGTTTAATTTTGCAGTACCAAAAAACATAAAAATTCCTATTCTATAAAATTCATAATAAGTCTATTAAAACCAAAAATTGCAAATTTCACAGATAATTGTAAAAATTGTCAAGTATAAAACTGATGCACCTACCTCACTTCATATTAAAGAACGAACACTTTTGTTAAACTTTAATAGATTGGTACAAGGCAAGTAACAATAAATTAATAAATTTATATACACATTATCAGGATTTAAACTGCACATGCCTCTGAACTTACAATTTTTTTCAAAACTGCCATCTTCTGTTGGTGACGTCAAGTTATCTTTCGCAGCATTTTCATCAGTAACATCCTAAAAAAGTAATTATTAACTTTTAAAAGAATCAGCAATGTTAAAAAATACAATCTTATTTAGCTTCAAAACTATTAAGAAAAATTTTAGCTAATTTTAAGTTTTTTCTACTAAACTTTTTTAATGGCTCCTTGACTATTATTAATCCTTATCTTTTCTGCAGAATTTTTAGAATAGACAAATTTTCACTAATATATTTCATAATATAGAAAAGCATAAGTTTAATCAATACTTGAAAGAATAAAAATAGCACTGCTTACAAAAATACTTTAAGTAAATAATTTATTTTTGATTGATATAATAAACTAAATGCATCAAATAAAATTAATAAATAGGAATTCACTTTAAGTATTATTATTTAATGTAACATTACAAAAGTACTTTCACTAGACTACATTACCATGTTTTCTATTATATCCACAGTAGCTGTTGCTGTCTGGGGTAAGTGATTAGATACTGGTGAATTGCTAGAAACAGATACATTATTAAAACTGCAAGCATGTTTTTATAACACAATTTTTTTTTTTACAAGACAAAATATCAATAAATATTTCTTTTAAATATGCTTGAGTCATTCATATATATAATTTCATTTAAGATGAATAAATATACCAAATACTTCATTTAGGATAAATTTTTTGTTAAATTTATAATGCTATTCAAAAGAAAAATGAAGAAATTTTGTAAACTAGGATTTTAAAAAAAAAATTTAAACAGATTATATATATATATATATATATATATATATATATATATATATATATATATATGTGTGTGTATATATGTATATGTATATATATGTGTGCATATATATGTAATATATCAAAATTACTTAACTTTAATATTTCTTCAAAAAACCTCCTCTTTCTCATTTTAATACAATTAAATCTTTTTTCCGGCCTCTAAATGGTTTAATCAACGGGGTATTTTCCACTTAACATTCCTTTCCTTCCTAAAACTGTAAACTTTGTCTATTCAACAGTTTTCAAGCAGTTGGCGGAACATGGTTTCGTGTTTTGCTAATATTGCATTTAATTCGCTTATTACGTTGTTTTTTGTTGTGGGGAAAATTCTTTTCGTCAGCGCTCTTGGGTGCACCTCTGTCAGAGCAGAGTGAACTCTGTGGCTTTTTGTTGTCTGCTGTTAAGTAGAAAGGATGTACGTTGTTATCGCTCTGGAATAAAGTTTAAATCACACCAGCGTTCTCTTCAATATGAGGCCCGACTGCATCTTTGCATTTAAATTATTGATAATTGTTGAGCTTTCTCCTTGTGAAGGAGGTTTATAAAAAATGGATTACATATATATATATATATGTATATGTATGTATGTATGTATATATATATATATATATATATATATATATTTAAAAACCACTGCTATAAAAACACATTTTCACAAAAATTCACAAACTAGAACTCATAAAGTCATCTCTTGTTAAAATGAACCCAAATAGTTTGAAATTCACAACAATAAAATTATTAACTTTATACTTTTCTTCAATATACATTTCAAAATATTTCTTTTTGGAAAAATCAAAATGTATAATTTATATATTTTTGATAAAACTTAATTCTCAAACCTAGTTACAGTAAATCTGAGTTGTACAGAAGTAACAGTATCAATTTCTAATAATTTTACAAAATACTAACTTTTACTGAAAAATTGAATTTATCAGTAAATATATTCCAATAATTGTGTATACATGCACTGAGAATTCAGCAGAGACGTAATCTGAAGGAAAGAGTAATAATTTCAGACAAAACTTGTTATTAAGACTTATCAGGTTTATGTAGTTTAT
Organism: Pardosa pseudoannulata; assembly: GCA_032207245.1. Lineage (NCBI taxonomy): Eukaryota > Metazoa > Arthropoda > Arachnida > Araneae > Lycosidae > Pardosa > Pardosa pseudoannulata. The sequence continues at coordinate 96,515,613 of CM063509.1, forward strand.
ATCTTATGACTGTATCTAGAACTAAATATAAATTAAGTACAATACATACTGTCGCAAATGGCCACTAGTGGCATTGCAATTGTTTTTGAAAGAAAATAGAAATTTTATTATATATTTTTTTTTTCTTCTTGAGTAGATCATGTTGTAGCATTCAATGTTGTGATATGTCTTAATATGTTTATTAAAAGTTTTCTGTAATGTTTTTTCTTGGTTTTTGAATGGCTTTATGCATTGAGTTTTTATTACTTTGGAAAAAAAACAATGATTTTAGGAATTTAGGCAAGCTTGCCATCCCGAGCCGTTGAAAAGGAGAAAAGAAGGTACCTTTTATTGTTTTTTTTTTAAAGTTTTTAACGATTACAAAAAATTCTATACATACCATAGATGATCATTAATTATCCCTTTGACATATACTAAAGAGTCAGTGTTATTTCTTTTTATGTGTTTTTATAGACTTTGACAAGTCTACCCTGTCAAGAGCTGTTGCACACGTTGTAAAGTACACATGTATGAGCATATGTTGTAAAGTATATTAGTAGATTACTCAGTTTCTTCGCTTGTGTATTGAATCTGCTTTGTATACAATGTTTAAGATGACCACTATTGCATCTTCTCAACAGTACTACTAGTAAAATTGTGTCCACAAATCAGTAAATCAGAAAAAAAAAACACTGAAAGAAGTATTCAGTACAGCAGTGATCTTGTACACTAGATGCCATACTAGGCAATATTTAAGAGTAATGAGACTCAAATACTATAACAAAAACAGAAACAACAATGTCTGAGTCAAAGATTTTACAGCAATCCAAATTTTAAAATAAAACTTTTTCATTCTCAGCTTGTTTATACCACCTAATTTGAACCAAATTAAGTACTAGTTAATTATCAGCTAATGAAATTAAATTTTATTTGTATGTCAAGGGTTTAAATTTCAACAATAATGTTAAGACTAGGCTTAAATCTCAAAAGATAAATATTTTCTTTGTAGCATAAAAACTATTAACATTTATACACAGGGTAACAAGTCATAGATCCATAACAGTTTTTATCACCATGTCAAAAAATACCTTTTGTTCAAAATGTCAAAGTACCCTTTTTTTACTAAATAAAGCAATTAAAAATGTCTATTTCATTTTATCTCTAGCATAATAAATTACTTTATATGAACACTAAATAGCAGAAAGAGAAGAATAGAAAGAAAAAGAACAATTATATAACCCATACGTAAACTTGTACATGTATTTGTAAGCAATTTGAAAAACAATCTTTAAAAAAAAAATAATAATAATAATAAATAAATAAATAAATAATAGAGAAAGTCTCTGAATAAACCTCAAAGATAATTAAGACTTTTCTTATTTTGGGTATGCCAAAGTTGGAAATTAATGTGTTTTACAGAATTTGGTCTTTATACTTCTGTACATCACTTTTTTTAATATAGTGAAATTTATTTTGTAATATTTTTGTTATGAATTATATATACACACACACACACACACAAACATATATATGTAGGGAAAAAGAATAAAAGGTTCTTAAATTTAACACAACAGAGACAAGAATTTGAAAATTACTATGAAGTATATGAAGCATAACTTTATATGTTTACTTGAATATCTCATAAGAGAACAGCACTTATAAACTATTATTCTTTATTAATTACGATAAATTTTTTTCTCTATATTTGATATTAATGCTTATGATTAGAATTCATACTAGTTAAATTTTGGCTAAATACTGTTTGCTTTTGCTGTCAATTTAAGAGTTTCTCATTTAGGAAATAATTTTTCCTCTATGTTATATATTTGACTTTAAATATTTAAATTTATCCATACTAATTACTAATAAGGAAAAATTCATTCTGATACACTGTAGGAAAAGTTAGCTAGTTAGGTTTTCTACAAATTAAACTAATTACCACTGTTTTTATCACTTTTATGTGAAAAGCCCAAACTCGTTTATACATTAAAGGAAAGAAATAAGAATAAAAACTAACAAAACTTATGAAATTATACATCTGTAAAAATTTATAAAGTTAAATTTTAATTTCAGATTTGAATAAAATGAAAGTAAAGCTGAAATAAATATAGGATTTAACTAAGATTAGTTTATTGTTGATTACATATTTACTATCAATATAATACATGTAAAAAGGATACGATTTTACCAATTCATATATCTAATATTAAAGCATATTTGACATTAAACTATATTTTGATTTTAAAAAAATCATATTCAAGTTTATTTTTTGGCTTTTGGTCTGTGTGTATTTGTACTTGAAAAATATTATGGGGAAAAATAAACATGATAAAGTTAAAACACACACAAACATATGCACAAAAAAAAAAAAAAAAGATGAAAAAAAAAACCACCTACTCCAATTTTTCTGGAAATATTTTTTCTCTATTGTTAACTTTATCATCTAATTTTTCTGACACTGATGATTGAGACATCACATCAGTTAACACTGTTTCAGATTCAGTACATTTGTCACAGTTAGAAGTTTCTGACAAAAGTTCATTGTTTGAACTAGGAAAAGATTCTTCAACTTTGTCACAAACATCAGTAGTCCCAGAATCATGACTATTTTGTTCTGAGTAACCAGCTGGTTTTGATAATTCAGGACTAGATGAAATATGCACATCAATTTCATTAGTATCGGAAACTGAGCAGCTTGTTTGGTTGGTGCTTGTTTGAAAAGTTTCTTGAGGATTTTTTGAGAGACTATGTAAACAAAGACATACATTTTCTGTTTGAATTCCTATGCTAGACACATTCTTATCCCTGAAATCAAAATCAGAATCTGTTTGCATACTTGTATTACACAGTTCAGCACTTATGGTCATGACAGATTTAGACACAGTGTTGTCTGTAATAATGCAATTTGTACTAAATGGAGAATTTGGTGCAGAGTTACTACAGCTCATATTATCTACACTAGCCTCATCATTTGGCAAGCTTTTATCCATGCCTGTAAAAAATGAGAAAAGTAATAGTGAAAAAAAACTAACAAAATACTAAGAGATGATTACAAGAAAAATACAAATGTAAGAAGAAAGAATAAATCCACCCTGTATATAAAATGGGCTGTTGTCAAATTATTAAAAAAAATTCTGAATAAGCAGTATATTTTGCAATAAGATATGGCAATAAAAATTTAAATAAAAATAACTTTTATCAATACCAACTTTTAAATTTATAAAGAAAAATTATGTTTATTTCAATAAAATGCTGCTTGCTTCACAACAGAATTTAAACTTACACTGAGTTTCCTGATCAAAATTTAGCTGTGTAACTCTACATTTTGATTTTCTTTTGGGAGTTTGGCAAGCTGATGTCGAAGAGGATGTCTGAACCATTTGGTGAACAACCTTAGTATTTTCAGCGACCTAAAACCAAGAGATAATAAGTATAATGAAACATAGCACTTAATTACTCGCTATTAAAAGAAAAATTTATTACAATATAATAATTTGCCTTGATATACAATTTTATAAAAAAGGTATCTAAACATAAAAAAAATAGTAATTTATTAAAATTTAAAAAAAAAATACATTCTGTCTGATATATCAAAAATGGAAAAAAATTTCTTTGGATAAAAAATCCTTTACAAATTTTTAAAACATTTCATATTAAAGAACTATAATCCTCTTAAAAATACCCTTTGAACAAAACAAAAACTTTTCACATAATCAGATTTGTTTTGAGGGTTCCTTGTGCCTCTTTACTTAAATATAATTATCAACAAATAGCTCATCAGGAAAAAAGTTTTTTTAATTTTACATGTATAATAAGGTTATTAACGAAATATAACACATAAAAAAAGTTTACCATGCAATAAGAAAACTTAACAATAAGTAAGCAATAAGAAAAATTTTGACTTACTTTCTGGGGAGTTTCAACTTCCTTGTTTTGAGATGCATCATTTACACAATTATTTTGACTTTTAATATTGTCAGCATTACCTAAAATTCATAAATAATAAGTTCCTTTTTGTCTTTTTATTAAAATTATTGAAATATTTAAGGTTGGCCATGTTCAATAATTTTGTTTTTATTTCATATAAATAGCATTTCTTATATATAAACTAACTTGTTTCCTGTACATAAGTACATCATTTGTTATTTGATGCTTTTGTGTATAAATAATTTAAATACATAAAAATTAAGTTTTAAATAGTGAAATCTAAGACATGAAGTTTTCATTTAAGAAATGGCAGCTGTGAAGTTATAACCAAAATTGATAGAACATGGTAAGTTTATAGTGCAAACTTAAAAATGTTGTCAAGATATAACAGAAAATACTTTAAGAAATGTAGAATAAAGAGTTATAGCTATTGATGTAGAAAAAAAAGAAACTGTGAATAAGAAAGTTATAAAATTGGGACATTTTGGTGATAGAAAAATAATAAAAAAAAATAATTGTTCATGACAAATAGTTGTAAATATAGTCAATAAATCACACCACACATTAATTTTGAGTTTTTAATTAATATATTTTAGTTAATTGAAATTATGGAATTTTAATGACCAAAATAGATTGTGTTCAGCAGTTTGTACAAAGAAAGCCTCACATATATTGTACGTACAAGTACATTAATAAATGCATTTGTTTACGCTTGAATTTTAATAGTGTAAGTACATATGTTACACAAAATACCAAATACTGGGCAATAATAATATCAACAATGAGAGGATGCTGACTTTTTTTCTTTTAACCGAATCAACAACGGAAATAGTCAAGCAACAAAATTAAAATGGTATTTTGGTAGGTTTATAATTAATATCTTTTTAACTAATTGGAATATCAGAACACAAACAGCAGAAATGGCTACCTCAGATCCCTTTTTATCCCTTGATACTTTTGGTGCCTAACAGCATCATCAAGCAGTTTGTGAAGTGATAGAAACACTTAAATACATATAGAGATAATTACAATCAGATTTCAATATATCTTACTTTTGAAAGAACAGTATTCTCTAAGAGTATCTACTAAAGATTTTCCATTAACATTTGTTGTATAAACTTTCCCTTCTTTGTACAAATTATAATATTCTCTAAGGTCAAAACTTTCTTGTACAAAAGTCTTCCAAGCATGTTGGCACTCAACTTCTTTCAAATAACCTTAAAAAAAAATATTTTTATAAAAATTATAACTGGGGTTAATTTTTTTTAAAATAAAAAATCCAACTATTCAAGAAAACTTTAGCACATGCAACAAATAGCACATTTTCCTCTCTGCTAATAGTAATTTTTTTTTAATTTATCGTAAAACATAAAATATTCCATAATGTGTGGTAAATTTTCATTTTACTTATAGAAACACATTCTAATAAACGCAAGATTGAAAAATGATAAGCATTTATAATTTAAATATTTATAATCAGATAAGAAAAATAAAATTTCTTCAAATATACTATAAGCATTTAATTTTGAATTTTAAAAATGTATAAGGCCTGGCTTATTTAACGAAATTACAGTAATCCTCATTAAGACTATTATATACAGTATCCAAAATTCAAGAGTATTATACGAAATACCTACATAATCTGATTTAAACATGTGAAATACTTAAAAAAGATGTTTAAAATGACTGAAAATTGTATTATTATGTTTCAAAATCAAGCTTGAAAAAAGTAAAAAGATAATTTTTTGGACACTCTATAATCAAGGATGCTTAGCAATTTATTTATGCATTAAAGATTATTAAAATATGATTTAAAATAAAGTGATATTTTATATTTTTTCGTGTTATTAATAACAATTAATAGCACATTAAAAAAAGGAGGAGCTGATTAAGCATTACAAAACAACAGGTTAAAAAAAATGATTAGTACATTCCTGAAACTATTGGTAGTTATTACTTTCATTGCCAATGTTTGCCTTGAGTGTATGTCTTATACATGAATCTAATTTTACTTCTATTTCTACTGTTCAGTGTGTTTAAAATATAAGAACATGAAATGCACAAAACCTATCTTAAGTTTTAATATGTTCTTAAATTTTCAAGCCCAAAATCCCTATTGTAAATAATACTATTTTTTTTTTAATAGTATAAAAATATTTTAAATAACCTTCCCCTTAGAAAAGTTCTTCAAACAGAAATTTATCAAGTAAATTAGATTATTTAAAATGTAGAAAGTAAAATTACTTGCACTGAAACTAATTCTACATTCAAGTTAATATATTTAGCCCTAAAGAAAATAAGACAAATACAACATTTAAAGAAGGAAATATATAAAGAAAAATCATTCCTTATACAAGTTTACATATTAAGTAGCTCCAAAGAATTTAATGATCATATTGTAACAGTTTATGGTATTATACTAATAAAAAAAAAGTCATATGAAATTAATCCATTGTATAAATTATCAATATACATAATATATGATAAAAAGCACACAAACTTTCACTGATTACCTAAAACAAGTCGAGCTATTTCAGATGGATAAAACTCCTCCATAAATAGTTAAAGGAACTGTAGTGAAAATGTACCTAAACATAAGAAAAATACAATAAACTGATTTATTAAGTTATGAATTCTTACTACAGACTTACAAACCACAAACAGCTGGGTCTATAAGTCATTTAAATCACTTTATTTTTTATGCAAAAAGTTGTTTCAAATAAATAAAATTATGCATCTTTAAAAAGTGATTGTTTTTTAATGTATAGTTATACATAGTTTATAGAGCAGTATATATATTACAGGGTTCCCACTCTTTTTCCAGAACAAATATTAAGGACTTTTTAAGGACCAAAGTAATTTCTTATATGGACCTACTTGAAATACACGACATAACGGCATAAACCCTATCTCCTGAGGAACATATTTTAATGATTATGAACCAGACAAGGCATGTTCAATAAATGCCCAACAATATTTGAGAATTAGGTTTTTAAAAATGCCTAAAAAATTAATATAAGATAAATCTATTTGACAAAACCTAATTTTGAAAAATGTACATTTAAAGTTTGAGTGATCAAACTAAAAATAAATGATGAATAAAAACAATATTATAAACAGTACTTTCTGAGGGTTTAAAAAATGACTGATATATATATATTTATATATATATATATATATATATATATATATATATATATATATATATATATATATATATACTAGCTGATTATACCCGGCATTGCCTGGGAAAGAAGAAAGTTTTAGACTTTTCTATTACATTCAGTGCAAAGAAAATTAAATTTCCTTAACTAACTAAAATATCTACAAACCCCATCCTCCATGCTTCGTTTAATTAAAATCTGCATGACTGTTAGCTATTTGGAAATGGCAGCTGACTTTATAATTTAAACCTTTTAAGTATACGAAAGATTATATAGTTGTCATATAAGAAAACTGATAGGAAATCACATGAGACCATAGATCTCATCAATGGAGAAATGATCGCGTTCCAATTTAAAAATTAAGGAGTTTTTAGGGACCTTTGACAAAAATTATGTAGTTTTAAGGGCCCTTAAAAATGAAAGCTAAAATTAAGGAGTTCTTAAGGACTTTTAAGGACCGTGGGAACCTTGTATTAAGTAGGGAATAGTAAAAAAAATGCACCAATTTAAGAATTGTAAGATAGATGCAGTAATTAGTTAAAATAATGTGCATACTATGTGGATGACTGGGAAAATAACTACATAAAAAAAAACACTATAACTGGAATATTTATTACTGACACCTTATCGCTTTTAAATTGAACACCTTCAAGTGTTTATTACATATTTATGTTGCCTTATAGATCTTAGTAGTTTTAAATAGTGTAGTCTTTATAGTATTATTGAAATGTTTCTATTAGTGTAATGGTTTTCTTGCTATCTATTTTGACTATTTTAAAGGTCTTATGATGCTGCAGACTTCTTGGAATACTGTTGCAAAAACATGTTTAACCAGAGAGAAGTCAGAATTCCCCACGATCAATAGTAACATTGTTTCTTAGTTTATTGATATTTTTAGCATGTTCATTATAATTCAATTTCATATAGTTTATCTAATGCTTATATACTGCAGTGTTGTGCATATTATAGGGACTTATTTTGTATCATTTTGATACTTTTAAAGTATACTTTCATTAATATATTATATAAGAATAAATTTTAATAAAAAAAAAACAGTAAAATAAACTATTTATTTAACATATATAAAAAAGTAACAGCTATTAAATTACAAAAGCGTGAAAACAGCATCTATATATCCTAGACCAGTAAAAGGTTATAATGTATATTTCATACAATGTTAATATATTAGAAGTGTGTGTACCTGGAAAAATATGTATGAATAATTGCGCATGCATACAATTATATAAAAACACATACACATGTAGTGTCTTTCATAAGAGATGAGTATTTTTTTTATTCAACACTACTGCCTTTAGATCTATGCTTTTAATTATTAAAGCTTAGTTAAAATAAAGAATTTGGTTTTGAAACATGTTGAATGTCCGAAGTGAAATAAAAACAATTTATAATTATAATTATCATATTGATCAAAATCAATGAAAACTAAAAATAGAAAACATTTATTTTTAAAATTATGTTTAGATAAACATGAAATGTCACCATAATGGGTACATTGATAAAAAATATTTTATTTTGTTTCATGTACAAGCCACAGAGAAATTGTTTATTTGCATACTCACGTGGTAAATATAGTTAAAATTCATACGAAATATGGAAAATGAAAAGAATGCACGACAATAATAATAGTCATCCCTGTGGCCAAAAAAATTATTTAAACGAAAAAAACAGGGTAAAAAAAAATAAAATATTAAAACTAAACAAACACCCTCAAGGAACAGATATTTTTACCGCCAAAACATACAGTTGACACAATAAATAATCTAAATTGTTGCCACACATAAGATAGAAAATCTTCTCAGTAGGGTACTTACCGGTCGGGTAGTTGGCAAAATTCAAGCAAACTGGCAAAAAGAACAACGTAAAATATCTGTGAAGTATTCGAGTTAAAATCCTCACACCCGACTATTGAAATGATGAGTGAGTGAATTTTATTTTGAATCCCGTTGTTATAAGACAGGTGTTCAGTTTACAGAAAAAGTCGTAAATTAAATTAGCATTAAAGAGAGCCATAGTAGGTCAGTCGCAAAGGCATCGATCTCAGAACCAGAGGGCTGTGATTTTGAGGTTCAAACCGGCCAAAGCTCTGTCTTGTTTCTTAATGGCGGCTGGGATACGTAAAATAGGATCGCGTTTACAATGTCATACCTCTGGAAGTGGTAAGCCAAACTTGAAGGACGTGTCAAAACTTACATGTATTATTACATGCATCATTTCATATAAAATGTGCCAGGAATTCGGACACTCTTATGTACACTGCAACTTATCGCCTAGGTGCGTTAAGTGCAGTGATTCACATAGTGCTCACAAGTGTAATGTCGGTCCTTCTGAATTTAAGTGTGCCAATTGCAGCAACAATCATACTGCAAACTACAAGGGTGGCATTAAGCACCCTGCGAATAAACCTAAAAAAACTGATAAATCCTCGAAACCAAAATTTATCCCAGCTCCATTACAGAAAGTTAACGTTTGGGAAGCTAAGAAAGGGTCAAGGTCAAGGTAGGTGGGTATTTACGAAGTACCTAACAGTGAAGAAATGCACCACTTCAATCTCCGAACGAAAAAAAATCAAAAGTATATTTTATTGAATCAAGAAACAAGAATTTAGTACACTTACAGCAGCTTCCGAAAAACGAAAGCAAAAAGAAGTTAAGGTGAGGAAATCGTTCACATAACAATGTATATGTGAAAAACAACGAGTTGATAAATTAAAAGTAATTAAGAAACTAGGAAAGCCAAAAAGTCTAACGAAGTTACCCCAGCGGATCTTGCGATCCCAGCAAGTAACACTCCATTGACTGTTATAGTCAGGCCTTGCAATCTGATAGGCCGACGCAGGATCCGCCGATACTACAACGCGCGCTGCGCTCAAGAAACGAGTGGTGCATTTCTTCAGTGCTAGGTACTGCGTAAAAACCTTGACCTTGGTCAAGAAGCTCAGTCGCTCTTAGATCTCCGAGGAGGGTAATCGCCCTTCTCCCGCTCCGCATAATGGAAGAGGAAAGGGTCAGGGTAACAGCAGTAATACCGGCTCTTTTGCCGAAGCAATTGAACTTGTACAAGAGTTCATGAAGGAATTTAATGTGTCAGATATAATAAGTTTATTTAAGAAAGTTATGGAAATAATCCGTAACGTTGAAGATCCTGTACAGCGGCAACTTTGTGTATTCGAAGTAGTCGCTGAGTTCTACGATCCTTCAACTCAGCATGACTAGGTCCTATCGTATTATCACTCAGCTTAATATTCTACATTGGAATGTCAACGGCCTGGGCAATGAAGTTAACAAGTTTCGTGATTTCTTCATTGAAAGATCTTACGAAAAATGCAGAATTTAAATCGGAATGTAAATCAAATGACTGTTCAAAAGCTATGTTAAATTTATTATTACGTTCTCAGTTTATTCGAGGTTTATCTGATGCCGATATACGTGAAAAATTATTGCAACAAGGTAATGTTACATTTGAAAAAACTATTGAAATTTCCTAAGCTATTGAAGCTGCAAAAATTGAGAATAAGGAAATCTATAAGAGTAATTCTTCACTTTCAGTTAACAAAATATCAAGCAATATTGTTAAAAATAAAAACAGATCAGCAAGACATAACAATTTACATAATTTTGAAAACAAAAGTAAAAATTTCCAAACCAGAAGTAGATCGAAGTCGACCATAAGAGGTAAAGACGCTAATTTAAAAGCACTTGGATTAGACGGATTATGTTTACACTGTGGAAAGAATAATCATGCCACAAATTTTTGTTTTCTAAAGCATAAAGTATTCTGCAAATCTGGCCAGAAACAAGGCCATTTAGCGCATGTTTGCATTACTAGTTTAATGAAAAACAAAACCAAAAGTCAAAATGTTCACCAAATATTAGATGATTCAGATGAAATTAATATAAATCAGATTTATGATATATTTTTAAATGACTCCAATATTGATGATAAAATGTACGTTACAGTCAAAATGAATGGCCTTGCACATCGCTTTGAATGCGATTCCGGAAGTAAAGAAAGCATAATGAATGTTGATGAATTCAAAAACTTGAAGTTTAATATTCCAATAATTCAGAAAACGAATGTCTCTTTTCGTAACTACACAGGTCAGATTTTCAAGCCTCTTGGAGTTGTACAGTTAAATATTTCTTATCAAGATAATTCTAGTTATGAAGATTTGTATATTGTTTCTATTAAGAGAAACGCTATTTTAGGACGTGATTGGATTAGAAATCTGAATATAAATTTTACTGAGATTAATACAATTTCAAACCCTACTTCACATGTCCAGTCAAGTTTCCCTGTAATGATATTTCTGTCTCTAAAATTATTGATCTATATTCTGATGCTTTTGAACCTAAAATTGGTTGTATTCCTGATTACACATGTTCCTTAAAACTTATTCCAGAAGCTAAACCCATTTTCATTAAAGCTCGTACTGTCCCTTATGTTTTAAAACAGAAAGTTGACCAGGAGCTAGACAAATTAGAAGCGGAAGGAATAATAGAAAAAACTAACTTTTCGGAATGGGGCACACCCCTTGTTGTTGTTTCAAAACCCGATGGTTCAGTGCGGATTTGTGCAGATTTCAAAGTTACACTTAGTAACCAGCTTCAAAACGGAAGACACCCAATTCCTAGAATTGAGGACATTTTCCATAAATTGAGCGATGGTAAATTTTTCTGTACGTTAGATATTTACAAGGCATGTTTACACATGAAAGTCGACGAAGAAACTTCTAAATTGCAAACATTGTCAACCCATCGAGGTACATATATAGCTAAAAGACTTTTCTTTGGAATAAAAACTGCTCCGAATGAATTCCACAAATTTATTGACCAGTTCGTTCAAGACTTAGATGGTACAATAGCCTACTTTGATGACATAATCATCCAGGGTAAAGATAAACAAGAATGCCAACAACGTTTAATTAAAGTACTTCAAAAGTTAAAAGAATTCAATCTACATCTCAATTTTAATAAATGCAAGTTTTTTGAAGAAAAAGTTCAATACTTAGGACACATTATCAGCGCTGCTGGACTTCACAAATCACCAGATAAGATCAAAGCTATTTCTGAATCCCCTCAACCTAAAAATGTTGATGATGTTCGAAAATTCATTGGCCTTGTACTGTATTATTCCAAATTTATTCCAGATGCTTCTACCCTTCTTCATCCACTAAATAACCTTCTACGTAAAAACATTCGTTTTAGATGGACTGCACAATGTGAAACTGCTTTCTTAAAAGCAAAATCAATCATTACCAGCGACCAAATTCTTGTGCCTTACTATCCAGATTTTCCATTAATTTTAGCTACTGATGTCAGCCCTTTCGGACTTTCAGGGGTTCTTTTACACACCATGCCAGATGGAACTGAGCGGCCTATCGCATTTGCATCTCGAAGTACGACCGCCGCAGAGAAAAACTACAGCCAACTCGATCGGGAAGCCACAGCTGTAGTCTGGGCTTGCAAAAAATTCTATGACTATATTTTGGAAGAAAATTTACTTTGATTGTGGACAACAAAGCCATTTATACCATATTTCCTCCAGAAAAAAGCCTTCCAGTAATGTCTGCATCAAGAATGCTTCGATATGCTCAATTTCTTTCTAGTTTTGATTATACAATTGTACATAGAAAATCGGAAAAACATATAAATGCTGATTATCTTTCTAGAAATCCTCTACCCTTGCCTGCTAATCAAGTTCATTGTATTGACGAATCCCAGGCATACCAACAATTCGTCATCAATTTCATTTCAACAGAAACTATAACAGCACAGAAAATTAAAAAAGAAACGGAACTTGACCCAGAGCTGAAAAAGATCAAACTTGACATCATCATCGGACACGTCTTTGACCCTACCATCACACTCCAAGAAGGTATCTTGTTTAGAGGAAATCGCGTCATTATCCCTAAATCGCTTCAATCGGACATTCTCAAGCAACTTCATTCAACACACATAGGCATTGTCAAGATGAAGGCTCTTGCGAGAAACTACTGCTATTGGAAAAACATCGATTCCGATATTGAAAATTTAGTCAAGAGTTGTCATGAATGTTGTAATATCAAGAAGAATCCAGCAAAAGTACCTCTTCACGTTTGGGAACTACCAGAAAATAATTGGCAAAGACTGCATATCGACTATGCTGGTCCTTTCATGGAACATTATTTTTTAATTGTTGTAGATGCACTTTCAAAATGGCCAGAAATATTTGCAATGAAACAGGCTCCTACCAGTTCAAGCACTATTTTCTTTCTTGAAGACATTTTCAGTCCAGTCGCCATGGAATACCAGAAATCCTAGTATCTGACAATGCATCAATTTTCAAATCCAAATAATTCCAAGATTATTGTAAGAATCACGGTATTCAACAACGACTCATTGCCCCAGGCTATCCAGCAACTAACGGACAAGCAGAGAGATATGTTCAAATATTAAAAACAAAATTACAATCCATGAAATTTTATCCGGGCTCGCTTCACAGTAAGTTGTGTAAACTTCTTTTTCGATACAGAATAACTCCACTTAACAACGGATGAACTCCATCAGAAATGCTCTTCGGAAGAAATTTAAGATCCGAATTTGACTTGCTTAAACCTACATTAAGACTGAAAAATAATGCCTCGCAGCCACATTTTAATAAAAGTTACAAACTTGGAGAAAGAGTTCAATCTCGTAACTATACATCATCCGCAAAATGGAAATACGGTATTATTGTTGAGAAGCTTGGAAGACTTCATTATCTTGTAGAATTAGACGATGGATACGTTATCAAACGGCATTTTAATCAACTTAGACCATGTCAAGTTGAAAAATCTATAACCCCATCTGCAGATTTTTCTAGATCCAGGAGAGTTCACTTCTCACTTCCAGCATCCTGTTTTTCAGCAGTATCCTCCAGCCCTTCCAGTGGTCTCACTCTTCAACGCTGCAATGAAGATCCTGCTCAGCCGTCAAAAGATTCCACTTTCCAGAGCGACACAAACTCCCAAGGAGATCATATATTACAGAGTATTCCGGATTCTCAATCACCTGCTGTTTCTAAAGAATCTTCGAGGGAAAATGGCCATCCAATCCAGCTTAGAAGATCCACCCGTCAACGTAAACCAGTCATCAAACTAAATCCTTAAATATTTCTCTTTAACGCATTTAGACTTTAAAATTAAGTTTCAATTTGCTCACTAGTTATGTATATATGTAAATATTTAACCTTTTTAATAAGCCGCGGAGAATTGTTGTGTATTTTTCTTCCTTCTACGATCTCAACTCCACTCTGTTGTATTCGATTCATTTTCCAGCATGTAACGTACGTACTTACTATGCTCTGAATAAAGTATTTTAAAAATAATAAAACATAGCACATGACTAGGTCCTATCGTATTATCACTCAGCTTAAAATTCCGCATTGGAATGTCAACGGCCTGGGCAATGAAGTTAACGAGTTTCGTGATTTCTTAGAGTTTTCGGACATTGATATTGTAATCGTACAAGAAACAATGTTTTCCAGGAAATCGGCCTTGAACATTTTTGCGATATCATTTCCTCTAAAACCATCGTCACTAACAAGCACATGGACATTCGATGTGTTATAGACCATATGCTTTTTTTGCCGACAATATTTATTATTATCACAGTGGCTATACTCTAGTACAGTATTCCCTAGCTTTTTATACCCACGACCTCCCAAGCTTTTTATACCTCATAGCAAACATCTTACTAACAAGAGAAAGGACTTTATTGTACAGTTAGATTAAAAAAAAAAGTACAATTTAAATTTAAATGTTTCAAGTAGTAACGTAAAAATAAAATGTAAATAGAGCAGTTTGATGTGTGAAATCATTAAATATAAAAATTATATCTTCTGTTTTAAATTATAAAAGCATGTATGCTACTAATGAGATGAGTTATACTGAAATTATTTTTGTTTATTGGTGCTCTTTTTGCGAACAACAAAAAAAACTCAAAGGACTCCAGCAACACATCTTATAAATTAATAGTTTCTTTTTCGTTTAGTTCATAACTGCACTAAATTTTGTTATATTGTTTTACTAAATCGAAAGACGAGAAAGCAATTAACAGCTGCTGTTCAACAATACGAAATTGGTATCTATTTTTGTAACCAGAATTTATGGTGTCCTTGTTTAAACATTGCATTCAGCTTCTAATTTTTGGATTATGTTCCTCCTGTATTCATATGGATTCATGTGGGTTTGTTGGTTTACATTTAAAAGAATCCAAATTGATAAATTTAGCAAACAAAATCGACATATATCACATTTTTATAATTTATTAGATTGAATCGCAAATCATTATCTTTACTTTCTAAAAATTCCAACACTGGAGTATACAGCAAAAGATAGATTTAAATATCGCAAGTGTTTTATAATCAATAACCATTTATGTTTAAGAAATAAATTATTATAACCTTCATAATTTTCTAAACAAACATCAGCAAATAATCCCTTTTTTAGAAGAAAATAAAACTAAGGTATGTGTAAGTAACGTACCGACAAAGAGGGCAAGGGTGTATTTTGTGCAGGCTATATGTCCCCCATCCATCATCCAAGGGGTAGATGGAAAGATAATCAACTCCTGGTAATATTTTGCCTGGGCATTAAGAAACGAGTTCGCCCTACAATAGGAAATTATTATTAGGAATGCTGAGTCAATTGTCGGGAGAACTCAGTAAGGAAATTATTTTTTTCTCGCGACAGCCAGGCGCTGTGGGATCTAACGTTAAAGAATCCCAAGGACGTAAGAATGGGTAGATGGGTTGGTGCAACCACTTCTACCAGAGTTTTTCTGGTGAAGAGAAAACAACTAAGAAATAGAATCTTCTTACTCCAGTGAACAATACACTTCTCTTAACGTGACCGCCTGACTGAAGCGAAGGTAAAGTCAAAGAATTTGTTTTTCCAGAGATTCGATTATGCTGTAATATTTTTATGTTTTGTAAAATATCGTGTGCGTCTGCGTCTGTCTTTCTCGATGACCGCACGCCTCGTTTCTGTATCTGCTCGCCTATTGTTACTAGAGCAGGTATTGTGGGTTTGCTGAAAGCCCGTCTTGCCGACAATTAAATACTGTGGCGAATAAATCCTAGACTAAATATTTATTATTTTAGAACTGTTGAACATATGCACATTGAACGTTGTTAACCACAAGCATGGCTGAAAAACTCCAAATATAGCCAAATAGTGCCGAGCGGCCTGCAACTCTCCCTCTCGGTCTCAGCTCTCCTCTACCAAGAACGTCCGTTCTATACCGTTCCGAGAGGGCATCTCCTCCTCCGCTGTTGGCGAGGGGGTGGAATCTCTCCCTATCTTGATCAGTCTTTCGTCTCCATAGGAAAATGCTCCTCTCCTTCTCTGCAGCTGGCGCGGGTGAGGTGGCATTCTCCCCCCTCCTGTTGAACTTTCACCTCCCTGGGGTAGTAGCTTTTCTACCTTCTTTCGCTGAGTCCGTCTTTGGCCGCCTTAAAAATGCAGGAGTCCATGTAACACAAACACGAATCTTGAGTTTAGTATTACATGTTTTTAAAAATAGTTGATAAATTTTATTGTTGGAAGAAAGGCCTCGGCTATACTCGTTGATGCAAATTTCTATTCATAGAAAGGTCTCAAAATGTATCATGTCATGCAGACTAAGGTGTAACAAAATTTTAAAGTGATTAACATTTGACAGCTCGGTGTTACAATTTGGTCTCAGTAGGTGCAGGTCGATCGGATGTATTGACGAGAAGGTGGAGCAGAACTCATGAAAAAGGACGGAAGCAAGCTTCAGTCCAGGCAGAATCCGAGAGTTGGAGTGCTCAACACGAGGGCTAATGAGACCGGGACCTAAGCTTAAAGCCTCCGAGAGGAGGAGATTATAAGAAGCAGAGCAAATGACAGAGATGATAACGGGTAGAAACTGATGAATGTCCGTCAAAGTAATCGATTGAGTTTGTACTCGTTTTCCCTACCCGTTTTCATAGAAATGCTTATTTGGACGCAACTGTTCGCAGGCGAGTCAAGTTTATTGAGGTTTCTAATCTAAGTTCTTTATATGCTACATTGTGTAATGTACTTTTTTTGTTTATTTTTCTCGTGATGTTAAAAGCATTTGTAGTCCAGCCATCCCTATTCAACATAATCTACTTTAAAGCGCTTACAGAATACAGACAGTGAACCACCTAGCAGCTGCGAAACATCACCAAGTAAAGAGCACATGGCACTGTCTGGCCTACCTGTCGTTAACCTGGTAGTTCTATAGTCATTCAGTGGTTTCACTACAGTACAAAAAGTTTTCCGCGTGCTTCATTGTGGGGTTAGCTAAGAAAGTTTGGGATCCATCACAGTACTCCCCTCCAGTACTGAAGGTACGAACAATTATTATATTTCGTATTAAAACGAACCTGCCTTCTTGAACGGGTAGTAGTAATGAGATCAGGGCTTGATAGAGCATAATTTGTGGTATCCTCACCAGTTGTAAAAGCACTGCTTGTAGTTTCCATACTAGTTGATGGAGCACTTTTTGAGGTCTCTTTACCAGATGGGGCACACATATGTATAACAGGTGGTAAAGAAGATAATGAAGGTGCCAAACTAATATAAGGCTCATCAGCCTCTATATGAAAACAAGGTTTTAGTCTATCAATACTGATAATTGCAGGCTTATTGTTAATGAGCAAAATGAAGTGCTTTGAACTTTGCTGCAAAACTTTGTATGGTCCGTCGTAGGGCCTTTGAAGAGGTCTCTTTATGCCACCATGAAGAACAAACACAAAAGTGCAATTAGACAACAGAGGATGAATAAGTCACAAGAGTGCTGTGGGCTGATGCTGGAGCTGGAATGCATGATGCTCCTCAGTTGAAAAAAATCAGATAGCTCCTCAGGGGAATTAGCGGATGGTGAAAGAAATTCTGCAGGCAGGCGTAGAGTTGAATCATACACTGATGTACAATGCGCCTCCTCTTTTAACGTAGATCCCAGTCCTAGTAGGACGAGGGGCAAGACTTCTATCCTTCGGTTAGTGTCGTAACACCTGACTGTTTGTTTCAGTGAACGATGTAGTCGCTCCACTATTCCATTGCTGACAGGATGGTATGGCGTTGTTCTGATGTGCCCAGTAACTTGGTAGGATGGTATGGCGTTGTTCTGACGTGCCCAGTAACTTGGTAAGGGAAGAGAACAGAGCAGACTGGAACTATCTACCCTGATCTGTGGTGATGATGGAACGTACGCCAAAACAAGAAATCCAATGTGTCACAAATGCACTTAACACAGTTTCAGGAGAGATATCAAGCACAGGGATAGCTTCTGGTCATCTAGTGTACCTGTTAACACATGTGAGGATGTCAGAATGACCATCTGAAGGTGCAAAGGACCGACCAAGTCGATGTGAATGTAGTCACGTCTGTGAGAAGGCTTTAAAAATGTCTGAATGGAACTCTGAGTATGAATGTTAATTTTGGGTCGTTAGCAACTGACACAAAAACATGTACAAGAGGTGATATCTTTGGAGATAGATGGCCAGACCTAACGATCGAGCACCAGTTTTTTTTAGCACAAATTCCAGGATGAATTACGTGGGGAAGAGCATCAAATATTGTTTTCCTGCATTCCTTTGGCACAAAAGGTCTCATTTTATCATTTTCTATATTACACCAAAGTTTTAAATTTATTGATATTGGTACTAAAGTTTAAGTGAATAGTCATTACTGTTTAAAAGATTTTGAAGTTCAAGGTCTGTTTCTTGTGCATTTGCTAAAGCTTCGAAATTAAATGCACTTAAACTAATTTTTTGGATTTGAGACAATGTATCACAATTACATTAATTCCTCCAGAAACATGTCTAATGTCCATGCAAAATTGGGAGATATATGATAAATGCCTATTTTGCCTTGGATAATCGCTAGGTTTGTTAATGACAAAAGTAAAAGGGCTATGATCAGTAAAGATAATAAAATTGTGACCTTCAAGATGTGTCTAAAATGTTTGACGAAGGAATAAACTGCTAGTAATTCCGTGTCAAATGGGCTATACTTTTTCTCTGCGAGCTTTCGAGCGAAAAATCCAAGGGGCTAGGGGCCATGGTCGCTATGGGTTTGTAAATAAACAGCCCGAATGGCGATGTCCGAAGCATGAATCATTAGAGATAAACTTTGTCCAGAAGAGTAAAAAATTACAGCATGTTTATGATCATTTTTATATTTTTCAAAGATAGATGTGGTTTCCTCTGTTCAAGGAATGGGACGTTTGTCATATTTTTTTCGAGTCTTTAAGAAACTCGTTAAATTTAGATTGAGCTGCAGCAACATTTGGGAAGAAACGTCTATAAAAACTTAGCATTACCAGGAAACGTCTAAGCTTAGCAACTCTCTGAGGTTTTGGAAATGCAACAATGGCATTTGTTTTACTAGGCATTGGCTGTACTCCAGAAGGGGTAATAAGACTCCCCAGAAAAGAAACTGAAGGTTTCCCTAAACGGTATTTTACAGGTTTTAGTTTTAACCCGTGCTTTTTTAGGCGGTCATAAATTGGTGTAAGTGTTTGTGTACTTCGTTGATGATGCTGTAAACACATCATCAATGTAAGGTATACAAAAATATAAGCAGAATAGTACTAGATGAATATGTTGTTGAAAGGTATGGCCTGCATTTCTTAACCTAAAAGGCATAAAAAGGAATTCGAAAAGACCGAATGGAATGACCACTGCAGTTTTAGGTATATCATCTGGGTGTACAGGAATCTGATGATATGCGTATGCTAGGTCTAAGTGGGAAAAACATTTTTACCATAAAACTCCTACGTACAGTCTTGAATGCTAGGGACTGTTGCCGAGTTTGATCTCATATAATCACTACGCGAACGCCGCCCATTATTGGCTTATTGCATCATGTGAAGAGGGCTAGCCCAAGCACTTTTGGACAGGCAAATGATTCTCTGAGACACCAAAAATTCAAATTCTTGGTGTGACACCCTAAGGAGCTCAGGCAATAAGCGCCGAAGAAACTGGTGCTCCTGCAGTTTCCATAAAATGATAAACCACAGGGGTTTGTTGTTATGTACAGTTTGGGATGGATTAATAATCTCTGGATACGAGCCAAGGAGTTTGTGAAATACAGTAGTGCCTAAGACAATTGAAATATTAGTATTAGAGGGACACATGGTTGGAAGCTGCCCAAGCGAGGAAATTTTTGGCTGAGCATCAATTAAACAACCAGTGGCGTACGCAGAATTTTTTCAAGGGAGGGGGGTTCATAATTTTCTGAAGCTACTAAAAGAAATTCGAGTATGTAATAAAGTATGTAAAAGAAAATCGAGTATGTAATCCTATTATTTTCCTAATTTAGAGAGCAAGACAATTTTGACTTTTAATTTAGACAACGTTGTTTAGATAAATTTTGATTTGATTTACGTTTAAGAACATAATTTTTTTTATAAGAGGTAAAATATTTTATTTTTATTAAAAATTAGGAATTAATCAAGGCAGAAAAAACTACTCATAATGTTTGGTTTGGTTTGGATTGCTACGGTCTACTTTTTGCAACACGAGGGCTAATGAGACTGGAACCTACAGCTTAAAGCCGATTCCGAATGGCTACGAACATCCATTCCACTGTGGGATTTGAACCCATGAACTCCGGTACAGAAGGCCAGCACTCTAACCAATTACTCAAAATGTAACATCTGCCTCAATAATAACCGTATAAATGTGAATATTCTATAGAAAACCAATGAATTTGTTCAAAAAATAACTTACCAACAAATAGGGAATTAAACCAGTATACAAACACGTTAAAAATTTATTGATTTATACAGTAATATCCATACAACGTTTTTTTTTTTGCAAGTTCGTTTAAAATGTCTTTTACAGCTGGGGTAAATTGTCTATGAATGTTTAAGAGTGCCAATCCATTCATTCTATTATTACCCGTTGAATTGCATAAATAAGTCTTTAAAAGGCGTGAAGTCGAAAAGGATCTTTCATTTGCACTCGTTGAAACAGGTAGAACAACCAATATTTCTAGAAGTTTGAAAATGTTTGGTGTTACATCTTAATTGCACATTCCAAGAGCATCCGCCGCAGTTTTTGGAACACTACCTTCGTCTTTACTAATTCTTTTTAATCTTTTATACCAAAGTTTTAGTTCAGAGTTAAGGCTTTCTTTACAGGTATCCAAACCTTGAGAGTAAAATTCCACTAGTGCTTCGAAAGCCTTTATGTTTGGAGGTTGACAAATGAAAGGATCGGCAGGAAGAAGGCACTGAAATCTTTTCAAAATATCACGATACGATACAAATCTTAAGTATAATTGTGTTATAAAATTTTCTATAAATGGAATAAATACACTAACTCTGAAATATGTTTTGGTTGTTGATGAGGAAAAATTAGCGCGATTTTTCTGTCTTCCTGTTATTCTAGGGATTTGTATGGAGGAAGAAGAAGATCAAATGCTTGTTAGCATAAGAGAAGAAGAGCTGAATATTTCAGAGATTGTTTCAGTGACATTTTCACGCATTAATTTTAGTTCATTAATAACACGATGTTCTAGGACAAGAAGGCTGGCTCCATTCACAAGCGACAGAGGGATACAAAAGTTGATCCCACAAGACAAGTGTCTCAATTCTGGTGGTGGCTATGCTGAAAAATAGCTGAAACATTGCTGTACTTGTATCAAATAAATATGTACGTGAAAGTATGAGTTCTTTTTTTCTTTTAATTACGGAAACTTACTTTCTTGATGCGCCTCATACATTAATTAGTAATGAATATTACATGAAAATTAATGCAAAGAGATAATGAAAATACAATGCTTTAATAAAATATTTACAGATGATTTTCTTACAAAAGGAAGATTAATTTAAAAATATGAAATATTACAGAAGGCAGCAGGAGTATGATACATATGTACATATACAAATGATGCTAAGAAAATGACATACAATGAAATATAAAATTTAATAAAACATTATAAACAAACATAAATTAGAAAAAATAACTTTTTTAAAAAATACTTAAATACATCACATTACAGAACACTTTCAAGACATTTTAAAGCATTGTTTCAATGTAATTTTTACTTGTCTTTTAATTTGTCTAAAATATTGTCCAAGCCCAATATCTGTATTTTGCTGAGTAGAAGCTGAAAGGCAAGAAGAAAACACATAACTATAATGTAATTTAATTTACACAGACACACATAATATATATACTGTATATTTCTGAATATAAGCCAAGCCCAGTGGAAAAATTCACCTAAAGTTTAAAAACCTGTATATAGATTGAAATTAATAACTAACAAGGTTTAGACTCTTTCCTCAGAAAAAATTAAGCACTTTTTAAGCACCTTAATTTTCATTGTACTATGATCAACCTACAGCTAAAGCTTAAAAATTGAAGCTTTTCATGAGCTTTATGACTTGTAAAATGACACTGAATAATATATATATATATATATATATATATATATATATATATATATAGATCAATTTAATAATTTTATTAAACACAACTGTTACTATCTCATACTTTATGTTAAGACATCTTTCTTCGCTAACACAAATTTTAGAACAGCAATAGTCCTTATTGATCAAATGCCCTCCCCCCCTTCCTAAAAAAATCTGAAATATTTGTAAAGATAAGAAAGTACTATATGTAGTGGAAGATCAACAAATTTCACATCATAGCAACAGTATTTTTAGAGCAACATAGATGTAAAATAAGATAATAAAAAGTACTTCTGTATTATAAACAGGTATTCACAGAGAAAAGAAGATGCAGTATCTACACTATAAAAGTTTTAATTAATTATGACATACTCAAAACAAGATTCAAGAAATTAGCAATGCTATTTTAAAAATGTAACTGAAGAACTATTTCCATTCATAATAGATGATGAGAACTAAAAAATATAGGAAGGGGGAAAAATAAGAGAATATATCTAATTTTGACGTTCATTTTTCTTTTCTTCTATACATTTTTTAAAATTGGTCTAACTCTTCTTTCTTATCTTTAGCTTTGTTGAATCGATTGACGATTAATTACCAAGGGAAATAAAAATTCAGCAACTGATATTTGGGGAAAAGTAAGCACTTTTTGAGCACTCGGAAAAAATTATAAATTTTAAGGCTACGAAAAGAAAATTAAGCACTTTTTAAGGACTATATTTCATCCACAAATAAAGATTGCCTAATGATTGTAAAATCTAATATGTCTACAATTGTTGTACCATATGTTCACTGTAACAATCTAGCTTTAAGACGTTAGCTAAGTGTTCATATCAGTACATGTTTTATATGATTTTAATAATCTTGCTTGCACCCACCTCTTGAGGGTGCTTTTGCACGTCTGTGTGCAAGTGTTTTCTCTCAATGTTGAGTTTAAATATAAATAAATAAGTGTTTTGTTTGCTCTCCCATTCTGGATTATTGAAATTTGAATTACCAGAACTGTACTGTGGATTTTGACATATTTTCGATTTTGGATTTTAGTTTGGATTTCAATTGGTTTCCATCAAATTTATATACATAAAATTTGCAGGTATGCGGTACCAAAATCGAATGTATTTCTATATACTGAATGGCAATTGTTTAACAGCTATATGTAAACATTAGCAGCCATTCACAATTTGCAACTGTATGTGTTTAGATAAATATTTAGCCTTTTTTTAACACATATGTTGATTGTACACAATAAATACTGTTATACATGATGCATTCATATTTTTTAATCATAATGGTGTATAATCAACCTTCAAAGCCACATGTTAAATAATTTTTTTTAAAGACATATATATATATGTATATATATATATATATATATATATATATATATATATATATATATATATATATAAATATTTCTGTTTTTTGATACTTTAAGATAGTAACAGATAGAAGCACTACACTTATTTTTTAAAAACTCCTTTGAAATGTGTTTAAAATTACTTTGCATGGGTACGTCACAAATTTGACTTTTCTCATAAATAACCCCAAATGAAAGTGCATATTGAAACAATACTTATAAAATAATTTCAATATTTAATTATTATATCTTTTAATGATAATTATTTGTTGTTCTTCCAATATAACTTAAGCTATTTAAAAAAAAAATAAATAAATAAAGGGAGGTGCTTTTAGAGTTAGCCCTCTAAAGTCCGAGGGAGGACTTTGTTATAGTCTGCAAAAGACTGGTCCGGCCCAAAGTGGAAAATTGCTTTGCTTTCCGAGGGAGGACTTTCTGATAGTCTGCAAATGACCAGTCCGGCCAAAAGTGGAAAATTGCTTTGCTTTCAGAGGGAGGATTTTGTGATAGTCTGCAAAAGACCGGTCTGGTCAAAAGTGGAAAATTACTTTGCTTTCCGAGGGAGGATTTTGTGATAGTCTGCAAAAGGCCGGTCCGGCCAAAAGTGGAAAATTGCTTTGCTTTCCCCTCTGATTACAGCTCTGAACATTTCAGCCGTTGTTACCTTCCTTTGAATGGGGTGAGAGAGGGACCTTTTGTATTCTCCCTTTTAGCCAGCACCTGAGGCGTTGGCTTAGGAAAGATAAAATGACTCATTTTGAAGACGTGCGGAAGTTACGATGTGTTTGTAAACGTTCCTTCTGTGCTGCTAAGTTTTCAAAATGCACTAAATCTCCTATATAATAATAGCCTAAGTTATCTGTCCGTCTGTCCACGAATTTTTGAAGCGGTTGGACCTGGAATGAAAATAGGCGTTCATATTGGATTCTGAATGAGTTAAGGTTAGCAAAATTTAAAGTGAGTAAAGTTTATCTTCTCCTTAACTATCGATCTGATTCTAAAACAAATTGGTGTAAATAAGCTTCATATCACAGCGAAAAATACTGTCGTATTTAGAACGTTCGAAATTCACTCCCCCCCCCCTTTTTGAGAGTTTAATGCGATTATTTCAAGTCCTATTTTCCCAGGTTAAGAGCAGGCGATTAAATTTATCAATTTATTATATAATAAATAGATGAAAATAACATTTTTTTCTTTCACTATGATGTCATTCCTTTAACCATCTCATTTAATCATTTCTTATTTTAAATTATTTAAATATTGTCTGCGTTATTTTCATACGTTTTATAACTGAACTTAGATATTACATAATTAATTTTCTTTTATATTTGGCTTAAATAATAGATTAGGTACGTATGTGCTAATTTAAAATTTAATCATTGATTATTTTTAGCTGCAAGATAATTCTCAGACAAAAAACAAACCATTTTTTTACCTGCCTCATAGGGTACTTAACAATTCTGGAAAATTAAAAATTTTACTGTTCCCGTCATATGGCGGGATATATGCTAGTAATAATAATAATAATAATTAAAACATACACATTTGGGATATTAAATATTTCAGTGTATGATGATCATTGAGCATTCAAAATTTTACTAGATATAGTTTTAAAATAAAGCTTTTATTTCTAAAAAAAGTCTTAATTAAATCCTATTTTTTTTAACTTAGTTTTTATAGTAAAATATAGAAAAGTAAGCACCACAATATGTTTTTCGAAGCGTAAGATGAAATATTTTCATCTAGCATTAAAATAATGTTACAAGTTCTATTCTTTCCATATGTTTCATTAGTTTACTTAAATGGTCAAATTGAAGATTAAACTAAATAATATTGCTAAAGACAATTACTAAAAGTATAAACTTCTTCTCATTTCAACATCAAATATCAAAATATTTTACAGTGCTCTCAGTTTTCTTATCATAATGACAGATCTGGTATACCACTACCTTCTGGTAAAGGAAAATGCTGTTTAGAATATCTCTGCGTTATGTATATTTTTACCCATTCTGACTTCATTT
This sequence comes from Pardosa pseudoannulata, assembly GCA_032207245.1. NCBI lineage: Eukaryota > Metazoa > Arthropoda > Arachnida > Araneae > Lycosidae > Pardosa > Pardosa pseudoannulata. The sequence goes on from CM063509.1 coordinate 96,541,513, forward strand.
TCAGCTGATTATCCTGCTTCAATCGATCTAACATATTAAAAATTAACCATAGAGCTCCTGATAAAAACCAAGCTAATCCTTTGAATATAGTTTACCTATAAAATCAATGTTTCACATAAGTGTATTTTATTCATTCTAAAGCAGAGTTCATTTTCTTATTTTCGCCCAAAATATCATACCAAGTCCGTGGCCAATCCGGTAAGGCCGTGAGGTGGGAGGGTGGGCGTGGGGGGGGTGTTGGGGGGGTGGGGGTGTGGGGGGGGGGGGTGGGGCGGCCGGTGGCGGGGGGGTGGGTGGGGGGGGGGGATTAGACTGGCTCGTCTTTCCTCCAGTAATTAAGGTGTTTGTTGTATTGAACATTATTGTATTTTCATTTATGCAATTATCTCCCCAGCCATCATCTTCTTCAATTTCAAGATCAGTGTACCAAAGTACTTTCCCACGGTGGTCTGCACGTGCATGCACAGCCGTGGGAGAGATTTCTTGAGGAATTTTAGGACTCCAATTGTGCATGTCTAGTTTAGGGACCCCCGAAGAGAAGCAGACACAGAAGTCAAAATTTTGGGAAAAAAGAAGGAAAAAAAGGAGAAAAATTCAAAAAAGAGGAAATTAAATAACTATTAAAAATTAATGTTCTGATTTACTTAATGCAAAAACAAGTGCCTAAATATGAAATATGGAAGTATCTAAATAACTTTTTATTAATATAAGTAAGTACTCAAGTTTCCTAGTAAAAAAAATATATTTAAAATAGATTCAAATCAGATGCTTCTTCAATGTGCCTCATTAAAAAAATAAATTCACCAATACAGTTGAATTTTATTATATTAAATTTTGAGGAACCATATTGTTTGTTATACTTGAACCTTTAAGAAAAATGCTAGATCTCAGAAAATTATAACTTATATAAGATTTACATAAGGTTATATATTAACTTGTATAAGATTTATAAAAATATTATCTTTAATGATTTTAATTGACCTTAACCAAACAACTGAACGATTGAATATTAGAATGACCAAAAATGTAGACAAATGCAAAGCTAGTTTTGTCTTCTAGTTATTGCTTACTACTTTAATACTGAGTTAATTTACAATCTTCTATATCAAGATAGTTTAAGGAATTTCTTTGTCCAATACAACAAAAAAACATTTTCTTTCCTTGAGTGGCTGGACAAGATGTTATTAATTTCATGCACTTTGTTTTTAAATCTAGAAACATTTAAATCTGATTTTATAACTGCAAAAAAGTTTTATGAAAAATGAAGAAAAAATACTTAGTAAATGATTAAAAGAAAGGATTCTTCTACCCCATTCCCAAGATTCACTATAAATGTATAATATAGAGATTCACCATTTATGGATAAATTAGCATTGTAAACAAAAGGAAAATCATGAGATCAAAATTTTCATTTGTTATAGGTTTGTTAAAATAGGGATTTCAACAGTACATCAATAATTTAAAAGTCGTTTCAAATAGCAAAGCTTTAAAATGCACTTCCAAACAGAACTTGAAAACTTTGTAACCGCAAAATTTGTTATTAACTAGTTTGTAAAATTCTATTAATTTTTCTTACATTGATTTATAATAAATGTTTAAAAAATACAGTATAAGTCTAATTTTTTTAAATGGACAATTCCAAAAATTTTTTAATAAAAGTAGCAGATCCAGAAATTAAATATTAGATGGGAAATAAAGGAGGAAAATCGGAAAGTAAAGAACAATTTAAAAATATTTATTTAAGTATACATAATGCAAAAACAAGTACCTAAGTATGAAATATACCAGAAGCTAAATAATTTTTACTAATATAAACAATTACTAGAGTCTCCCAATCAAAAGATGTTCAAAACAGATTCAAATCAGAAGTTTCTCAAATATCCTAATTTTAAAAAAAATCTAATAATATAAATGCGCATTTTAGATATCAAATTTTTAGAAAGCATTCCTACAAACAAATTTTTAATTTTGTGACACTAGAATTTCTTGAATGCAGTAAAATCTATACCTTAATAGTTTGTAAAGATACAATAATTAGCATTAGATTTAATTTTAATCAATGTCTAAAAACTCATGATTTAAATAACATATACTCTACATGGCTATTTTTTTAAACAGTAAGATTTCAGGACGATGATCGAACTAGACGGGTTTTCTTCCGGTATCTGAGCCAGTTCGATTTCTACTTTAGACTAACAGATTTGTAACCATTTAGTTTGGTCTGAAAGCGCTAGAGTTTACTTTTATGTTACCCGACAGCTAGTCATCGGAGTTTACTACTTAATTACTACGATTCTGAACGGCTGCGAACAAAGAGGCGGGATTCGAACCCGTGGCAGCGTCCTGCCGATTCAGCTGGATGGCTGATTTTTACCGGGATTGCCGTTAAAAGTTACGATTTTTCATTAGTATATTTTTTCATCAAATTCAATACAGATGCAAACTTAACAACAAAAAAAGGTGCGGACTTTTTAACAATAATTAACTTCCGTAAGTTATTTGTAACAATGTTATTTTCTCACAGACACTGCTCATAACACAAAAATTCAGTCAATAAGATGAAGTATCGTTACAAATAAGTATATGAGGGATTGAAATCTTAATACTGTTACCACGATATTAAAAAAATATCGATTTATAAAACAGTATTACGATCGGGGTATAATCTATAAAGTACGCAGGATGTTAAAACATAATTCTACCGTTTCAGAGCCCCCATATTATGATAGCAATATTAACTATAATGGCCCATTAAAAAAATGCGCATTTTCCGGAACCGAAATCCAGAAAACGGTTGTTTTTCTACAAAGCATACAGTTATGGCTTAGCTGTACTATATTAAAACTAGAACCACACACGTTCTATGTGTTTCATTTGTACCGCGTCACACGGCTTTTTGACCTTGAAGCACGTGTTGCGAGAATCTACTGATAACGCTTTTCTCCTGCTCTTTGTCAAAAAAAAAAAAAAAAATAAATAAATAAAAAAAAAAAAAAAAAAAAAAATGTGGACGTGGCAAAGAGAAAAAACAAATGAGAAAAGGGAAGAAATCTGATTATCGTCAAAATTTAAATATATATATAAGTTTAAAAAAAATCGCTCCTATTAATTATTTATTTATTTAATTTTTTTTTAATTTCCGAAAAAATCTGTTTAACAATCTTTTTTTTTTAATTAAAAAAATAAAATAAAAGAGAAACCACAAAAAATTTCGGATCAGAATCATCTTTGAATTCATTCAATATTCGATGCGGCAGTCCATTTTTTAGCGCATAGGCTCGGAGTAACGTTTCTTTTCCCCCTCTTGGGTTCAGAAACGGGGTAAACAGATTTCTTGACACCACAATCAAAATATTCAGGTCCCCCTTCTAGTTTTGACACTTTGATCGTTACTCGTTAACTTTCAAACATCTGTACCGCCAATAAATCGCCTTACACTTTTTTTTCTTTTTTTTTTGGGGGGGGATCTCACAGAAAAAAAAATAGAAAAACAAAGGTGTTACCAAAACATGGAAAAGAAGATGTGTGCAATCCGTTAGGCCGTTACATAACTCCGTAAACGTTGAGAAAGAAAAAAGGAATAAAAGGAGTGAATGGCCCAAAGAAAAAAGGAATAAAAGGAGGGAATATGCGAAAAAAAAGGAGGAATGCCGTAAAATAAGGAAAAAAGGAGAGATTTCTAAAAAAAAGGAAAAAGAGGAAAAAAAGGAGCGCTGCGGTGTCTGGAGAAGATATAGATCACGGAATGGCAGCATAACGGTCAAGCTCGCACAGAGATGTAACCGTGATTTATGGGAACAGGCGCCAAAAAGTAATGTCAGCTTGCACAAAAGGGGATAATTAATGAGCCCACCTGCACTCCTGAAGGGTATGCAGATGTGGGAAAATTTCCCAAAAACAAGCGATTGGAAAGGAAGAAAAAGGGGCGTTAAAATCGAGGTGATCAAGTTGGAAACGAAGTTAAGGAGAGGAGTTGAAGTCGGGATTTGAGAGAAGTGGGACATCACATCATAAGCCCCGCTCACCAACACCGACTCGTCCTGTGCGGCCGAACACCTGGACCGACACCGCACGAGGAAAGCCCCTGCCGGACCAACTGAAGGACTGACACATCGTGTGAGAAAAGCCCCTGCCTGCTTCCCTGTGTCTTTTTATGGAGGTAAAGATAAAATAATATTTACAGTCACTTAACTTAGGCCTCTGTTAATAATTTAACCTAATTATTAGTAATAGTTCATTATAAAGAGAATTGTAGTAATTATGGTGTAAATATAAGACATAAATAATTGATGATTATGATATATGATAACCAAGGATCTATTTGTAAATGAATGTACAGAATAAATGTCTGAATATCAGTATAAAGTATTATATTTTTACTGTGTTTCCCCCTTGTAACCAAACACTGGTGTATAGGTTGTAAGTACATTACAACAATCAGATTTGTCTGTATCAGCGAGAAGGATTGCATCAATTTCTTCTTGAGTCAAAACTTTTCTATATTTACTAATTTTAGAGATCGTTTTAAAATTATATATTATTTTTCAACTACACTTAAAGAAAAAAAAATTCAACTGCTGACAACCAACACCGATTGAGAGAGAATGACAGCAATCAGCACTCAGTGGAGCATATACACGTGTTTGAGTTTCTATTACAGTGTATGGCCCGACGAAGCTATAAATCAATGTCAAGTGTTCCCTTTCTCAAGAATGACCACGCAATCCCATGAGTGGTAGGCAGAAATAGAAATTATTGACCAGCAGCCTGGTAGTGTAAATTGAGAGCCGGAAGGCTGGACTCCAGAGGGTTAAAACATAACATTTATTGCAGGAATTTCATTAAATTCTAAAGAATTATGAATTGTGTACCTCAGAGGGTTATAAATATGTAGGATGACAAGTGATAGTAACAGTTTTTAAATGTCATTTTCAGTTGGATTATTTTACAAAGAAAAATATAAAACTAAATGCGAATATTATGGTTGTGCAATGGCTAGTCTTATTAACCTTCATAAAACTGTATTTTTAAAATAAAATTCCTCAACTTCTTGTTCATGCTTTTTATGTGTGGTCCCATGGATACATATGTAAGACATAGCTATGGTGTTAAAGAGTAAGCTTTTTAGTAAAATGATCACCATAAGAGTAAAAAACTGATTTCAACTCTAAGGATCTCCATAATTTTAAATCATGCTTAAATAACATATAAATAGAGTAAGACAACTTTTAAAATGAAAAAGAACCTTTTATTTTATGACACATTTATTACTTAAGGCAGAAAATTTGAATATATTTTACTAAACTTAAATAATTTTAGAAATATGTATGAACATTAGTTTAAAAATTAAAATTCTAGAATAACACAAATTGCAAAATATAAGAAAACAAAAACTAACAAAGTAGAAATACTAACACCAATTCATAAATATAATTGCTATCAAAATATAGAAAAATACATCAAGCAGCTTATTGTTCACCTGTCTACTTAAAAGAACTACATAAACCTACACAGAACCAATAAAAACATATGCCTTTGACACTAAATAGGCAGATTTTTCTCGAAACCCCATATCCTATATTAAGTCACAAAAAATTGGAAATGAAACATCTGTTAAAACAGGTATGTCCATCAAACAGCAATAAAATGAGATTCAACATGCTAAATGTGTTTCCACATAAATTACATAATTTACACTTGATTTTGGGACTCATAGTAAGGTATATATTACATAAAACTAACTTCCAGCAATAGTGACTGTAACAAAGAGTTACAGTTCAACACCGCCAGCGCACATCTGACCTAGAGGCAAAAGTGAAGTGAGTGACCTTCCTTCGACCCCACTGGTCAAGAGGGGTTGCTAACCATGGAGTAGCCCTCTTTGGCTAAGGCAACACTCCTCTACGAACTTCTTCGTGATATCTGCAGGTCCCCTCAGAGAGAGAGCAAGGAAGGAGTATGGAGCTTAATTTCTTCTGCACCAATTTTTGCATCATTTCTTTTTTTCACAAAGACGCCATGTTTGGCATATCTTTGACCGAGTGTAGTCCCTTCAGCATTATGGCTTAAATAGTATTTTATATCCTATTTACACCTTTATTTATATTCGAAATAAACAATATTCAGTAGGAGGAATTAGTTTTTTTTTTTCAATTTTGTATTTTCTTACGAGTACTCCACTTATATGTGCGGCTGGCCTAGACGTTCTGTCGGCTTCATCATAATAGTGACACTCAGCCAACATGTCCTATTAGAAATGACTGAGTACTGCTTCCTTTCTCATTGTTCAATTCACATTAATAAAGTGACTTAAAAAAATTTTTTTTAGATGATATATGCCAGATTTATTTATTTATTTTTTTTTTTGAAAGGGGTATTTGGAAATTTTGTTCTTATAGTGCATGGCAGTTTACTTTTCAGAATGTAAAAAGAATGGCATTTTAAATTTGTAGAATGAAACTTAAGATTAATAATAAGACATGATATATCATTAAATAGATATAAAGTTACAATCAAAAACTGAATTGAATTTTTTTAATGAAAAAAAATTTTTTTTTTAAATGAAAATTGATTGATTTACATTTCTAAAAATGAATTATTTTATGTATGAATAGACAAAAAAATAAAATTTTACTTACACTTAATTTTGGGTCTTGTATGGCCTGAAAATAAATAAAAATTTGTTATTTTCACATTTTTTTTTTATATTTGAAGTAAATAAAACTGTAATAAAATTTGATTTTGAAATTTTAATGAATGCCAACATTATAGATTTGCACCACCTAATTCTCTATTTTGGAATTATGTGCCCACACGTAAGTGTTTGTTTTACAGCCTGTGCATGTGTACACATAACTGAAAAACATAAGAGCTAAAAGGATACAATTTGGTTATATCTCTGTATGTATGGAAATTTCATCTATTAATATACTACTTTAAAATACACAAAACTTCATGAGTGGATCTTAAAACAAAATGATAAATCTGCATTACAGTAGAGGGCAAAATTGTGGAAACTGTTTGGAAGTTCATTTTTGAAGTTTGAAACCTCATATATATATATATATATATATATATATATTATTTTTTTAGCATTGCTACGGCATTATATATCATTAGAAAAATAATTGAGATTACAATGGATTAAAGTTTATTTTATTCTTTTTGTACTAGGAGTTGCAGCCAAATTATAAAATAAAAGAAGTATAACTTGTTTATTTCAAAATATTTCCTTCATTAGCAATTGATCTTGAGTGTTTGCAGAACCAATCAGGTATCATCTTGTATTGGCAATGAATTAATTAGGTTTCATTAGGACCTTAATATCATTTGTCGGAGTTCAAAAAAAGTCATTTGTCAGTGTATTAAGTGATTGCAAGTAAATTGGTTGTATTTTGTGTTCTTTCATTTAGTAAGCTTGTAAAATGCAACAAAATTATAGAAATGACACAAAGAATGACTGTTACTTAGAAAGCAATGTAAAATAATGCATTTATGTGATAAAGGCTACAGCTATGTAGAAATTAGAAGAGAAAATGGTGGAAACATAATTAAAAGAGGCATTTCTAAAATTTTGTAGGGCTATATATATATATAAACCTAGTAAAGGCAGGAAAAGATGCCCAGTATCAACTCATGATGAGAAATTTGAAAAACTAAACACATACATGAAGAAATGGTTCAGTGTAATGTAAAAGTTAGTGCAAAGATTATTCGACACAGACTGAAGGACTTTTATATGAATGCTAGAATTCCAAAAATAACCAGTTTTCTGAAACAGAGGTTGAAAAGATTAAACTGGGCTAAAACATATAGTAATTGGATGACAGAAATATAGTTAGAATAAGTTAGAACAGAAATACAGTGTTAGAAGAGAAATGAGACTCAAATATCTCTATTTATCAGTGATGGCCATAAAAATATATGACAAAGAATTGGTGAAGATATGGATTCTGGTTGCTTACACCTAAAAGTGAAATATCAAATTAGAGTCATGATATACAGATGTGTGACATCAAAAGGTATAGGAAGAACTTATGAGATAAATCAAAATATAAATGCCCAAAATGCTGTGTATTCCCTAACATAAGCCCTTTAGTATATAAGCTGAAAGTTTGATTTTTCTTCAAAAATTAATCCAAAATTCAAAATTTGTATAAATATTTTCCAATTAAGTTGCTTTAAAGAAAAATGCTAAATGATTGTTTTTTAAACTTTTTTTTTGCCACATTATCCAATTTAAGTACCATAGAGGTAGAGGATTGGTTGCATCTCGAGACAAACATATATCTTAGCACATTGGTAAGAAAATAGTGACTTACATTTTAATTTTTAATTAATTTCCCGATCTCCTTATTAATTTCACAACTTTATACTAACTTATCAAGATTACTGCTTCAAATCCAGTTTTAGAATCCTGGCACTAGATCATGTGGCCAATAATATTTTTACTTAGATGTTACTGACAATAGTTTCCACTCTGGTAATTCTTTTTGAAGGTTCACTTTTCCATAAATTTAAACAATGTAAACTAAATTTTTTAAGTGCTATTTTTGCCAATTTATCGATTGCTTCTGGCTTATAAGTTTATTAAAAGATTATCTGATCTGCTACAGATATACTACTACTACTATTTTGGAGCATTTAACAAAAGTATAAACCATTGTAAATTTATTTTTCAATTTTTGTGGATACAATTTTTCTCAATTAAAAAAAATTTGCAAATTTTATTTTCTGTCATATATTTTCTTTTCATTATTTTCAGTTAAAAAATGTTTCATTAATTTTTGCTGATTTGGTGACTTTTTGTTGCTAAGAAACACATATACTTAATATATTCCATGAATCCATATAAGCCTACTTCCTACTTTCAGTCTATCACAGATATATATCAGTGGCGTGCGGTTCATATGTGCAGGGTGTGCACTGCACACCCTGGCAAAATTATGAGGGACAATAATTTTCTGCACCTATGTCTACCTATCTTTATATAGTATATAATAAATATTATTTATAATATATTCAAATATTATGTTGATTTGCTTGCTTGTATCCCCGCAGAACGTGCGGTACTAGGTGGTGCACCACGTAGCATGTTCAAAAGCAAACGAACATAGGAAGTTCTGATGTGTATGCACTGCTCACTAAATTGAAAATCACACTTTATTTGTATGGGCTACTGGAGAAGCACAGCATACTATAGCACTGAGGCAAGTGCAGCTATTTTTCCTGCACTTGGCATTTAGAATCATTCGAAGGTACGGTTTATTAAGCATTGTATTAGAGCGGGGACTTACGTGCTGAAGAACTTTTGGTTTTTTAACTGATTAACTGGCTTTACAATTTTGCAGACCGTTAATGTTTAAATTTATATATTGTATGATTTTGTTTTCATGAAAATATAAAAGAAGTATTTCATCAATATAAAGTGAAATGTTTTAGTGTGGTAAAGTAATTTCAGTGATGTATTATATTTATTTAAATAATTCGATGAAAAACCATGTTGATTTGTTAGACAAAAAATAAACGAATTTTAACAGAACAGTCCAAATTTTACCATTCATTGTGTCTTACAGACAATATATATCTGTAACACCATATCTCTGGTTTTGTTTTTAAAAATTGTCAAGATGTTTTTTGCAGAATATATGATTTCCAAATGTTAAAAACAATTAATAAATATAATTTAATCCATTGACCGAACAAGAAACAGTTCGTTCTATTGTGCCAGCATGCAGCGAAATCCTCTGCACATGGAATATACTTTTGGTTTGTTGCCACCAATGAGCATCCGGATGAGCCACTGCAGCGGCGGGTGCCATGTGGTGCTACGTTTGCTGAATATATGAGTTTTTCGTGGAAGTCCCAAGCGTTGCTTTTTCGACGACGATATGACAACAAACAACAGAAGACATGATTTTTGCTTCATTGCTGGTAGAATTCTCATAAGTTTAGCTGTTTTTATAGTTATAACTCGACTACTCGTAGGTAAATATTTTATTTATTGCAATTTTTAAAGTTATACTCATAATAAATACCCCATTTCAAAATGGAGAACTCAGATGTCTCAATAATTAAAGATTTATTGCACAATCCATGTTCTCTGCACACCCTGCATGAAAATCTACCGCACGCCACTGATATATACGGTATATAAAGGAAATACTTGAGCTCAAACTCAAGCCTTTTCCATATCAAACACAACTTTCAACAAAACTTTTATATTTTAACAGGATTCAGTTTTATGCCATATAGATACTGTGTGCAAAAAAAGGGATTTCAAGATAATCACATTTCCCTGTTGGAACAGTCAACAAATGGCCCAGATCTTAACATGATCAAAAATCTATGGACTTGAATATAGAATCTTGAAGTGAGAAATAACCCAGCATTAAGACCCAATTAATGGAAGTAGTAATTAAATTTGGTTTCACATTATAATAGCTGAGGATCTTCAAAGGTTAGTTCACTTCATGGAAAGACATTGTAAGGCTGTAATTGAAGTTACAAGTTACCCAATTAAGTATTAATTGATGTTGTCAGATTGCTTGAATATCCTATATTTTCCATGTTTTACTTTTCTTTTTTATAAAACATATTGTAACAAAATTTCCTTCATAAAAGTTATTTCATTAATAAATTAATAGTACATAAAAGAAACTTAGTGTTATGAACTCTCAAACATCAAAAACACAAGTTTTTCAAAAGGTTTCCACAATTTTGGCCACTACTGTAAATTTTAGATCTAAAGAGTCAATGAAACAGGTACAATATTTTGTTGAGTAATAATTGGTATAGAATTGAGTGGAATTGGTATGATTGGTGATTTTTGAAAGAATTATCCAAATTGGCAGAAAATATTTTGAATTTAACTTCTCTCAAAACATTTTTGCATCATTAAAAGTATATACACAAATAACTACTGTTAAAGGAAGAGTAATTACAATTTGATTTTTTATTTATTTCCCCAAAAGTTAAAACAATACAGAACCTGCAAAATTAATTTAAGAAATAAAAAAACACTATTATTATTCTTTATAAATTTTTAACAGCTAATGTTTTAGAAGTTCTAAAAAGAAAAAAGGAATTGCTTTTTGTTAAAAGTGTTTGTGAGGTATCAATGTTACTTGAAAACATATGCTTAAAAAAGAAAAAGAGAGGTAGGAGATTTGATTGATTTAAAATGGATCTATAAAGCATAGTCAAAATGAACATTACATACCAATTCAGACAAGCTTTTATTTTCTTCTGTAAGTACGCTTGGCTCAGCATCTTTATGGAAAGGAGATTTGTGACTAGCCATTTTGGTCTTTGAAATACTTTTCACAGACTGCTGGACTTCTTTAGAATCAATTACTGATTTTTGGATGATACAATCTTCCGTTAGGTTTTCCATATGGATATCTTGCATTGCATTGGAATTGCATGCAATATCTGCAGATGATTTATCTAAGTTTTTATCTGAATATAATTGAGAAGAATTACAAATTGGCTCACTAACAAAGTTTTTCCCTTTTTCTGGTGAACTAAAAGGTGTTACATCTGAACTCGAAGATAATTTCCGGAGTTTCTTCTTTCTTGATAACAAAGGAGATTGGTCATTAGAGAACAATGACTCAGAACCAATTATTGATTTTTGGATGTTACAATCTTCCATTAGATTCTCTGTATGTATATCTTGCATTGAACTGGAATTACATGCAATATCTGTAGGTGATTTATCTAAGTTTTTCTCTAAAAAGAATTGAGAACAACTAAAAGGCTCACTAACAAGGTTTTGACCTTTTTCTGGGGAACTAGAAGGTGTTACATCTGAACTTGCAGATAATGCCCGGAGTTTTTTCTTTCTTGGTAACATAGGAGACTGGTCTTTAGAGAACAATGGCTTATTCAACCAGTCATTCTTTTCAGGAGTCATTATTTCCAGATCAGAGCAATCAACAACAGTTGAGCATGTGTCAGAGTATAATGATTCAGATCTTTTTCTTTTTCTACCTAAAATGTCAGAAAGCATATCTTTATCTTTAACTGTATCATTTCTATAAACACAAGTTTCTTGTTCTCCCTTGTTGAAAAGTTCTTCATGAACCTTACTTGATGGTTTCTGAACAAGGCAATTTTCACCCATTTCATTTCCATCTAGATTCTGATTATTACACTCTTCTGTACACACATTTTCAGCTGATTCTTCATTATTTTCACTTTCACTTGTGATAGGCTTAGTTTTATTCTTGACATTAAGGGTGTTAGTTAACTGAGATGAAGAATCCTCTCCCAACAACTGTCGTTTAGCAGAAAAAGCATCAACAGCACAAGATGAATTAGAAAAAGATAGAGGACTTATTGGTAAGTCACTTTTTTTGTCTGGAAAAGCTTTTCTATAGAAATGTTCCATAGACTTAGGTTTTCCTGACAGTGGATATGGGCTACGAAATGTAGATTTAATTTTTGGACTTGGTGTGGTAGGATTTGATGTTGGACTTTTAGAGATAGGACTGATAAATATAGGAAGAGAATTAAGTAATTTTACAGGTGTTACAAATGTGGAACCTATCTCTTTTGTAGGAGTTGTTAATGTAGAAGCAATAAGTCCAGAATTTGGATGATGTTCTTTCTCAGGTGAAATACCTTTAGAATCTATAATTCCAGTACTACTACTCAGTACTGCAATAGGATTTGAAACAGCTGTAACTGCATCAACTTGTTCAGGTATTTTTTCTTGAATTTTTTTACATGAAATTACTACAGAATTTTGTACAGAACCTATTTTAGTTGGATTTTCTGGACTCATTACACTATTTGTTACAACAGTTCTTTTACTTGCACAAAATGGAAAAGCAGAATTAACAGGTTTAGATTTGGTATCTACCGGAATTGGTCTTATTCGTTTTTTAAATGGAGGATTAATTTTCATTGTTCCATCCTTGGAAGATATACTAGTCAAACTGTCATCACTTTGAGGAAGTACTGGGCTCTCAGACACCATACTAGATTTTATAGTAGCGATGATAGAAACATTTTGTGCAGCTGACATGGAACCAGTAGATGACTGATTATTTGATTTCACACTGACTTGTGCTTGTTCATCTACAACTGAGAAATAATCTTGTGTCACAACTAAGTTGTTTGGTGATGTAACATTTTCTTTATGAATTGAAACAGTTTCTTCATCAGATATTCTTTTGCTACCTTTAGGTAATTCCTGGTTATCAGCCTGAAAACTTGAATCTTTACAGATCATTGTTTCTTTTGCTTTTAGGCTTGATGATTTTTCTGGAGTCACATTATGTTTTTGAGCTTTTGGAAAATTTACAGACGTTTTGGAATGTGAATACCTGTGTTGATCTCGTCTTTTTTTTGTTGAAGAACGTTCACATACAGGTGAATCAGAATTGGCATCCCTTTCATAGGCAGTTGATGGCAATAAGAATTTTTCAGTTTCAGTTTTAGCAGAACTGCTTGATCTTATGTGTTTTTCAGAATATGACATATTTTTGTAGCCATCTTTTCTAATGTTTGAATCCTCTGTTGAATGAGGTCTAGAAGTATGTTTAGGATTACCTTTGGAAGAGTTCCCTGATCCAGAATAATTTCTAAATCTGGAATAATCAGAAGTTTTTAAAACTTCAAAATAAGGACCAGAATTTCTTTTACATTTATCACGTATGTAACTTTTGTTACTTCTAGAAACATTTAAATGAGATGATTTAGACCTGTCGGGGCTCCTTAAGACAGGTTTTGGTTCATACCTGGGTGTAATTAATTTGACATTAGAAAATTTATTATTTTTGCCTCCAGAAAATGAGTGGGGTCTCTCTCTTTCTTCGCTTCGGTTAGGATAAGTTTTGTCTGGATATTTTGAGTCCACTGACTTCTGAGAGCCATAATTTTTATTATGCTGAGAGGATCTTCTATCATCTGAATGAATTTTATTTTTCTGTTCAGTACTAGTTACATCTTTTTCAGCTAATAAATTTGAAGTTGTGGAACTTTGATATATATTATTAATCATTTTCTGTTGATTTTTAGGATTCTGAGTATGAGGTAATGAACCTGTTATGATTTGGGAAGATGTTTTAACAGATGAATCAAGGTTTATAGAAGATTGAGAAATTACACTAGAATTTCTTTTATTAGTATCAACAGGATTACATTCCCTTCCAAATTTATCATTATTTTTTAACGTTTCAGATTGACAAACATTTTTAGGAGATTTATTTTTAAAGGATCTTTCTCTTTTACCATGAGAAACTTTATGATCAAGACTATCTTTCCTTTTCCTGGAATAATCATAATGCATAGAATCTTTAGAATTTGGATATTCATTTTTATCATTTCTAACGGATGATGAAGTAGACAGCAGCTTATGATTTTCTAAAACTGGTGATCCAGCTTGCTTATCTGCACTATATGAGCTTTCTGAATTGAGTGATCTATTGTTACTAAGTTTATTTGATAAATTTTTCCTTTCTTCTTGTGATGAAACTTCAAGACCCTGTTCTAAGTCACATGAAACTTTATTGGTTAAATCTACAGATTTAATCAACAAATCTGAAGTTTTAGGGCTTTTATCTACCTTGCTGTGATTATTCTCTAGAGGTGAATTTTTAGATTTCAACTCTCTATGTTGATATTTTGTGGAATTTTTGAAGGTCTGATGAGAAGTATCTTTATTAGAAATGCCTTCTACTCTTTCAGGATAATTAGACACTGGCCTGGAATTTTCTTCAGTAGCATCAACTAAATTATAATTTTTGGTAACACTAGGATGAACTAATGGCTTTGAAATGTAATTACTAGAATTTGTTACTGGAGACATGCCATTATCAATAATTTGCTTATCATCTTTATTTACATTACAAGGAGCAGAAGGAGAAAGACAATAACCTTTTTGCTTTGTAGTCATAACAGGATCATTTATCACATGCCTGCTCCGAATTATAAAGTCTGGTGAAAATGCAGTTCTTTTTTTGCTATTATGTGAAATGTTTTTCTCATGTGCTATGACTTTACTCTTTTCCTCTATACTATCACTTCTAGTTACATCTGATAATCCAGGGTATTGTTCTAAGGAAGTTCCACTTTTACTTAATTGATTAATATTTTTAGATTTTTTGGAAGATGTCCTCTCTCTTTTCTGATGTGGCAAAGCTTGTTTAGGTGTGGAAGAATGAGATATTTTTGAGGTATTTTTTTCTTTAACACTGTTAATTGGCTTAGGTGTTGAAGACTGGATATCATTATCACACTCATTTGAGAAATCTTTACTGTTTTTGGATGTATTAACTGGATAAACACAAGGATCCCCAGCAGGGTTACACAAATTAACATTCTCTATATATACCTGGTTATCACTATCTGCTAAATTTATTTCTGTTCTGCAATTTTTTCTATCCTCAATTGAATAACTACAAAATGACTCTCTGGGTATATCAGTATCAGATACTTCACCATCAGAATTCATAGTTATACTATTTTCAGTATTCATTGACACAGTAGAGGTCCTTTGCTTTGTTCCAAAAGAATTACCTTCAATAATTTGTCTTTTTGTATTAAGTACGGTTGGAGAATTTTGAGACTTTTTTTCATTATTTTTAGGCAATTCTTTTGCCCCCTTTTTAATGTTACTTTTTCCATCCAATTGATCACATGTTTCTGGATTTATAAAAGGTTTTGAACTAGAAATAGCAGAGTTTTCTTTATTTATCACAGGATATTTCTCTTTAGTGGATGAAATTATTGTACTAATTCCAGCTTTAGATACACTCTTAGTACAGTGATCAGGTACTGCCAAGGGCATGTTTTTCTCATTTTCCAAACAGTCTTTCTGTGGCTCTAAATGGTTACTCATAGAGGGATCCTTATCACCAATATTAGTACTACCAGAAATATTTTCAGTTGGCTCTTCATGGACAATATTTGAATTTTCATCTGTATTACTTTCATCACTTGAAGAATCAGATCCGAATAAATAGTTTGACAAATCTGCATGTGATAACATTTTTTCTTTGGTAAATTCCTCTGTTCTTTTCATTTCTGAATCTTCCTTCTCATTTGTTGTAGTATTTATTTTACCTGACTCGTAAGAGTCAGAATTTTTTCTTTCAGTTTGTGAATGACTAGCTTCTAAAAAGGAAGGTTCAGAAACAATTAATTTTTCTGTAGATTTAAGTTTTGAGGAATTATCAAAATCACTGCCTTTCGTTACACTAGATTCATTTGTTTTATCTTGCACACAATTTTCAACATTATGTATAGAATTTCCACATTCTTCTCTAATTTCTTTGAAGGAGATTTCAATGTTCTGTCTTTCCACTTGTTTAGTGTTCAAAAGTGAATCATTAACTATTGGATCAGATATTGATTGACTAATGGTATTCAATTCAAGTTTTTCATTGTTCTTAGATGCATCATTTTCCAAATCCATCACTTGAACATCTTCATCTGGATTAACATTCACTTCTTTTTGGGAATCTTGATTGGATGGTAATGTACAAAAAGCTAGTTTATTTGGCACACTTTCAGAAGTTTGCATGGCATTTATTACATTCTGTCTAGCTTCCTCCATGCTGTTAAGTATAATAGCAGTCATATCTATTGCTGAATTCTCACTAGTTGATGGTGGCCTTTTCTTAGGCAAACTTCTTTTTCTTTTGTTTATTTTAAGTTTGGGAGAAGGTGATTTTGATTTTAAACCAATTTTACTCTGCGCCTGAGATAAATTTTGTTTTTCTTTTGACTGTTGGAGTCGTAGAGATCTTCTGTTTTGTGTTGGGGACTTTTCAACACTTTTCTCTTTGGGCTTATCTCCCTCTTTACTGTTTGTTTGAAGCTCAGTATTTTCAATTCTCTCATTTAAATTGGATCCAAAATCCAAGCAACGGACATGAGATGAATTTAGTCTACTGCTATTTTGAGACAACATAGCAGCATTTGTCATTAACATCTTTAAAACAGGACTGCGTTCTTCTCTTTCAAACTGTCCAGTAATTTGGGACAGCAATTTAAAAGCAGAAGACTGGCCAGACACTGAAGATGTTTCAGGAATAGAAAGTACTGGGATATTATCAACACTTTTCTCAGGTGTTACCATTTTATTCTCCTCTTGTTGAGAGTCTGAAAATAAACACAGAGGTTTTCTTTTGGGACCACGCTTTGTATATTTTTTTCCTTGTTTGGTAGATGCAATAGCAGTTCTTTTATTTGACCTTTTTGTTTGTGGAGAATCTCCTTTTTCAGTTTTTTTCCTTTTTGTATTCTTTTGATCTAGATATAAAGTTTTGGAAATACTTAGTTAGGTAACAATTAAATAAAATCAATAAATAAAAAATTGAAAATGGTCTAAAAAATTAAAACTACTTAAAATTTAAATTTTTGAAAAACTTTGTGCATTGTTAAAGGAAAAGTTAACTCTTAAATACATACTTATATACCATCCTGAACTATATATATAATAACATGTATCTACAAACACAAAGTATGACTATGTGTTCCTGAATATTTTGCTTTATTTAGAAAACTTTAGTAATCTTTGAATGCACAATGAAAATTGACCTAATAATAATAAAGGATATAAACAATAAAATCATGCCCAAACAGAGAAGAGTTAAATTTTTTTTTTAATCCCTGTTTCTTTAATTTCCAAAAAGAACAATTCACCTTCCAGTTACATTTGGAAAACAATTTTCTTTCACATTTACTGCATTTTTAATTAAATCAGCTTTTCAATATACAATGTATTATTCTATTTTCTTCTATTATCAAAAGCAAATCTTTTAGTTCCAGAAACTAAAAGGTTTTATTTTTACTATAATTACTACAGAAAAAACTTATATTATAATGAAAGCTGCTACAAACATTCTAGTGAACACCTGTCATATTCTTGGATGATGATGATTACAGAAATCAAACCTATGCAATTGGTTAAAATATAGAGAATTTAGTTTTAAGTAGTATGTTTTACTTTATTTTTTCAAAGCTAGAACAAAATCTAAGTGAATTTTATTTATTCCTTTCTGTACAATTTCAATGCAATATAACAAGAATGAAAAAATTGATAATCTAGATTTTAATGTAAATCTTGAGATTTTTCAACACAGGAAAAGATATTTTATAAAAATATATTGTAATGTCGCAACATACATACACCTCTGTGTTTGTGGGGGCTTAGTAAAAACAATCGCTTAAAGTCTAGACTTTATTATCTCGAATATCTACAATATATACATGATATAGAACAACATTGTTTGGGAGAGAGAAATAACCTTCTCTACCTTCAAGCTCCCGACAACTACTGCCTGGTTCTTGAAAGATTCCTCTCAAAAAGAGGGGGGAGGGGAGAAAAAGGGCTGAGAGCAAGGGAGTGGTCAGTGGACAGGACTCCTCAATAATGGCCGGCATTCCACACAGATGTATGCAGAGACATAAAAATCAGAAACCCCTCTGGGTCTGGAACTCCTGCTTTTTTTCAGGGGAAAAAAATCCCACGGGTCCTGAGAATGACCGACCCTCTCTCGTTCTCTTGTGACCAGCTGCCACAATATAAATACTATCTATTAGGAAATATTTTATTTATTTTTACCATTTTTTTCTCTCTATATTTTCCCATACTTCTTGTTTAATTTCCCCTATTTGGTGATTTTTTTTGGTTGCCAACAAGGGATCTGTTCTGCAAATCCATTTTTAGGTAACATTTAACTTTAAAAAATGTCCGAAAATGAATGTATAGATAATTACCAAGCATTTAAACCCGCATGCATCGATTATGCAAAGTGTGAAAATTATCACTTCAGAGAAACATTTTGATGCATCATATATTTCTGCACATCAGCCAAGAATTTTGGGGGCATTTTCTATAGCTAAAAGTTGGCTTAAAAATAAATCTGTAGAAAATATGTAGCATAGCTTTCTTGTTGGCAACCAAAAAGTTACCAAATCGGAAAAATTAAACAAGAAATAAAAGAAAAATACAGAATGAAAAATAGCAAAAAAATATATAATGGCAAAAAATAAATAAAATTTACAAAAGCCTTAAACTGAGGAATATTTATAATTTTATGTGCATAATAATCTTGCCAAAATAGAAAAGAGGCCCAAAATTTTGTAAGCACATAAAGGCAACCCACAATAGATCTGTACCCACTCATCTATAGTTACAAAATGCATATTTTTCCATTAGTTGGATGTAAAGCAATAAAAAATCTTATATAACTTAAATTTATGAAATCACACTAGCTTCAGATCCTTATGAAAACAGTATAACCGTACCTCTAGACCTGGCATAGCTTGGTCGAAATATAGATCCCCTGTCCCGAAAAGGTTAATACAGATTTATCACTAAAATTGTTGCAGAGACTGAAACTGCTACATTTATTTATTTATCACATTAATTATAATTAATCAATTTATACACTATTCTTGTTTGAAAATTAAAAAAAAAAAATATTAAGTACGGTCATATATGCATTTTGTTACAATTGCAGCAATAAAAATGTTACAGATATCACAGAAAAGAAACAAATTTTTCTTGCTTTAGCATTTTATAGGAAAAAGTAACACAAAAAGGAGTAACATAAAAGCTTAAATGAAAGTGAATATTTCCATCATAAGTGATAATGCTCTTATTAAATTTAAGTTAAATTTTGTTGCTCTATCAACCGAAGTGTAACAAGAAGTCTAATTTCTGCACAATTGAATTTTACTAAACTAATCACATACTAGTTCATCCAGTCTGTTAAATTAGATAAACTATTATTTACATACATATTACTTAAGGGTAATTCCATACCAAATCAATGCAAGGTTTCTACCTGACTATCTCCAATTTTGATTAAATTTGGTATATTAAGTGATTTTAACGGTATAAAGAAAATCCCCAAATCTTCTGTTAAAATAATAATTGGTTTGGAAGTTATAAGGCTTTAAAGTTATCAGATTTGTTTAAAAAACACACTATCAGCACACCTTTAAATTACACTTGCTACTCACCTAATTCAGCTACAGATATATGCAAGGTGTTATTTTAAATCATTTTTAATGGGCTTTCATATGATATACAACACATGATAACTTGCAAATTAAAAAAAAAATTTAAATAAAATCTCAAAAATTGTTCATATTATTGTTAATTAATACTCAAAGTTTCATGTTGGGATCATAATGGGATCACAAGCTACAAAAGTTTTTTGTTTGATATATTTACTATTACAATAACGAAAATGAGAACATGTATTCATTACTTTTAATCCAACTCAGTTGTATATGACGGTATTAATGTTTACACAATACCTTATCGACATATACTCTAGTAAATAGTACATTTGACATTTGTGGAGATTTTAGAATAAAGAAAAATCATTAAAGTGCATTACTTTTGATGGATGGTGTTACTTATTCAGTTGGAACTGGTAGAAAGTTTCATGTGTTTTAAGAATTTCTACTTTAGAAAGAATATACATTCGTCCTGTTGGAGTTAAAGGATTCACCTTACACAAAACATATGAAATTGGAATCCATAGTATATCTGGCTTATCTAGATATAAAAAAGACGGTGATGGTCCAGATGGATGAAGGAATGTTACTTTCACTTCTTCAGAGTTTATCTCTTCTTTCTCTAACATAAATGCAAGCCACCATTTGCAATTATAAACAGTAATAATATGGCCAATTATATCAGCAAGTAGAAACTTTTATTGTAATGCTATCGCAGTTTTCACCAATAAATCTTGTGAAAAGGGAAATGTCTTCACAAAGACTTTTGTTTTTGATTCTGTGGGTATAAAAGCATGATATTTCCGAGTCCCAGGAACTGCAAAAGTATTTTTAAATCGGTCATTTAGAAATATATGTGTGGAAATGTGTTCTTCTTGTGTTGAAAAAGTAAAATGTGTTCCTGTGCCCAGTTAATAAGTTGTCGTAGTAAGTAATTGATTTTTATACGGTAGTTGTAGGCTCAAGCCGCTAACCTCTTGAGTGTACCTCCTACCCCATCACAAGGTCCTTTACCATGAGCAGTTGCCCAAAAATGCCATTCTGAGAAAATCTTCCTTATGTAAGCATAAATTGGCAAAGTTTTTCTTATTTATATATTGTGCAGATAACATATTTGAGAAATAAAATATTTTCTTGCACTTTTTTTAAAATTGTCTTCAAAAAAGTACCTAATAAGCTTCTTTTGAAAACAGTAAATTGCTACTGTATTGTGCTCCAAACAGTCTGAAATTACAATGTATGTAAAGTGGTAAATTCCAAACTTTCCTTTGTAATATACAACAAATGTGTGAATTGTAGCTTGAGCATTAGTCCAGTGGTAGCTCTGGGCCTCATCCTGTATAACAAATAAGTAATTTTCAGCAAAATCAAGAAGAACTACAAACTCGGAATCTTTTAAATTTTCTTTTATATTATTTATAAATGAACTTTATTGTTTCACCACAAAGTCATGATAAACTAATACAGATATTTTCTCACAAAATAAGTCAATAAATTCTGATGCTGACTTTTGCATTTTTCCTAGAGAGCACCTATCAACAGAAAAACACTGATTGAAAATGACCTTTTCCACCATATTTTCATCGAATGCTTCAGCATGTATGGTTTTTAATTCTGTAGTCCCAGAACACTATGTACACTCTCCCATGTGGCAGCTGACTGATGCTGGATTACAAATCATCATCGCAAGACAGTCCTTGTACGTTTTAATTCTTCCATTTGTTAATGAAGCTAATTTGGTATTTTATAGCTTATGATCCCAATGTATGAAGCCTGATGTACTATGGATTCCAATTTCAGATGTTTTGTGTAAGGTGAATCCTTTAACTCCAACAGGACAAATGTATATTCTTCCTGAAGTAGAAATTCTCAAAACACATGACGCTTTCTACCAGTTTCAGCTAAATAAGTAGCACTATCCAATAAAAGTAATGCACTTTAATGATTTTTCTTTATTTTAAAATCTTCACAAATGTTAAATGTACTATTTGCTAGAGTATATGTCAATAAGGTATTGTGTAAACATTAATGCCATCCTATACAGCTGAGTTAGGTTAAAAGTAATGAATGTATGGTCTCATTTTCGTTATTGCAATAGTAAATATATCAAACAAAAAACTTTTGTAGCTTGTGATCCCATTATGATCCCAACTAGAAACTTTGAGGATTAATTAACAATAATATGAACAATTTGAGATTTTTTTCAAAATTTTTAAAAACTTGGCTTTTTGAGAATTTAAATTTTAATTAAAAAAAATTTCAAGTCATCATGCGTTGTGTATCATATGAAAGACCATTAAAAAAGATTTAAAATAACACCTTGCATATATCTCTAACTGAATTAGGTGAGTAGTAAGTATAATTTAGAGGTATGCTGATAGTGTATTTTTAGACAAATCTAGCAAATTTAAAGCTTTATAACTCCCAAACCAGTTATTATTTGAACATAAGATTTGGGGATTTTCTTTATAACCATGAAGTCACTTACTATACCAAATTTAATTAAAATTGGAGGTGGTCAGGTAGAATTTGCTCTAAAATTGCATTGATTTCACATGAATTAACCCTTAATTAAAAAAATTATCCTAAAAAATAAAATTACTGTATTTACTTATGTATAATGTACATTATATATATATATATATATATATATATATATATATATATATATTGCTCAAAAACTTAGGATAAAAAATAAAGGTTTCTTTATATACAGAATAATTTCCACTACTTCTTATAATTACCTGATATATTATAAGTGTATATGTATATATATATATATATATATATATGAATAAAGACAGGTATTCTAAAACTTTGAATGCTGAATTTTGTACTTGAAGCATGGTCCCCTATTCTGCTACACTTGCAAACTCTGATGCTAAAGAGTAGTGAACTACCATTCGGCCATTGTCTGGCATCAATAAGAATGGAGTCACCTTTAAAATAACACTGAAAGAGTATTAGAGTTTGATTGATTAGGCCTGCATAGCAATCCGGAAAGTAACTTACATATCAAATTTTAGGTATGCATTATACATAAGGTATGATTTTGCACCATGCTTTTCTAATAAAAATAGGATGTGCAATTATAAACAAGCATGCCAAAAATATGCCATTAAATTTCAGTCTTTGGGAATGACAATAAATGTAACAATCATTTTGTCATTATTTTAAAGCAAAAGCTGTAAATGTTCTATAACAAATTTTGAAAAGATCCATTTTGCCAGAAAGTTGGTTTTTTCAAGTAGGACCATTTGATAAACAAACCCTACTCCTTTTCCTAAGTTTTTAAGATTATCAAAGACCTTTCAGCAGTAAATATATCTTATTCTTTTATAAACAGTCAATCTAGCAAACAAATACTTGGTTTGGAACACTTTTAATTTTTTTTGCAACACAAAGTCTTTTTCTAAAAGATGATTATACTTACAAATATATATAAAATAATAATAATAAAAATATTGAAACATCATTTTAATAAAAAAAAAATATAATTACTTCTTTTAGGTGATGCAGGTACACTTTTCTGGGTAACAGTATTAATACATTGTGGTAATTGGTTTCCATTAGTGACTAAAACAAAAATAAAATATTGTTCATTATATTAATAATATACATTATATGAATAATATACTGCTTTATGTAAAACTATTTCTTTACATTCTCAATTGACACTTAACTGATCATTATTTGCTGATAACTTTTTCAAACACCGGTACCACCAATAAACAGCCTATGACTTTTTTCTCGGAAAGGGTAGTAAATATCCCACCAAAAAAAACATTAGAAAAATAAAAATGCTAACAAAACATGGGGAAGATAATGTGTGGTATCTGTTCTGCCGTTACTGTGTAAATAAATATTGAGAAAGGAAAAAGGGATAAAAGGAGTGAATAGCCAAAGAAAAGGAAGAATGTCTTGAAATAAGGCAAAAAGGAAAAAAAGGAGAGCTGTAGTGTCTGCTTTCTATACAATATAATACTGAAATAATGACAAAACACTGCCATTGTATAAACACTTAACAGATATCTGGTGACTACCTAGTATTTGGCGAATTTATAACTATCTACAATCCCACCTGGATATCCAGAGAAAAAAATTTAAAAAATGAACTCTGACATGTTTTAAGTTTAAGAAATGAACTAAAATTGGAGGATAACTTCTGTTGCCATTTCTTATCACTAGGGTTGGTCATTTTGGTGTCAATATGGTAAAAAAAATACCATTTGGTGTCAATATGGTATTTTGTCAAATTAGAACAAAGACAAAAACTAAAATTGACAGGATTTAAAAAATATACAAAAAATATCATTTTGTACAAAATACATTGGGCAAATCAAAATGTTAAATATTTCATTAACATTAACTTGATAACTAAAATAATTTAAAACATTTTCACTAATGATAGCAATCATCTATGTTTTTACTGACAAAGTGTAAATATAATCTATTTTGTAAGTAAATTTATAAGATGGAGACGTAAGATAAAAACTGTTTTTTTTTTATATTTCTCAATTTTATGCAATAATATTGTCTTTAACAGTAATGTATACATATATATATATACATATATATATATATATTTATTTATTGGTGTGTGTACTTAAAAAGTTGAAATCTGCAGTTTGCAATCTAATAAGTAATAACACTAGAATTACTGCATAAAATGTTGCAAGACAATCTTCACTTTATCTTTTTATCTTTGGTAATTTAAAGAATAACTTTTATCGTTGTTTTAAAGAAGTAAGCTTTAAAACTAATTTTTGAAGAAAATCTTTACTAGATGCATTTTTTTTCAAGATAAAATGATTAAGACTGTTGATGATAATAAATGGTGGAAAAATATAGCAATAGCATGTGATATTTCCAAAGATTTTTTGCGGGTTAATTTATATTCCTAAATAACCCAATTAAGGAATGCTGCAATAGAGAGAATAAGCTCTAACTTTTCATTTATGCATCCAAAAACTCAAAATAAGTTGGGAATAAATAATATTGAAAAACTTGATTTAGATTTTAGGTGGGTGGTCCATAAAAGCACCAGCACTGCGACCTAAGGTCTATTGTACTGAACCTCTCCCATTTACTGGAACAAGAGTCCCAGCAAGAATATTAACAATTAAGTCTCAAAGAGACCAACAGCTGAGATAAATCTAAGTAGCAATTTAACCGGGAAGTTGGCTAACTCCCTGGTTCAATGAAGTGATAACCAAGAAATTCAAATTGCTTAGCAGAGTACAGGGTACCTGCCAAAATAAAAATTTTCAAATCCATGACTTTTCATGACTTTCCCTGATTTAGCAGATCATTTTCCACAACTTCAAAAAGCTTTCGTTAAAGTATATATGAATAAAACTGCTGATGTATATACAAATAAAATATATACTTTTAGAGAAATTACAGGAATTTTATCATAAAAAACTATAAACTTACTTTATAAGTGTTAATAAACTCACATACATAAAAATAAATTGTTGTATCTACATACCTAAGTTTAATCATATAACAATTTTTCAATCAAAATGTTTCCAATTTGGTATTATCCAGGTGACCATGAATAATAGACAAATATAACCCTATAACATTTATATACAATATCCCTAAAGATACTTATATTTTGTGCAAAAAATAATTATTATTATATTAATAAAATTTTAATCTACAATTTAAGAAAAAACCAGAATAATATACATTTACCCACCCATTAAGCTTTCTTGCTTTGAGTTTCCTTGGTGAACAAATTTTACTTTGCAATAGGGTCAATGGGATAATACATAGTTACCAAACTCAGTAACTTCAGTCAAATGACAAAAAAAAAAAAATATATATATATATATATATAGAATTAAACATTTCAATGCATTTTTTTTAAATCGGTAGTTTAGCGGATCCATGACTTTCCGTGACTTTTACTCATTTTACTCAGAAAATAAAGATTTTCCATGACAAAATTAATCTGTCTAAATGCATGATTTTCCCTGACTTTCCAGGTGCGCAGAAACCATGAGAGTAGTAATCACAATACCATAAGATGTGTAAGGAACTCTCCTCCACCACATGAAACCCCCTACATACTGAGCTATCCAAAAACTTTTTGTTATGCAATGTTGAAGAATCAAAAAATGTGTTTTAATGTAACAACAGGAAATTATAAATAAAATAATGAGAGTATTTTTGAGAGGATATAAAAATTATTAATCATCATTTAAACATTTTAAAATGATATATATATATATATATATATGCACATCAAATCATACATAAAAATTACTAATAAAATAAACTTTTAGAACATTGTTGAATACTGCAAATGTTAACTTGTAAATATCATAGTTTTGAAGGTTAGCCAAAGATGTCAGGAGGAAAATGAAACTTGCAAAATATTAGTGAAGTAAATTAAATTAAAGCTTGAAACTAGCCATAGCTTGAGTTTATATTTTAAAAACAGTAGTTGAGTATGTATTATTTTATTATTAAAATGTGGAGAATGTTGTTTCAGCTGAGTGGAAAAATATGTTCATGCAAAGAGAAAAAAAAAAGTTTGGAATATTTATATTGAGAAAAAAGTTTTGACTGTAAATAGCAAGGTTGGAAAAAAATCATGATTTTTTTTTTAAAAAATATCAAAGAAGTCAGATTTATTTGATTTTTTAAAAATTCTAATCTTATTGTTGTGTTTTTATGTATTTTGCAATATACATAAAATAGTTTGTTATAAGAAGTAACATCTTATCTATCTAGTATATTCTACACACTGATTACCTAAAATTAAATATATAAATTTTAATCTAAATACATTCCATTATTTTGTAATTGGATAGTGCAAATTAAATAAAATGTAAATTTAAAGAATAAATTAAATGTTAATTTAATGCAAACTATTTATTTAAAAAAAAAATTATAATTATTTCAATACTTTTTAAGCAACAAATTATGGATTTAACTGTTTCAATAAAAACACTAGTTTCGATGCTTTATCCACTCCTAATTTATTATGAAGGCTAGAATGAACAATACCAAAAGAAGAAAACTGTCTTTCCATTTCAGCAGATGAAGCCATGGCTGTTGTTATTTGGTAGATAAACTGAATTTCAAGTTCTGTAACACTATCTTTACCTCTCATTACATAATGAAATCCACCAGTTATAATCAGTCATTGTACCTACACCTACTACATACTTTCTGATAACATCTAACCTCTAAATTCTTGGAAAGCATGATTTAAATCATGCCAACCCTTGTAAATAGTGTGTTTAATGATAGTTTCTTAGAAAACCTTTTTATAGGATTAAGAACTTTTATAAGTATTGTTGAGAATGTAAAATTAACAATTTTGTTATTTTTTACTGCAACCTTTTTCTTAAGGAATTATATTGCAAACTATATTTTATAATACTATGTATATTATATATAAAATATATTTAATATAATTTTATGAAAGTTATATTTTATTCTATTAAATCTATATGAAATATTAATCAATAGTAAACAATATATAATACAAATATTGTATATACTATTTTACATAAAATAGTATACACTTTACACAAAATAATTCAAATTATAAAAATTATAACCTTTCAAAGTGTTTACTTTAATTTATAATTTATTATGCATTATAATAACCATAAATGGAAGATGATACAAAATACAAAAAGATAAATATAAAAAAGAAGTTCAAAATATACTTAAAATGATTTTAACAACACTCATTTCATGAAATAAATAAAATTTTGATTTAAATCAATGATTTTTTCAAATATTGAGCTAATTTAAATGAATAAATTGCCAACTTAATTCACTGCCAACTCTGCAGTCAATGAGTTTATTTCAGTCAAAAAATAGTACAAATTTAAGAAATATATTAATAAATTAAGAAAACTTAAAAAATACAATAAAAATAAAATACTCACCTGTAGGACTAACAAAGTTTCCAATATTACAAGGAACAACACCAGTATTAACTACTCCCACATTTTCAACATTTGATACAGTATTTACAGGTGCAGTATTAAATATTAAAGGACTTGACATGTCTGCAGTGGGAATAGTTGATGTGCACAACCCTCCTGCAGGAGTAGTATTCCATGTAACAGGCGTGTTTAAAATAATTCGGTAGATACCATTTTGTACTAAGCCAAAGTAAGGCACAGACATAGGAAATTCTACCACAGGTTGACTAGGAAGTTGAGGAGTGAGAAATGTAGTTGTAGAAGGAATGTTAGGGGACTCTAAGTTTGAAACAGAATTGGTAACTTGAGTATTAATGACTGATGCATTGGACTGTGATGTT
Organism: Pardosa pseudoannulata; assembly: GCA_032207245.1. Classification (NCBI taxonomy): domain Eukaryota; kingdom Metazoa; phylum Arthropoda; class Arachnida; order Araneae; family Lycosidae; genus Pardosa; species Pardosa pseudoannulata. The sequence goes on from CM063509.1 coordinate 96,569,798, forward strand.
TGAATATTTTCACAATTACTAACACTGGATGATAAACTATTGTTTAAATCCGTCTTGCTGACATTTTCATTACTACTAATTTCTAAACTTTTTTTAACATTTGAGTCTCCAGATGTGTTAGTTATTTGCACAGAATCTACAGCAGTGTTGTTTCCATGTGATAAGTCTGATTTATCTTTAGCACAATTCTTATCCAAACTCTTTTCTACAGAGTCACTCGGTAATAAGTCAGATGATTGTTTTGTGCTTGTACAGCTATTATCTGGTTCATCACTCTTTCCTTCAACTTCGTTATTACTCCTTTGGGTGTTAACAGAAGGATCAGTTGTGCTTACATTAGCTTCATTATCATCTGCAAACGATTCATGGTTATTGATATTATTTTCATTTACTCTGTCAATGCATGCGTTAGTCGAGCTGAAATGAGGTGGATTAGTGATTTCCCCAAATGTCTCTCTGAGGGCATTAACAAGAAGGTCTGATTCTTCACTATTTCTTACAGCACTATGTGATGCATTCTTATTCTCATTGTCATTTGAAAGCTGATCAGAAGAACTTTTAGCAGAAGCCGATGGAACAGATTCTACTTCAGAGTTTCCAGTATTTACTTCACAAGATTTTGCAGCAGAAAGCTCAGCATTCAAATTTACTTCCTCTCTGAGGCCTAAATAATAAAATAAAAAATAAATTAGAAAACATACAGATTTTCTAAATTATCTATGACTGTACATGCACGGTATCTGCCAAAATAAAATGTTTCAAATCTATGATTTTCCCTGATATAGCAGATCATTTTTCATGACTTTAAAAAGCTTTCGTTAAAGTATATATGAATAAAACTTCTGATGTACATACAAATAAAATATATGCTTTTAGAGAAATTACAGGAATTTTATCATAAAAAACAATAAACTTACTTTATAAGTGTTAATAAACTCACATACATAAAAATAAATTGTTGTATCTACATACCTAAGTTTAATCATATAGCAATTTTTCAATCAAAATGTTTCCAATTTGAATTCAGGGTACTTTGGTATTATCCAGGTGACCATGAATAATAGCCAAATATAACCCTATAATGTTTATATACAATATCCCTAGAGATAAACTTATATTTTGTGCAAAAATCTTAACTAATTTTTATTAAAAAAATATTAATTATTATATTAATAAAATTTTAATCTACAATTTAAGAAAAAAACCAGAATAATATACATTTACCAACCCATTAAGCTTTCTTGCTTTGAGTTTCCTTGGGGAACAAATTTTACTTGGCAATATGGTCAATAGGATAATATATAAATACCAAACTCAGTAACTTCAGCCAAATGACAAGTAAAAATAGAATTAAACAATTCAATGCATTTTTTAATCGGTAGTTTAGCGGATCTATGACTTTCCATGACTTTTACTCATTTTACTTGAAAAATCAAGACTTTCCATGACAAAATTAATCCATTGTCTAAATCCATGATTTTCCATGACTTTCCAGGTGTGCAGAAACCATGTATATGTTAATCCCCCCCCCCTAAGGATTCTTATTTCAAGAACATAACTTTATTTTATCAAAAAATTAATTAGTATCAAGATTATCAGAATAATTTTTACTGTAAATTTTATAAACACATATTTAAAACACAGATTTTTTTAAAAAGGACTTCGGTTGAATTGAATTTACAGGGATTAAAATTATAGATAACATATATTAGAACCCTTACATTCAACTATAATTCAAGGATTTTATTTCATAATTTTTTAGATATTTTAATAGTTTTGAAAATATTTAATTATATTATCTGCAATTTGTTTAGTTGATTAATGTGATCCCTTACATGTTACCAAGTTACATTATTGTTATTATTAGATTTCACCTTTCTAATTTACTTTTGTAAGATTTCCAACTCATTTTCTTATAATATACTACAAAACCTATTTATAATATACTTCTTAAAAACTGAGCATAATATGGCATCATTTCTAAAAGTCACCAAGGAGTCAATTAGCCCCTTAAACTTTCTAGATTCTTTCATTTGATTTATTCATTTTGAAAATGCTGAATTCTTAACCAATTAGCTAATTACCATTACAAATCTAGTGTGATATAACCTCAAAACAATTATTAAAAAAACTGACAAATCTACAGCTTAATTTGAAAAGGTAAAATAAAGATTAGGGAAAATGTTGTTCACTAGGAATCTTTTCAAATTTCATTATTTTCTCCAGTTTTCTACAATCCCGTTTAATATAGAACTTATAATAGTCATTGTGAGTGTATATATAAGTTTGCATATATGTATGTTCCACATCTCCTATATAATTACTGGTCTGATAGCAAAGAAATTACTTATATATTTATTTAAACAGCATCTAAATATTTTGAATTTTTATATCTCAAATTAAGATATCCTGCAACTTATCCTCTTTTGTATGCTATGAATCATAGCTGATTAAATAATTTCAAATTTAACCATCACTTTTTTAAAAAAAAATTTTTTTAAATTACAAATTTCTAGCAGATGCAGTTTTATGTAATTAAACATTTATCCTTATAAAAGTTTACCTGAATATTAAAAATATGCCCACTAATATGTTGATTATTTTTAATACAAATTTACACCATCAGTCATAGAATCATCAAATTATATACAGCATTCTTTTGATAACAACAAATAAATAGGTCAATATTGAAAAAACTTTAGCCAATTGTATCACCCTCAATCTTCGATATTGAACTCATCTACTCGGTGTTGTCAATCGGAGATGTAAATAGTGACTATCGATATTTTCCTGTACTCCAGGACACAATTTAAGATTGCACTACTTGCTACTACTGATTCATTCTGCTTTATGGGTTGTATTTTCTTATGGTTTATTACCGATATGATATGATATGATATTTTCTTGAATCTGGTGAGTGGTTCACATTTGATCATCGGCCATTCGCACAACATTATTTAACTTAAGAGGTATTAATATTTTCGTAAATACCAGACAGTAGTACATGACTGTTACTTTTAAATTTTACTACATGCAAAATACATTGAAGATCCCCAAAACTGGTTCACCTGCCTAATATTGTTTAGGGCACCCCATGAGCATGCGGAAGTGCTACAACACAACATGGCATGGACTCGACTATTGTCTGAAGTAGTGCTGGAGGTAATTAACATCATGAATCCTGCACGGCATGTCCACCCGTTTGATACAACTTGAAATGAGACTTGTCAGACCAGACAATATGTTTCCAGTCATCAACAGTCCAATGCCATGTTGATGGGCCTAGGAGAAGTGTAAAACTTTGTGTTGTGCAGTCATCAAGGATACACGAGTGAGCCTTTGGCTTTGAAATCCCATATTGATGATATTTCATTGAATGGTTCACATGATGACATTTGTTGATGGTCCAGCATCGAAATTTGCAGCAATTTGCAGAAGGGTTGAACTTCTAATATGTCCCAGTCGTTGTTGGCTCCATTCTTACATGATCTTTTTTTTTGGCCGCAGTGATGTTGGCAATTTGATGTTTTACCAGATTCCTGATATTTACGGTACACTTGTGAAATGGTTGTACAGGAAAATTTTATTTAATGTACATCAGTATTTGACAATATATTGATAAATTATTCAGCCCTATTTGAGTAGATACGAGATATTTAATATTATTTAGATATTACTGTGACGCCTTCAATATTCTCAAATGAGAGGTAACGTGAATAATGGATCACAGTCAAAGATAAACTTGGAAATTTACTTTAATTCTGGATTAAATACGGCTATTTACAAAGGAATGTTAATTCCTGAATCACGTAGAACTGCAAAGGATGGAAGACTTCCTCATGACGATCATAGTCAAAAGAAAACCAAGAGATTTAATAACCTCTTACAAGTGGGGAGGCTTTACAGGGTGCAATCAAACCCAATTTATCCCCCGTTCGGTATCCGAGACTCTGCCGCTCCTTATATGAGTGGACTTTACGAATCTCCCGAACTAGCAAACTCTCTGGTAAAAAAGGCGAAAGCCTCCACGATGTCAACACACCTCCGAAAAAAATGATGAAAAGCAAGCGCTGAGTCGCAAAATTGTAGGCTTTTTATACCTGGGGGGTCAGTTACAGTTCCGTCAATTGTTTTTTTTGGGGTTAGTTAAGATCCCAGTTACTTGAGAACTCCAGCTAAAGTTACAGTTATATTTTTTAGCTGAATTCTCATTCGCTGGCTGTTCCTTCACGGAATGTCCGAGCATTCATTAACGAGTCCATCAAGGGCCTATTCGTCTATTCAGTCCGATTGTCAAGATCCCAGACTCAGCGACACCACTCTATTGTCCAGGTAAACAGGTGGGCTCTGGTCAGCTATTTAGGCGCGTGATCGGACAAAGGAGAGTCTTCACACTACCAAACGTTGCCAGGTTTTATTAAGTAAAACTTATTAATTTTTGATAAATAAATATTTTATATAACATGAAAAAAACTCTTAAAATATAAAGTATTTACATGTCAAGAAAAGCTAGTATTAGAATATTTGTTCAATGATGTTAACATTTTAAGTAATAATTTTGAACACAGAATTCCAAACAATTCAAGATGGAAATTATGCTTTTTATAAATACAATATTTTGACATTTTGTTACATACATTTTCCTTCAACCTTATAAAATGTTTTGAGGTACCCTGCTTGAGTTAATGAAAACAATACATACCAACACCAAAATATTTCCCTAAAATAGGATCTTCCTCTATAAGCTCTGTAGCACTTTTAACAATATTTTCTAAGTTGACATCCTTAAATAAAAGAAAACAATTTTAGTACACTTTATCAAGATGGCAAAATTAATGTGATTAAAAAGTGGTGAAACCTTTGGATGTTTTTTAAAATAAATAGCTTAAACGGAATATATATATATATATATATATATATATATAAATGGATAAAGTAATATAGCAACAATAGGTTTTTAAGATAGATTTGTAGAGTTATCAAATATAGGCACACCTCCATATTTGCATACAATGAAAGCTCAAAATATCCTTAAAACGTCTGCTGTATAGAAAATTTCTTAAATCGAATTTTTCATAAAATATTACACATTATCGAAAATGTCTTTGAACAATTTTTGCAATATTTCAATTAGACAATTACAATATTTCTAAAATTTAAAATGCTAAGGAATTAGATTGTTTTACGTCATGAATTTATTTATTATACATACAATAGGTGGTTTGGATGCATAAAAATGTTTTCCAAGAATTCCTGGCAGCAAACCTTGGCAGTAAAAATTTGATAACCAGAAAAATGTTTGCTGTTTAAATGAAAGTTTTCTTTACTGTAAAAATTCCTTCTACTTAGCCCTTTATATAAGTATCCTGCATGTCTATAACATATCCCAAAATTGATATAATTTACATGGTGATCTTTGGATACAGTAGACCTCTGGTTCCAATACTTAGTTTTTTTGGAATTTTTAACATATGCTTTAAGATCATAAAGTTCATACACAATAAGCTTTAAAAAATGGTTTTGTTGATTTTTGCTGTCCTACAACCTGAAATCAACACAATTTGCTTGTAAAATCTGTATCAAATGCTGATACTAAATTTAATTTTCGTATCAAAGCTTTATGGATCATTTCAACATTAATAATGAGTTTTAAAATACCAATAATGAATGAAGAATGAATTTTAGAACATTAAAGTGAGGAGAGGCGACTCTCAATTTTCACTTAAACTGATTTTTAACATAAAAGAAGTGTACATTATTCTCCTTGTATTTAAACTGGTAATTATAAGTTAAAAATTAGGAAAGTTAATACAAACTTGCAAGCAATTTATTAATTAAACATTTAAATATGAAAAGACATGAATAAAAAATAATGATAAAACATTTTAAATTATATTTTAAAAAGCAGAGAAGCAAGGGAAGACAATGAAAGTGGTGAATAATCTTGATCAGACTGCTGGGGTTAATCTTCATTTCATTATTAATGATAATCTTTCCAAATAGAGGTGATTTTCCTTACATTTCTTACAATAAAGTTTTTTTCCCTTCCAAAATTAGGAGAAATACTGAAAATCCATAAATATAACTTAGTTTCTTGGGGAAAAAAAAACACCTTACAAGTTCTAAAACAGTAATAGTGAGTTGTTTAAAAAGAAAAAAAAAGTGTGCAGCAGACCTACTGAAATAATCATTGGATTAAACTATTATTTTTTTTAATGAGGAAATGTCAGAAGTTGGTTACTCACAATGATAGTTTCAAATTCTTTATGTAAAGATATATTTGTGCAAAATAATTTAGAATAATTGTAAGAAATATCTATTTTTTTTTTTTTTAACTTTGTTGAAAATAATTTTTTTTTTAACTAATAAATTTTCATTCTTTAAAAATATGTGTAGAATAATGTATTCTAACTTTTGAGGAAATATTTTTAAAATTAGGGATGCAGAAATAAAGGGTTGAAATTCCATAAAAATATTTAGAAAATTTTGATTAAAGTATTTAAAAAGTTTTGCAAAAATTGCATTAACTGAAGGGTTTTTTGAAAAAGTAGATTTTTGAAATAAAACAATAAGTTCAACTTTTATTGTTGCAAATATATTATTTAATTAATATTTAGTTAATGTATACTTACAGATAGTTCATTTTTTGTAGATTTTTTTTATATAAAAAGATCTCCCTTAAAACATCAGATTTTAAACAAATACAACTTGACATACAATTTTAATCTCATTTACAATAAATATTCATAACAGAATGTGAATACATCTCCCTCCACATGCAAAAAAACATGTAAAATTGCAAATACAGTATGTGACCACAAATCTGTAATGCTCTAAAATATAGACATTTTTTAATGTACACAAGCATTTTAAAAATGTAAATAGTAGTTAGCTGAGGATTCTAGGAGGGATACATGTTACACCTCCAGATAAAAAGTGGTGTTTATAGTTGATTTTCAAGTAAAAGCATTTAGAGTTAAAATAATATAATAATAGTCAGTATTCTAAGTGAATTTGCTAGTGAAGATAGGAAAATTTCAAAATAGAAAATATCATCAGTAAACATCAGATCACAGAAATGAAATGAGCAAATATATTAAAACCTGAATCAACCACTAGTTCCAAGATCAAAGTGGAATAAAGAAGTTCAGATATTGAATTAGATTGAGGGGGAAAAAAATCTTTCTGCTATGGAGTAAAATTAGGAAATCAGTAGTTGGATTTTTTAGAAAACTAAAGTTTTAAATAACAAGAAATAATAACTATATATTGATTCAACAAAAATTATAGTTAAAATTTTAAAGCTTTGAAACAGCTTACAACCATGTCAATGCCCAAAAAATTATAAGAAAAGATGTAAAAGGATATATATTAAAGAAAATAATCATTGGAGTCTTGTGTAAATTTAACTAAAATACATCTGATTTTGTAAAAATTTGATTCTGTTTATATATGTGTATAGATTCTATCTATAAAAGTATTTTATATATTTCAAGAAAGATCCTAAAATTTGAAAATCCTGTAGTCTGAACAAACACTTGACGTAGTCTAGTTTGGGCCATATACTGTAATAAAATATTAATATTTATTTTAGGAAAGAGAAGTTTAATTTGAATATTGGACAACAGCCCTTATGATTTTCTAACTTAACCTTTAATTCCTCTAAACAGTGTTTAATCAAATTTTTGCATTAAAATTACAAAAATATCTTAACATTACATATGCGTATACATATAAAGGCACATACATGCATATATATATGTATATATATATTTATATATATATGTATATATGTATATATATATATGTATATATGTATATATATATATATATATATATATATATATATGTATATATATATATATATATATATATATATATATATATATATGTTATGTCTTGGATAAAGCAGTCATTAAATAAACAGTCGTGGCTGTGATTTTTCGTTCCAACTCATCCTTTATTTCTGTCCAGACATGAGACATAAGCTTATACAAAGACAAGTAAGTTTGTACGAAGCACTGTGAGGCCGATACGGCTGGAGAGAGAGAGATGTCTAACTTTTCTCACATGACGGCAGAATAGAGCAGGGTCTGTATTGACTGGTGCCCGAATAGAGAGTGTGAACTTCTTACTTAAAATTATAAAATCTGATTTTTTTGGGGGGTGGGGGGTGGGTTGTGTCTGACCACTTACACTTTTCGAGGGCGTGTTCTGGGCGTTCTTGAATTTCTTCACTGGCTGACAGATAGTGTGGGAGACGCCATTTTTTGTGGCTGCAGGTGCTTTGCCTTATGTGTAAGTCACACCACAGATGTTTTAGGGGAACTTACAGTTATGTGACAGTCTAGGGTCAAAATGGGATTAACTGGTTTAACTTACGACTTCTGTAACTTCAAAGGGGGATTAAGATTTCATTTTTATGGGCTATAGGGGGCTTACATGTGTGTTAGCTATGGGGTGTTTGTTGAAGTTGCTTACTTCTCACATTTAAGGGGTCTTCTCTATTACTTTTTTATTTTCGATGGTCTTATTCCTCGATCTGTTTTTCTATATTACACACATACATATATATATGTATGTATATATATATATGTGTATATATATATATATATATATATATATGTATGTATATATATATATGTGTATATATATATATATATATATATATATATAGAGAGAGAGAGAGGTTTATTCCATTCATTTACCTGCTCATTAGCTTTTTTACCATCCTGGTCCTTCAACATTTCATTCTGCTTTACTTTGTTAATATTATCAGTTAAAAGTTGAACTACAGGATTATTAGTAAGTTCTTCTTCACTTCCATACTGAAAATTAAGATTAATTTATATTAATTCATGAAAATCAATAAAGAGAATATAAAAGAATGCTATACCCACAACATAGTTAGAATTTTTCTCTAAGTTAGTTTACACATCAGATAAATTTCAGATGCATACCACTTGAGATATTGCCGCATAAAGAAACTGTGTCAGTGAGCTCAGTGGCCGAATGGTCAAAGCACGAGATCCAGACCCATAGATTGTGGGATCGATGCTCGGCATGGCAGTTGATACAAAGTATGGATTTTTAATTTTAAAATGTTGTTTATTATTGCTTCATGTTCTCGAACATTCTAGATCTTCCTTTCATATGTAAATTAATTATTTCTCATATATTCTGTTTGGGTATAAAAGCTGATACCCACTAGTTGTAGGCGACTTGATCTTGTAAAGTTGCGAGTTGCTACTTAGCTTCAATAAATTCTTCTTGATAGATAACTGTGTGATTTGAATGACAGGCTGATAATTGTAAAAGCTTTATGCTGAGGTGTTCTAAGACTACAAGAAGATAATAAGTATGCTTACTTTCTATTATTGTTAATTTTCAATTTTTACCCTTTCCCTTCATCACTTTAAGAACAAATTTATAATTACAAAATTCGAATCCACAGGGGGAAAACAATTTAAAAATTCACAAATTATACATTATAACAAATGTAAATAGAAAAATTTTAAGCATAATAATTTTACTATTATAATTAAATTTACATTTATTTCTTTAATTACTTGATCAATTAAGGAATAGATTCATGCAAAATTCATAACAAATAAAATAACACAAGAAATCTATTTTTATATTAAGTTAGCATTACATTATTAAAGATATTTAAATATGTAAAAACAATAGTGACTACAAAATTATAATTAAACCTATTTATCAACACATATATTGCTGTATTGCTAAATGAAAAATATTACCATATACTCTAACATTGACTCAAATGAAAGATTTTCAGGTTGCTGAAGATACTTGGACAAAGGAGATTCTGTTATTAACCTTCGTCTAGGTATAGAACTAGAAATGAAGATTTGAAAGGTTTTAAATTAGAGGTATTTTTTAAAGACACTAATGAATAAATTTGAAAAAAAAATTAAATATAAAATCAGATTATTATGATTTTTAAAAATTCATTATTTTAACCATTTTATAGTATGGATTGAAAAGCAGAACTTATAACATAAAGCTAGTTCTGAAAATATACAAAAATTCGAGTAAATGATGAGATTTCAATTTACATACAGACTTTGGTGTTCAGTCTCAATAACCTATTTAACTGTCAATAGTACAATATGTAACATTATTGTGAGGAAATATAAAATTCAATAAAATACTCCATGTTTCAAAAAAGGTTGAAAATGACACCAGAGTTTTTGTACAATACATATGTTTGGTATAATACACAAAGATATTTAGTCTGGCCTCAAAACATACATTATATAAATATACTAGCATATAGCCCGTCATATGACGGGATCAGTAAAATTTTTAATTTTCCAGAATTGTAAAGAACCTTATGAGGCAGGTAAAAAAAATGGTTTGCTTTTTTTGGCTGAGAATTACCTTTCAACAAAAATAATCGATTAAAATTATCACATATGTACTTAATCTATTATTTAATTCAAATAAAAAAAATTATTTATGTAATATCCAATTTACTTCAGAATCGAATCTATAGTTTAGGAAAAGATAAACTTTACTCGCTTTGAATTTTGCAAATCCTAACTCATCAAAAATCCAATATGGATGTTTTATCCATTTCAGGTCCAAAAGCTTCATAACTTCGAGGACAGACGGGCAGATAACTTAGGCTATTATTACATTACGAGAAGAAAGTTTAAGGATACACAACATGAAATGTTTCTGTGGCCAGGGACATCCATACAAAAATACGTGAATTTATTAAAATAAAAATTATAAAAAGTTAAAACAACTTTTGGAATAAGAATTTAAAAGAAATAGCATAAAATATTAAATTTATTAGACATTAAAAAAAAACTGGCTATTCAGATAAACCATCAAAAGTACGATGATCAAGTGAAAATTAAACGTACAACGCCTGAACGTTGTGATCCAACTAAGTAGAGTATATGAATCAATTGAAAATCCAGATTTATTTACTCTCCGTTTGCCATCCTATCAAAATGAATTTCAAAAATAAGAAAGGATAAGGCTTGAAATAATAGCATTAAACGCTCGAAAAGGGGGGGATGGGTGGATTTCGAACTCGCTTTTAATTTTGGTAACCCTAACTCATGAAAAATCCAATATGGATGCTTTATCCATTCCAGGTACAACCGCTTCAAAACTTCGCGGACAAACAATTTAGGCTATTATTATATAGGGGATACATACACACACATATATGTGTGCATATATAGACACACACATATATTTCTAGGCCAGATAAGATGACAAACAAAATTTTATTTAATTGGTAAATAACTTTAACAAGTTTAGAATTTTAATAAATTTTGAATTTTTTGATAAATAAGTCGGAATTTAATTTTTTTTCTACAATAACTTAAAGGTAAACCCCAGAGTATTTAGAATCAGGATCTTTGTTTTCCAAGTAAAGCCTAACTTCTTAAATTCAATAATAATAATAAATCCCTACACATATGTATTTAATAAATTACTAAAATCATTAGTTTAAATACACGAAAAACTTAAACAAACTTACATATAATCTAATTGAGTAAGTTATGCATAGAATCCAGTAATTTCAACTCATAACTATAATTTTAAGTTAACAGCAAAAATATATTTGCGTCATGTAACTCAAGCTCTTATACTTAACCCTTTAAATGTCACTAATATAAATTTCTTAGGTTTTAATTAATTTAATTTATAAATATTACCTATGAGAACCTTATAAATGTAAAATGCAGGAAAAAAAAATGTGCATTCACTGGGAGAAAGAAATGTTAGAGGGCTTGTTTAAATGCAAAACCATCCCTTTGTACTGTGTGAAAATAATACTTTGTTTTAAATTTTTATTAAGATGGAAGTACAATAAATAATTATCATTAAAAATGCATAATAAAAAAATAGTTAAACAGTTTTTAAGTGTTATTTGGATAAATATAGGTATTTGGGGTCAAAAGGAAGATAAATCAAATTTCCGAATTTTCTGGGTAAAGCAAATTTAAAAATGGATATTTCAAATGGAATAATGAATTAAGTGTAGTGTTTTTATCTTCTTAAGTTTAAAATGAAAATGTCATTCATGCGTCTTTAAAAAGTAGAAAAAACTTTTAAGAGGTGGATTTGCTGCAAAACCACCGTTCATTAAAGGGTTAAAGAGAATGGACAGAAGAGCTGATACATTTATATACATATTTAAATTTATGTACTCTAGCATAAGTGCTACTATATTTTTTTTCTTATTTCTGATGAAAACTATAGATGGAAATACAAAAACAAATAATATATGTAAAAAATTACCCTTTTCGTTTAGGTGACCATTCATCTTCCATCCAACATCTTGTATCCTTCACTGGCGTTGTAAGAGAAGGAATTTGAGATCTGTCATATGATAATATGATTCGTGGAGAATTGGTAAAAGGTGCCCTGTTATAAGGAGGTGGATCAATGGCATACTGAGGTGTAAAACAATTTTCTAAAGAAAGTACATTTTGTCCTTTAGTAATTTCAGATGACTGATAAGAGTAACTTTTATTTAATACAGTAGACTGACCTTCTTCCAGCCGTTCCACAGTTTGGGAACTTTGCTTTTCAGAAGTCGATATGGAATCATTAAAGTGTACTAGGTCAGAATAGTCAAAAGTGTTATGTATTTTCTCTTTCTGTGTTGAATGAGCATCACTATTACTATTGTTAGCATCTTTATTTTGAGATCCTGAAGCATTTGTAAGCCCAATATTACTTTCTCCTGAAGAGTTTCGTGGAGGTAAACATTCCCTTTGGTTTCTTGTGTCCACATTTGAATAGCTTCTAAAATTTGGATTTGCATAATTTTGCACTATTCTCTCTTGAAATCTTGACTTTACACTTAAAACAGAGTCAGAAGCACAAGCGTTACTATTAGAATCCACAGAACTTTTCTTGCGCAAAGGTGTTCGCAATGAAGTATTAGCATTTTTGTTGTTACAAAGATCTGAGTACGTTCTACACACAGCTGAGAAAGAGAAAAAAATATGAAAGGAAATATATATAAAGAATATAATTGTAAAGTTTTTTTGTGTGGAATATAAAGAGTTTTATTTCTAAAATATCAATACATATGGTCATACAAAAAAAAAACAACACCTTAATTTATAGAACTTAAACATCTTTCAAGGGTAGTACATTTATTCTTGTTATGTCCTAATGCCTAATAGTGCAATGAAATTGTTAGGGTGGCTTAAATGCTACAGTAATTGAAATATTTTATAAATTAAATTTGAAAAATAAAATGCAATGAGCACTTTTTAGGGGAATATATAAAATCACAAAACTTTAATAACAAAACACATTATATTTCATAACTTCTTTGAGCGGTATGAATGATTACATTATAAAGTGTAGGAAGTGAACACTCTGATTCGTTGGAGGAAAAAAAAAGTACTTTTTTTTATCATTTAGCAATAATTTGTTTTTGATATAATTGTAATTTTAATTGAATTAAAAAATCATCTTAATAAAAATAAATGAATTAAAACATGGGTCAATACACAATCTTAATACTTATTCAATTAAAAACAAGCTATTAAAATATATAAATATATTAAACCTCAAATTTAGTAAAAAGCTTATTTCATGTTATAAAACAAAATAAAAAATAAAATTTCAATAACAGTTAAATAAAGATAAAATGAACAGAATTTGAGAAAACCTGTATGCTATGATGTGTAAATGAAAGTATATTGTATTTTATTAATATCCCAAATCCTAATAACAGATTAACATAATACACAATAAGAAGATAAAATTGGTTTTTAATTCTTAATTTTAAAATAGAAATTTCATCATCAAAACATAAATTAAAAATCCAATACCTATAAACTATTTGAAACAATAAAATTTCTGAATTATTCCCTACAAAATACCAAAAAATTTGTAATCTTTAGTGCCAAATTTTAAAGGGTAAAATTTTCAAAAAGAAATTTAAGATTTTCAGAAAGAATAATAAATTTTTTAATAATATAACAGCTGTAATTTATTTGGGGGAAATTATTGCTTTAAAGTCCCTTGAATGAAACTGATATTTAGGAAAATTTAGCAACCTTCTGTCTGTAAAAGCCAAAAACAAAAAGGTTTATCCATTGTCATATTAATCCCAATTATCCCCCTGAAATCCTTTCAATGGCCATTCGAATGAGGGAAAAAGAAATCACAATACAAAAAGTGAAAATGAAAGATTTTAACAATTCAGAAACAGATATTAGAAGATATACACTTATACTCTTTTAAAAAACAAACATTCAGTAGGGCATATATATATAAATATATATATATATATATATATATTTTTTTATAAATATATATATATTTATATACATACATACATAATATATAACAGTAAAAATTAAAGATGGTCGAGGTTCCAGATTATGAGAGTGAGGTCGTTTTATTTCCGGTTTTGATGCTCATGTGACAGGGTAACAGACATTATTTATTCCATTAGATGACAGAATGTAGAGTATGGCATAAGGTCTTGCTGTATGTATTTCGATATGGATATAAAATTTTCAGGCTACGACCACTTTATGATTATTGTAATTGACCAACTCCTGAATATGTTGCATTCAAGTTTTCTGTATATGATTCGCAGGAAAACCCCTTCAAAAATAAGGGTTTATAAAAGTTGTGCTTGTGCTTTTGATTTTGGCATTCCCCGTAAGCACAGAACACATGTGCTGTGTCTTGAATTTTCATTTCACGTCATCTGCAAGTTTCAACAGTTTCGTAAAGTGCTACCTTGGAATTTCAAGCTTCGTAAAGTGCTACATTTGAACAACACAAGTTGTTCACACAGATAAGAAAAAATTCTAATACTCTTGCAATTTTGATTGCGTGTATTGCTATATATTAAGTTCTGGCTTTAATTAAGAAATCTAATAGTATTATTTGAATATATAACTGAATTATATTTGAGTAATTTTGACTGTTCTGTTTTTCAAAATATAATTAAGTATTTTATATATTTTGGTATTATGAAAATCAAATTAAAACGAATAACGAAAGAGATGAAGTGAACTTGGATCATTCCTTGATGCCATCATTGAACTTGTGAGGTAAAAGTGATATCAGCATAGTCCCATTTAATAACATTGATATAGAAATAATTCTTGGCTAAGATACTTTGATAAAATTTCCAATGAAAACTGTAAAGATGATGGTTGTAAGTTAAATAATATTTCTCGATTTTTGAAGGGCAAAGCTTTAGGTGTATACATAGAATATTTTCAAGACATTACAGATCACCAAGGACTAGAAAAGATTTTAACAGAGAAATTTTTAGACCCAATGTTGACAACTTTTGAAGACTTTGTGAAATTATAAATAATATAATGAAAATGATGATATCACCCAATATTTTCATAAAAAATTGGAAATGGGACAAAAATTAAAACTGTCAGGTGACATGATATTAGAGGGACTTACTGATGGGCTTCCCTAACAATTAAAATATTTTATGACAATTAATGTATATACTCCCTATTGCTTGGCTAAAGAAGGCCCACAAATTAGTTAAAATACGTAAACATGAAAATGTAACTCCCAGCTTTGTTACTCCTATTACTGATAATTAATAGAAGAAACAGAATTCCAAATTATAGACCACAAAATTATGTTCCTCAAAATAGTTACAGTAGTCCTAGATATTTTCTGAATAATTATCAATTTCGACATAATGTTAATTCACAACCTCAGTCTAGATCAAATTTTAATCAACCGAACTTTTATAGACATTGGCAGCCAAGAAATCAGTCAGTAGTAAATAGATCTGTTTTCCAAAGATTCAATAATAGTGTCATCATCATCAAAGAGCTTTAAGATTACCATATAGACCCCATTGACACTGTGAAAACTTTGGAATTGTTAAAGCATATCATAGGGAGGATATGTGTAGCTTGTCAGGGGAAGTAAATACCATACACATGAAAAATCAAAGTAAAAAAAGAGTAAATAGCTAGGAGAATCCAAATTCACAATGACAACTAATTTCTATAAGAGTGTAAACTTATCAAACTTCTCAAAGCTCTCAAAACAGAAGTAATCCTAGATTTAAGTATCGAAAGGACTCTATGATTAAGTGTGTTGTGGACACTGCATCTACCCTTACTCTGATTTCTAGCAAAATTGTAAAGGAACTCCAATTAAGGTCAGGCAAGCTGAGGGAGAAATTTTAATGATAAATAAGTGTAACTTTAACTTGAAAACTGGCAAGTTAATTAATATTTCTGTTTATGTCATTGACAGTGACTTGCCTTATCTTAAATTGGGAATTCCAGAATGTAAAGAGTTTAAATTAAATATTGATTGTGCAATACCTAAAGTGTAAGTAGATGGACATTCTTTGAATTCAATTGGTAACAGAAATAGTGATGTTGTGTCATTACATATGCAAAATGATTGCAGTGATAATGCTTTTTCATATTGTAATAATGCTTTTTCTAATGATAATGTTTTTAAAATGATAATGCTTGTGCAAATGATGACAATAATGTATCTGATAATTATAATGGAAATTCTCAGGAAATTAATGCTTTAAATTTCAAATGATATCAACATTAATGAGGAGATAAGAAATTTAAATGTTGAGGAAGATTTAAAAATACTTCTACAAAACAATGTTAAATTATTCTCAGTAAATAAACATAACATAGGAAAAATAAGGATGGAACCTCCAAGAATTATTCTAAATTCTGATTTACCAGTTAGCCTAAGAGCTTATATAGAACTTCCCCAATTGATGAAAAAGAAATAAAAACTCAGGTTAAGGCTTTGTTAGAGGCAGGGATAATTAAAGAAAGCCATTCACCCTATTCAGCACCTGTCACTTTAGCTAAAAAGGAAAACAAGACTTTGCATTGATTTTCGCTTATTAAACAAAATTTTGAAAACAGACGCAGAACCATTACCCAGGATTGATGATATTTTAGATAAATTAAGTCATGCCAAATTTTTTTCCACTTTGGATCTCACTTCAGGTTACTGGCATGTCCCTGTACATCCTAAAAATACTGAAAAATTAGCAATTAATTTTGCCTGCCCCAACTTTGATGATATCATAATTTTTTCAGAATCCAACGAGCAACATCTTGAACATTTGAAACAATTATTTCAAATTTTTAGTAAAGAAAGTATTAAGTTAAAGTTAGCCAAATATACATTTTTACAGCAATAGATAAACTTCTTGGGTTATAACATACATGATGAAAGAATTATACCTGATAATGCCAATGTTGAAAAAACAAAGAACTTGCAACCACCTACCAATGTGAAAGAGCTCCTAAGATTCTTGGACACAATGTTTATAATAAGTTTATTCCATATTATGCCAGAGTGTGACATCCATTAAATAAATTATTAAGGAAAGGGGTAAGATGGAATTGGTCAGAAAAGTGCCAAGAGACTTTTGACACTCTTAAGAATTTGCTTATTTATAAACCTATATTGCAATTATCTGATGTAAACAAAGACTGTCATTTGTTTATTGACACTAGCAAACAAAAAACAAGTGGGTTCAGTACTAAAACAAACAGATGAAAATGGTGTGTTAGATCCTACCGACTTTAGATGTAACATATTCAGGAGTTCGTTGCCAATCACAATAATCATAAAGTAATCAGAGCCAGAAACTTTTATTTCCATATTGAAATACATATAGCCTTCTTAGGCCTTACGCCACACTCTACATTTCATTATCTAATGGAATAATGTCTCCTGCCTGTCATGTGACCATTAAAACCAGAAACAAAACGACCCCACTCTCATAATCTGGAACCCTGAAATTAACCCTTTCAAGCCTGTCACAAATATGTGCCAAAAAGAAATGCACTCATTTCCCGGCCGACACACTGGTGTGCCAGAATGTTTTCTCGTTCACCCCCCGACTATCACATATGTGTGCCAGTGTTGTGGAACATTTTAAAACTATAAGCTTTGACACAAGATGGCATTGTATGTCCATATGGATTTAGATACATGTAGATTTGACCTTGTACTCAATAGGAGAGTAGTATGATACACATACAAGTGGTTTTTGATTATATAAACATGAGGGAAAAGGAATGTTTCCGATTGACATGTTTTATGACGGCTCTTTAAATTCCCACGTGGTGTTTGTTTATGTAAGCAGGGGAGTTTTATTTTTGCTAAAGCGTTGTGTATTTCGGTTTGCAGTCCAGTTTTTAGTACAGAATTAGATCTGACAGACTTGATTTTTTTTCTCTTTTTACTGTTAGATTTTCAAAGTGTCAAAAGTGTTTAACTGAGTTTGAAATAGCTGAAATGACACGAAATATTTCATATTTTTATTCTGAAACAGATTAGGATATTAGTAATAACGACACTATAATATATTCTGATCGTTCTTTATGTTCATAATGGATCTAGTGATTCTTATGATGAGGAGGACATTTCTGACAAAGAAATTGACGATGTTTCGTTTTTTCACATTCTGGAAAAATCCTCCAAAACGGCAAATGAGTTACTATGAGTGCAAGGACTGTCCCGTAAGATTGTTTGTAGATCTCTGTTTTTAAAATTTTTCATACAAAAAAAGTTTAAATAACATAGTATTCAGTTTTGCAATGTTAAAAGTCACTAAATACTAAGTAAAAAATTTAAAAAAAGTAAAGTGTAAAATATATATTTAAATAAGAAATAGCTTAAGTAAATAAAGTGTCTATAAACATACATAAATCCCATTCCGTTTAAATACTTTACGAAGCATTATTAAATAACACGTTGCTACTTCGTTAATTTCATGAATTTAGGCTTAATTGCAAAAAACCCTCTGGCCCAGGATACTCACTCATGAAAGTGACTGCCGACCTCAGAGATAAGCGCGCTTTTGCACTTCCCACCGCAAAAGGGTTAAAGATGGTCAGGGTTCCAGATTATGAGAGTAGGGTTGTTTTGTATATATACACATAATATATATGCACACACACACACACACACACATAAGGCCTTGTCAGTCACAGGGCTAATATAAAACTTACATTCTGCTTCAGGACCAAAGTTAAGTGGAGTAGCTTGGCATTCTATTCGTCTTCTAGGAGTCTGACCTGAAGGCCTTGATGGAGGTGTACGAAATATATTACTTCTTGAAGATGGCGAAGGAATTTGGCCTAAACCTGATGAAACTACAGATTGAGACTGAAACTTTTGGTTGATTCTAATAGTAGTAAATGCATTTTCATTAGCCTGCAAAATAATTATTTATACAAAGGTTAACCTTGTTACAAAGCTGAATAAATATTCAAATTCAACTTTTAAACTACACTAAAGTAACACATGTCCAAATACATTTACTTGTATTAAATCAATATCATAATAACAAAAGAGTTATTGTAAAAACTTTTTGAGTAAAATTTCTAGCACTTTTCTATACTACCAATAAAATTACATTTTGAAAAAAAAAAAAAATCTTTTATTTTAGCTGAAAATACACGTAAAATTAATATACAAGGTGCATTTCTTTATTAAATTGAACATTTGACCTACTTTTCTTAAAATGATACATTCAATAGATACCCTCTGATGCCAAAGAAAAAGTTTAAGGAGATTTTAGTTTTTGGTAATGGTCACAATAACGGTACATGCTTGATATTTTTAATACAGTTTCATTGAATATATCAACAGAAGATTTAATGGAAATCAAATTTTTTAAAAGGAAAATATTTATTTGTCCTAAAATATTTTGTCCTTAAAATTTATATATAGTTCACTTACTTTGTTTGGAGTTTTAAGAACTTCAAATTCATATGTATTTCTTGCATATTTGTTTTGGTTATTTTCAATAACAGCTTCTCCTGTTAAGAATTTTATGGAAATATTTTATCACAATCGTAACAGTTAGGCAAAAAATAATGCATATGTTTTAAGAAACATGAGAAAGTAATTTCTTACTTTTTAAAACACAATATTCTTTAAGAACATCTTTGAGGGATTTTCCATTTACATTCGTTGAGCAAAATTTTCCTTCTTTATACAATCGAGAATGTTCATCTAGATCTGAACATTCTTCTAAAAATGTTTCCCAAGTTTTAGGGCATTTGGCATCTTTTAAGTAACCTTCAATAAAAAATTATAATTACTTTATATGAATTGTTGTCTATATTTAAATTTTACCTAATATGAACCACAAAAAGATATATATAAACATAAGTAAATCAAGCAAGAATTTCAATAAGTATAACAGATAACTAATATTTATTTTAACCCCTCAAAGTAACTGATATTGAAAAAACAATAAAAAGTTATTAAAACTGACACATACATACAGAAGTATATATATATATATATATATATATATATATATATATAACCATAACACAAAAATGACCAAACAATAAATGTGCAGAGTGCAATTAACAATGCTTGCTTCTCAAACAAATATGACCTTTTTTTTACTAATAAAAAAAATTCTTATACAGTATGAAAATACAATGCTAGACACTTGTTAGCTTTAAACTTTTTTATAGAAAGAACATTTTCAACCTAATATATCATAGTTTTGATTGTTTTAAAGACTAAACTTAAATTATATTCCATAAACATTTTAACATTAAGTTTCTATCAAGGTTCAGACTCTTTTCCTAGAAAAAAAATTAAGCATCTTAATTTTCATTATACTATGATCGACCTACAGCTAAAGCTTAAAAATTGAAGTTTTTCATGAGCTTTATGACTTGTTAAATGACATTAAATATATATAGCTCAATTCAATAATTTTATTAAACACAATTGATAATATCTCATACTTTATGTTAAGACATCTTTCTTCGCAAACATAAATTTTAGAACAGCAATAGTTCTTATTGATCAAATGCCCCCCCCCTCCCTAAAAAAAATCTGAAATATTTGTAAAGTTAAGAAAGTACTATCTGTAGTGGAAGATCAACAATTTTCACATCATAGCAACAGTATTTTTACAGCAACATAGATGCAAAATATAAGATAAAAAGTACTTTTGTATTATAAACATGTAAATATATTCACACACACACAGGTAGACAGAGAGAAAAGAAGATGCAGTATCTACACTAAAAAAGTTTTAATTATGACATATTTAAAACAAGATACAAGAAATTATTAATGCTATTTTAAAAATGTAACTGAAGAACTATTTCCATTCATAATAGAAGATGAAAACAAAAATATAGGAGGGGGAAAAAATAAGAGAATATGTCTAATTTTGAAGTTCATTTTTCTTTTCTTCTATACAATTTTTTAATTGGTCTATTCTTTCTTATCTTTAGCTTTGTTGATTAATTACCATGGGAAATAAAATTTCAGCAACCGATATTTCAGGAAAAATAAACCCTTTTTAAGCACTCGGAAAAAATTATAAATTTTAAGGCTACAAGAACCAAATTAAGCACTCTTTAAGGACTTATTAGGGACCTTAAAAATGGATCTACAAAATAAGCACTTTTTAAGGATTTTAAGCACCCGGCCGAACTATGTCTATTACTAGAGGATTTTCACAAAGAAACATGATCATTGCTTTATATCAATCTCTTGCATTAAATTGAATTTAAAGGTTATATTTATAATAACTCTCCCATAGAACTTAGAACAACATTCTACATATTTGACACCATTTATGTAATTTGTGTTATATGGAGATAACTGTATACATATACAAAAATATAAACATACATAAAGAGGGAAGAAGTGTAAGTGACTGAACTCTTGTAACTTAAAATATAGCTAATATACTACTGATGATGCTTGAAGCAAGTTTAACCAGAGTGTCTACTGAATTTCCAAAGTGTTTTTTACTTAGAAAAAATTATATATGTATAAGGCATATGTGTCTATGGTGCAAGGTAGCAAAACATTAAACTAATTAAAGTAAAAAAATAAAATAAAATGCATTAATAATTTAAGTAATACTTTTATAATGCTTTTCCTTGTTGAAAATACTAGTAATAATGATGTAAAAAGTAACTGAAACCTGTAAATTATCAATACTTAAATTCACATTTAAAATTTTTCCTTTAATTATTAAACAATTTAAATTATATTTAACCTTAAAAACAGAAAAAAATATTTACAAAACTGTCATTTAGAGGAAAATATTAATAATAAAAATATCATTGTCTGTAACTAAGTTTGCCTAACACATTTGCCTTTTGGCTAACTTCTGACAATAGATACTCAGTTAATTATACAATGCAACAGACTTCTCAATTTTTCTAAACTAGAAAATAAATAGTCTCTTGATGCTCCCTTTTCCTGAATTTCTACAATTAAATGAAATATATAAGCAATTTTTATCACACTTACAAAGAAATTAGATTAAATGATACTGAAGCTAAATAGAGGAATATAAAACAATGGTTAATAAACACTTACCTAAAACAAGTCGAGCAATTTCTGATGGATAAAATTCCTCCATATATTATTAAATAAGACAGTAAAAAGTATGAAGATTATTCCTTTCATCTGCATGCAAAAGTCAAAATGAAAACATAATACATAATATAATTATAAGAAAAAGTTAATATTTGCATTTAAACAGGTCTATATATTAAACAAGCTGTTCTTAGAATAGATAAAAATGTATGAGAAAAGATGTATTTATAAGGATTAAAATTGATTTAAACAAATTGAGTAGGAAATATGAAGCAAGATACTTCTTAAATAATATTCCTGATATTTATTTAGATTTGCATTTAGTTTGGAGCAGTACAGTCTATTTTTAGCTACTTGTGTGCTAATGAGATCAGAACCTACTGCTTAATGTATATTTCAAATGGCTGCATATATCCATGCCAGCAGTGGGATTAAAACCCACATTGTCTCATACCAAAGAGCAGTGCCCTAACCATTATATCATTTCATTTATTCCTGATATTTATTTAGATTTGCAATTGGTTTGGAGCACTAAAATCTATTTTTAGCTACTAATGTGCTAGTGAGAATAGAACCTACTGCTTAATGTATATTTCAAATGGCTGCATATATCCATGCCAGCAGTGGGATTAAAACCCACAGTCTCATACCAAAGAGCAGTGCCCTAACCATTCTGTCATTTCATGAATTTTGACAATGTATAAATTACATAATTTAATTGTCTAGTTAATTATTAGAGATCTAGAAAATTTGCATTTTAGTGTTTTCAATACTAAACTGTAAAAAATGGTTTATGGAAACAATACAAATGGTTTTTGTGTCATTTTACATATCATAGATCTGCATCGTTTTCATGCAAATATAGTGCTTAAGTACTTTAAATGCAAAATAAGAGGTAGGTAATACATACTTGACATCAAATAACAAAAGTATTTTGGCTGTCAGATAAACAACAAAAGTATTTTGGCTGTCAGATAAACAACTATCAATGAATAATTATTTAGATTTTGAATGACCCAGAAACACAAGGAAAGTATTGAAGTTCTCGTTTGACAATCGACTTCGTCGAAAAACAATGCGTGAAATAAACATAAACAACTTTTATAAATACTGAAACTGATTCCAGCAATTAAACAAATACGATAAAGATAGTATCAACACAAGTTCTTTCGATTAGTGCTAAAAGATCAAGAAATGCCCGTTAATATAACAAAATGTATAATTGATCCGTACATAAATGCTCATGGAAATTGCGGTTAAAATATTCATAATTGATACATATCTCAAAATAACAAGCATAGAAAAGTATGTACTCACATAAATGCTTTTATACAAACAGTGGGAAAAAATATTTGGCTAAAAATTTATTTCTAAAACGTAACGCGTTTAAGATTTTTTTATGCTAAAATTACATAATAAGAGTTACTTCTCGAAAGATTAAAAGGCAATATAAATTTAAAATGTTCCTAATCCCAATACATCTTTCTTTTGCCGCCAAAACAAAAGTTTTTGCAAAATAAAAATAAAATTATACGCGAAATTTGTGTTGCCACCACATTTCTTATTTCAGATGTAAATGCAGAATCAGATTAAAACACAGTTATGGGTCGAACTAAAAATACCCGAAGATTTACTAAAAAAAAATTAGATTCAAATTAAAACTAAAGACTTTTCATTGCCAAGGAATTTCATTTCGTGAGAGATTTTAATGATCATCCCTGTTCTTGTAAATGTTGCAGTTCTGTAAGTAAACTGATAATACTTTATAATTTATTAAAATAATTGGTAGAAATGTTTTCATAATGGAGCATGAACTTCCCAAGATAGCCGCAGCATCCATTTTTATCTTTACTTTCTCTACAATAAGCCTTCTCGACTGACGAAAAATGATCTATTTCCCTAAAAATTATTTAGATGTCGAACTCTGTCTCCCAAACTTCCAATTTTTGGTTTAAACCCTTTCTCTAACATCTAACGATGTTAACGATCGATAGGATCTAACGATCCTATCGAGGTCCATAAAAATCGATCTGTCGATAGGATCTAACGATCCTATGGACGAATCTGTTATTCTAATTCCCAAACTAAGACTCCATAGGTCCTTTATGGTAATCTCAGTGGAAATCACAGTGACTTAGCAAATGTGAATAGCTTCTAACAGCTATATGTTGTTGTGTTATTTAAAACAAGTTATAATTTAAACATGTGTTATTCTCTAAAATAATACCTAACATTTTTTATGCTGGACGTTTTTGGATGGAAATATACAATGGATGTCAACAATATTTTGGACATTAATATCTGTGATCTGTTTGAAAATAAATATACGTTTGACAAAAAGAATGACTGGATTCTTCCATCTGTTGTTACTGTAGAATCACCCTGGCAAATAAATTCTTTAATTTCTCTAAAAAAGAAACTTAATACTACAAAATCATTATTAAATGATAAAGGAGAAGATTGGCATGAACATACTGCAAAAATCAACAAAGCATCATTTGTCATTCAGTTTGTTAAAAAAATAATTAAACCTGAGATTTTGACTCAAGCTTGGTGTAAGTTTTATGAGATTGCATCAAGTTTTCCAATTGTTGCAAATTGTGAGCATTTTAAATCATTGCACATTTGTGAAGCACCTGGAGCATTTATCAGTGCCTTAAATTACTTTTTATGTTTAAATCATCCTTCTATATCAGTAAGTATGAATGTGATATATTACATAAATTTATTTTGAAATGTACCACATTTATTTTGGTTTTATAATTTTTATTTCAGATTGTACGAAAATTCGTACTCATTTCTTTGTCTTTAAGTTGTCTAAGTTTGTTCGTAAGAGTTTTATTTAACAAGTCGTTATTTTATAACGTTTTTAATACCATTCTAAAATTTTAAAGATTAGATTAGATTATTTGGTAGGCCATTATCTTTTAATCTATTAAATAAAAAAAGGGCTATCTTATTGAAACTGCAAAGATTAAATGTGTAAAAAGTTTATTTTTATATACATCATTTTAGACTCATCTGTATATCAAATATATCATTGAATCAAGGTAACAAATATTCATTTATCAGTATACCTAACGTGACAAAACGTGACTGGCCCTTTTTACTATTACGAGTTCCAGTGTCTCCGAAATGGATTGTGGGACATAAAATTGTCCCGTTTTCAGAAACTGCACGAAAATTTGAGTAGCAGACGGCTAGCCCTGCCCGCCACTGTGAAATGACGCCCGCACCAACCGGACGCAAGCTACTGGTTTGACTAGTGTCTGGGTCACACAACATCATAAATGCACCAGCTGTACAGTGACTGCACAGTTGTTCTGGGAGATTTGGCGAGTGTGGGAGATAAGAAAATTAGGTTTGCCATTTAAAACGGTGTTTACCAGTATCGTCTTTACAGTAGCTTTGTGTTGTTAAGGTGGAAGGTGTTTTTTCTGTTAATGAGCAAAAAAGGTACTTTTCAGGCCCAAAAATTTCTGAAAATAATGCTTCGGGCTTATGACATCCTCCCTTTCGCTATTCAACTGTATACGGACTATGGAAAAAAATTGTTGCAATACATATTATGTTCAAATATTTATGCTACAACAAACATGTTCCGTTTTGAGCCAATGTCCTGTTTTGAGTCAAAAAATAAATTTTCACGTTAAGTATACCTTAGTCCTCATGTTATTTACACATCGATAATTGTAAAAGGTATTTATAGATTACCTACCATTAAACTCTTAATCTCTATTTTCACTGTTAATGTGATTGGAGGAAGAGGGTTAGTTTTGAATACTGTGACTATCATATTTTTTTCTACATAAACATTACAACGGGATCTACAGCTTAAAGTTCATTGAGAATAGTAACGGACAACCATGCAAACAGTTGGATTTGTCTTGGAGTGCTTTGGTGAACTGTTTTGCTACACGAGGCCTATGAGACTGAGAGCTTAAAGCTAATTCCGAAAAGCTACAGACATCCATGCCATCACCGGGATTTAAACACACAAACTCTGGTACCAAAGAGTAGCTTGACTGAACATGTGGGTGCCCCCTGCTAAATGGGCAATAAAGTGCCAAGTATGGCAACCCATACTATTAACTTCGCTGTATCGTTTTTTAATTTTTGTTAATTCCAGAGCAGGCTCTCTTTATGCAACCATTTAATAACATATGAAATACGCCTAATTCCCATTGGGTTAAAAAATAGTGAAATTAAATTCATTGATCAGGTGGTCAGTGGTGATTTTACTGAAATTTCAAGCCGGTAAAACTTGTATTCTATCATTTCTGTTAGGATATTATTTCTTGCTGGTTTACGGTACCATTCTCCAGTAGTTCATTATGTTTAATTATTTTTATGATTTGGATGGATTAACTATATATAGAACTGAATTACTATTTTGTTATGAGTTTCCAGTTATTTAAGTGTGTACTTATAATTTTTTTTTAAAGTGCTTTCTCATGTTTCATAAATTGAAATTTCAGTCTGAGCCATTGTTGTCTACAACTATAATATATTAATTGTACCTACATTACAGGGGGAGAGATTAATGGTTGATAAAATTTAAATATTGCATATTGTATATTCACAAACAATATATGAATAAACAATATAAGAATTCAAGTATAACTTAACTCTTAATTTCCTCCTTTTGTTGGCATTAATTGCAATTATATTTTTCATTTTCCATAGCTTACTATAAGTATAGCTACATTATTTCCGTTGAAAATCTGCTCCCACTCATAACACAGTCTTTGGGTTACTTCATGCGAAAGAGTTGGCACAGTTGATGCCATTTAAAAATCGCCAAAAATGGGTAAGGGCACCTGGTTCTTTAGTAGAATTCTAAAGAGCAATGCTCTACCCATCGTTCAGCACGATTATATTTGAACCTATGGTTTGCAATACTGAAAGGAGCTTATTAAATCATTATTTAGCTGATTATCTTAATAATAAAAAAGATTTAAATTTTTTGTACCATCCAGTAGCTGTAATGGTTTACATTTTAATAAATCGTGATACAATCAAAAAGTTTTCATTTGTTGGGAGCATGGCTGAAACATGTATGTAAATTAGCACATTACTAGTGCAGGTATTTAATAAGTGCTGACATTGAGACATGAGATATTTGCAACACTTGTTTATTTCTAAATTTTAGTAAATATTCCAAAATGTTAACATTGGGAACATTACTACCAAATTTACCCAAACTGGACCAATGTATTGTTATCCGTTCTTTGGCTGATGAAAAGCATTCATTGATGATTGAAACATGTGTAGGGAGAAGCATGTATATCAAAAACCAATGTAGGGGAATGGTGCTCAGCATTTTGTATGGGTGCAATTCAACTGAAAATGGAAGTGTATATAGGATAGTATAGTATATAGGATAGTCCACTTCAGTCTCAAAGCCACGATAGATCAAGTCTGGCATTCAATGATAGATTACATCTTAAATAAAAGGCTATCTATAAAGGAATACACTGCATTCTTCTATCCTCTCTAAAAAATGCAATTTGTGAATTTAAAGAAAAAAAATAATTTTATGTTACTCTTTTTCTTTATAATGTAAATATGTGTGTACTTCAGTTACAAGTATTTATATTACGTTCTATGGACATTAGCCATAACAATAAATTATTTTTTCTATAACAGTTAATTTTATTTTGTTGGGTTTTAAACTTACTGCTTAAAACCAATTCTGAATGGCTGTAAGATTCAAATCTATGAACTCTGGTACTGATAAAAGCACAATACCTGTGGATCATTGTTAGGCTTAAATTTATTTTACTTGCATGCATTTTAGGGATGAAATGGATAATGATTTTGTCAGTACTAAAGGAAAGGGATATGTATATCTAGTGCTAAAGTTGTTTGCTATATTTTATACTCCTTTACCTATCGTTTTAAAATAATAAATTGCAAATATATTTTTATACTTAATTTTTTGATAATACATACAATATTATAAAATTTAATTTGTTTTATTATATCTTTATTGCAATTGAAAAAAAAATTAAATTTTCCATTTGAGTTATACAATATTTTTATGAAAGAAGTATGTATTGAAAAATATTTAATAATATACCTTTTGTTAGTGCTCTTTGAAATGATAGATTTAGTTCATACTTTTAAAAATAATTTCTATATTAGTTCCATTAAAGTCACTTTTTAATTCTATTCTGAGTTAAATGATCTTTTTTAAGATTAATAGAAAGATAAAATTAATTGACTTTAAATATTCACAGAAAAGTCTTATTTTTCTTACAATGCTTAATTTTATAGATATAAAATAAAATTTTAGATTGCATATTAAAGTTCTTTTATTTAAAACAAGAAAAAAATATTATGTGGACACCAGATGACTTCCTTGTACACTTATTATACAATTTTATTTTGAACGATTTGTCATTTGAGTTATCATTTGCACATTTCTGTAAAAGTTCAAAGTTAGTTTTGTTTCTGAAGTTCATATTACTGTCTGTGTACAGCTAAAGTACTGCCATCTGGTAGTAACTTGCATCATTAATTTCTGTTATATTTAGATTTTTTTATTAAATAGAGTGTAGATAGCAATAAAAATTAGAGGCAAACAACTAGATGCTTTATAAAGCTTAAATACAAAATTTCGACATTTTATGACTAGTTGTTCTCTTGAAATATGTTTTGCAGCATTAATATATGTTATATTGAAAATGTTTGTTATACTGAGTGCAAATTTCAATCAAAAGGCTAAATTAACATCTGGGTGTTTTAAGAGTCCTAAATACCAAACTGGTATCTTCTTTGGTGAGATGTGTGTATATAGACCCCACAATAAAATTATTCCAAATGTGCTCAGAATAGGAATATTTAAAGTTTTAAAACTAAACTGTCCATATACACATGTACAGATGTTCTGAAACTTGCCAAAATTGATTTAGACATGGTTGAAATGTGTAATTCTGTTGAAATCTGAGCACTGAATTTTTTTGAGATCACAATAATTCCTTTTGTACATAATTTTGTATATGGAAATTTAAAGGGAGCAACCTCTCCTGTTATTACATCTGTGCAGCCATTTTAAAAGCCTGCCTGACACCGATGACCAAAATTTATTAAAGAGGGATATATGTTTTCTACAGTCAGATATAATATCAAGACTTCAAACCCATAAATTCAAAAAAGGTGAGATAGCCTAAACCTTAACAATCCTCTCTCCAAATTGAGATTAAGCCTACGTGTATCCATACTGATTCCAGATTCACCACTATACCAATTTGTATGTTTTACCTATTTTTCAAGCATCTGCCAGCCAATTCTGTTTTTCATTTGATAGTTTTCAAAAATTAATAATTTATTAAATTTTTAAAATCCCATTTTTGATTGATAGCAAATTTATATAAAAGAATTCTCACCTCCAGATATCCTGTTTGATATCTAGATCTTCAGCATGGACAAGGCTCCATGTAGCTTAACTTAAATTGAGCTGGATATTGAATGGATACTGATCATAATTTCATCTCTAATACATATATACATTTTCATAGATAATAAAAGGTTACATAAGTGCTGTCACATATTATAATTTTTTTAATAAATTTCAATGTGCAGATTTTATGCTATAATTATTCTTATTTCATGCAAAATTAAAAAAAAAATCATTTCTTTTTTGAATAATTATTTTTAATATCCTTAGTGGGAATGGATTGCAAACTCTTTAAATCCTTATTATGAAGGACATAGTATCAGAAATGTTGTAGTTGATGATAGACTTATATTTCATACATTCAGAAATTGGCACTTTGGACAAGACAACACTGGAGATATAACTGACCTCAGCTATATTCAAGATTTGTGTAGTGAAGTTGATTCAAGTGGTCTGTTTGATTTGGTATGTTATATTTTTTCTTAATTTATATATTAAATGGAAATTTATTATATGCTTCTTTTTCACAGACAAAAGTAATTTTTGATTTAAAATGAGATATTTTGAAAGTTATGTATTTTTTCTGAGTGGCCAGCCATCTGCAAATTGTTGAAAAATCAGATAAATTTATCTCCAAACTAAGAATTTTTTTAAAATTTCTTAATTCCAATGTAACACAAACTTCTATAGCAGCATGTCCAGCAAACAAATATTGCCAATCATTTTTTTCTAGTAGAATGAAATTTGTTTCCAATAAATGAAAAACAGGCATTTACTTCATAAGATGTTCAAGCCAAGGAATCCTCCTTGGCTTGAAATTTTAAATAGTGTCAAAGTAATAAGTTGATGCAATAAAGCTACCTCTATCCATACTGAAGAAATAGCTCAAGTTGGACTGTTTGCTTGTAAATTTTATTTAATTTTTACTTTTATTTAATTTGTTTTTAATTTTTATCATATTTTGGCACAATTTCAATTATTTTATCCTGTTAGATATTTTTTTTGTTATTTTGTTAAATATTTCTATATGTAACTTTGATTCAATGATTAAAAACTTTGTTTATTAAACAATAGAAGATCATAATCATGTTTCATTTAAGATGTGCAGATTGTATGTTTCTTTTGGGCTATTTTTATACAATACAAGAACTAACCTCTTGTCAGTATGATTGATTTTGTTTTTATTGTTGAATGAATTTCTTATATGCATTCCTTTAAATCACATTGCACTTAATATAACATTCTAAAAAAGGGGTATAAAAATTACAGTAATTGTGAGTAGGCCACAAATTCTAAGATGAGCAATAATTTTAACTGTTCTTGTGATTTCAGAAAGGTGCACATGTACATGTTATTATTTCATGTACATTGGTAATGTGGCATGAACATTCTGCATACGAACCTTTGATATGTTGCAAGAAGCTGCTAACCCTGATGTGCATAAGGTGTTTGTGATACTATGCTGGAGAATCTCCTCAATTTTGATCATCCTCAGAAAGGAAGATTTTTGCTCCAGATTCCATACCTATATCCCAGCGAGAAAATATTCAGTCTCACAGATTTAATCATCATCTTGATATAAGGAAAATGTTTAGTGAACCTGCCTGGCTTGGACCTGACACTCCAGTATGTACTTATAATTAACCTAGTGCAGCAGGCTGGTCACTAGGCTATCTTGGATCTGCTCATGAAGCTTAGACATGAAATATCTGTGAGACAACTAGAGGATCTCTGTTACTGCATTTTCTGTAGAAGTGGGGTTTCTATGGGGAACTAGGAGTTGAGCAAAACATAAAAAGGTTTGTACCTGAAAAAGAAACCCATAGAAAAGACAATATATTATTTGAGTGGGTGATGTATAGTAGTATTACGCGTTATGTCCTTAACCCGGTATTTAATATATAAATTGAATTTGGCTTTTTGCCAATTTAAGTTTAAATCTTAAAGTGAAAAAACACAATCGGCATTAAAAATAAAGGAGAGGAGAAGTTACTGAATTAATGGATTTTATTGATATGAATATAAAGTTTTAAAAAAATTAATAGAAACCAATTGATTGAGTTTTTTTGAAAGATAAAAATTAATAAAAAGGAAGGAGAAAACAAAAATGGACTAAAAAAATAAGACAATTATGGAGGATGGAACTCAAAACTCCTCATTTCGGGATCTAGGTTTTTCTCTCTCCTCCATCCTGTCTGTCCGGATGAGAACTGCCAGTCTCGGAAGCAAGTCAAGTCTAAGTGAAGAGTATTTCTTGTATCTGCTGGGCTGAAACAGGTGGCAACCGCTAAAGGCTGGAAAACTGATCAACATTCCAGTGACCTGGCGGCACGGTGAAAAACTGCCAAGTGCAGGACTAAAACATGCCAATGTGTGGAGTGGGGCTATATCATATTATGTAAAGGCTGAATTTATAAAACTATTGCAATGCAGTACTCGCCAAGGAGAACACCAAGTGACACTCCTGGTATGTGTGATGTCATCTGATTGAATATCCAGAGCGGCTTATGCGATAAAAAATAGGTTTTTTGACTCACCAACGTGATAATGGGAGCATGGCAGGGAAGTTACAAACAAGGAATTTTTAAGGGAAGCTTATAGAATTAATGCAAACCAAATGGAACAGAATTAAAATTAAGAAAATGGAACGTTATGACAGGATCACTCTTTAGGCTATCCTGACACAACGAGTTTCATATGAGGTATTCAAGATCACAGCTAAATATGGGGAGGGGAATGAAACCTGATGAACCATATGAATCCAAACCTGAAAATCCCTCCCTGAAATTATATTTTATAGACAAAAATTTACATCCATTAATTAGATATGTTTGTATAAATTATTATGCTATCTAGCAATTATTATTCAGAATGATTTTCTGCAGCATATGAAAATAGTTGTAGGCAAATTCTGTCATTACATTGTAACAAAATTAAATTTTTTATCTTGAATAAGTCAGACTTATCCAAAAATTATTTTCTTGTTACAGCCCTGGGGGCATATCCAACATAGGGTCCTTTTTCTGCATATAACTCTGATACCTTTTCTAATCCAAATCATACTTAGTTTTTTCTTTTATTTCTTATTTTTAGAGGGTGTATTATTATCCACTATTTTTAGCAGTTTTCTTCCGATTGGCATCTAGGTGGTGCATATTTTTATAACTTCTGTTTAGTTGATAAAATAGTTTGTTAGAAAAGTTCTCTCTCTCGATTGTTATGTGCTCTTCGTATTAATCAACACAGGCCTTTTCCTTCATTTTTATTGCTGTATCTTCAATTTTACTAAAGATTTAACTATCAACATCAACATAACCTTTATATTCTGCCACAAGTATTAAAAAAAATTTAGTAACATTTTATAACCTGATAGAGAGTCATATTTATTTGTGTGATTCTCTTATTTGATTACCTTAATTGTATTTTCCTAATGCTTATATATGCCTATATATATGCCTTATGCTTATAATGCTTTTTAATTTTATAACATTGTAAGGATATATAATTCTAATTTTGGTAATAACAATTTGATAATTGTTAATCCTCTACAAAATATTAGATGCTAGTTTTTCAAGAAATATTTGATCGGATCTAATAACATTAACCTTTTTCTAGGTCACTGCTGATGGTAGTGTTGATTGTTTAGATAAACCTGGAGAGCAAGAATTAGTTGTTGAAAATTTACACTTTGCAGAAGTTCTTACTGCTTTACACTGCTTATCACCTAAAGGATGTCTTGTTATAAAAAAGTTTACATTTTTTGAATGCAGTACTGTTTGCCAACTTTTTCTGCTAAACTGTGTTTTTGAAAAGGTAATATATATATATATTCATGATTCATTTTACATTTTGTTAAATAAATAAATAGACATTATGGGTATAAAATTGATACTGTGTATAAAAAGTAAGTTGTACTCTTATATATTGTAAAATTTACTTGTGCTAAGTATTCGTATCAAACGTTTAAACAAAATACTTTTGATCATTACTAATAAATTTTTTTTGCTATAATTATGCTTTTTATTCAAAGCCATATGTTAGTTTTGTATATGTATAATTACATGGCATTTTAATACTTCCTCTAAAGTAGGCTTATATCATGTAAAAGCCATATAGTAATAAATACCCTTGTCTGCAGAAAAAAATTAATAAAAACATAAAATTTCTAATTTTTTAAAAGAAATTTTATCTATGTTTGCAAAAGTTTTAAATACATGAAATAAAAGTACACTATATTAATTTACTTACTAAATGAAATTTTTTTAGACATTTGGCATGTAAGCCATTATTCTAGAATTCCATTATTTTTGCACAACATAAATAAAATCTTTTAGAGCAATATGCATATGTTGATAAGTTTATTTATTGTCCATACATTGTTCAGAATTGCATAATATACAAAGTAGAAAGTTCTATGCTCTAATTTTCGGACAGTTGTGTTTGCTCCTGGAACACTATATATTTCTAAATATAAGTCTGTTCATGTATAAGTTAAGAGTACATTTTTTTTTAATATTTACCCCAAATTCAAAATCTGTATATAATCTGAAATTTAAAAAAAAAAATTGCAACTTTCGAATAAATTTCCAAGCTTAAACATTTTCTGAGCAAATAAACTACTGCAAAGTAAAATATTAGACCATATGACCACTAATAATATTTTAACTTGTTAGATACCAACAACGATAGTTTCAAATCTTTTAACCCTATTACAATTTAGCAATTTATGTGTTTTTTATTTTTAAAATTTTGTAAATTTCATTTAATTTTCACAATTATATTTTCTTTGTTTTATGTATTCTTTTTTTAATTTTCTTGTTAATGATATTTTTTATGACAATAAAAAAAAAAGCATTGCTAAGACAGACCTACTATATCAGATCTGTTCCACAGATCTTTATAAGCTCTTATAAGATTATAAGCAAATCCACTCAATTTAGCTTTAGAAAAAGTACTATGTAGTGTGAGTGTGTAAATACATATAATAATATATCATTGTATCATTTTTCAATATATCGATTCTTGATTATTTGCTTCCCCCCATTGATTGTTAATTTCTTCTGTCTTGAATTTATTCCTATAGAAACAATGTTATTTTTTTCCATGCTCATTATTTCCAGAGACTTTGTTTTCCCACATCTATTCTCAAAAAATTTTAATCTCAATCTTCAGCTTATAAATTTACCAAATTTTTCATTTACTGACTATTTGGTAATTGTATTAGAATCAATTACTATACTAATTTTATATATTCTAAACATTTTATATAATTTACAGGTTCATATTTTTAAACCTTTTACAAGTAGACCCAGTAATTCTGAAGTATACGTGATCTGTCTTGGTTTTGAAGGATCTAAAAGTTTATCAGATCTGCTACAACAGTTTGAAAATATATATAGTAAGCCATTTTTTCTTTTATTTGTGAGAAAAAAAAATTGTAAAAGTTGCTTAAAATTGAAGTTTCAAATATAAGTGTATGTGTGCCTTTTTGTCACTTATTATTATTATTATTATTATTATTTTTTATAATAAGTATATAAGGTATTGTAAAATTCTAAAAACAGGTTTCTCTTTGAATGTCTTATTTTCTGATTTCTTTTAATTAGGTACAAAAAAGGTTGTAGGAATTTTCCCTATTTCATCCATTCCAGAATCTTTCATCCAGCAACTTGAAAATTGTATGGAATTCTTTACTAATTTACAAATTAAAGCTATAGAAGAAAATCTTAGGCTATTTCAATATCAAAATGATTTTGTAGCAGAAAAACTGAATGATTTAAAAGAAGCTTGTGCTAATGCATTTGTTGAAAAATATTCTGTTTATGCTAATTCCTTTTATGATTCTAATAAGTTGTATTTTCCACGAAAAAGGGTTTGTATTACTTTTTTCCCCTTTGTGTTTCATTTCATGTATTCCAATTCAAGACCACAATCACATATGTGATCACGAAATTCTTCATTCAGAGTTTATTTATATATCAGTGTGATTACAAATCGGAATGTTTTATTTAAATTTTTAAACAGTACTAGATAGAAGTTGAAGTCTTTTAGGTTTTTGAATAATTTTGACCACAAAATGTTGACTTCCAATGTGTGCTTTAATTTCTGAGTGTTTTTTTCTCTTCTGAATCAGGGAATTTTGAACTGGCAAACAATAGTATGTGTTCAATTCCTCCCAAAGGTTGTAATTTATGGAACTCTGGGTGTTTATATTTTAATGGAATGGAAGAGGAGGGAATGTTTATAATGATTAGAAGTGGTATTAGACTTTTCATTTGAAGTTTGCTAGATAGTATTTTGTTTAGTTTAGATCAATTTTATTTTAGCCATCATGGCTAAAAGAATTAAATATTTAAGCAAGAATAAGATTTTTTAATTGATGAATAAATTATGTAGTGAAATGGAGAAAAACTATTTTTCTAATACAAGTGATAGTGAATCTATTTAGATTACACTGAAATATTTAATAATATGAATAATAGGGAGAACAATTTAAATACAGACAAAATGCCAAACATTATGAAATATTTGATATCTGTGGAGTTACATTTATTTGTTTAATTTATTAAATATATGAAATTTTTTGACAATATTGTATTTTACTGATATTTTGTTTTAATTTTAAAATAACCATTTTTTTCTGACTGTAAGTATAAATTTTATTAAAATGAAACCAATTTGTTTAACATTTGTAATTGTTTTTTATATTCCATGAAACTTATACAGTATATATTTCCAATATATACAGACACTATTAAGGGTTATAAACTGTAAATTCCAGCATATCAAATTAAAGTTCGTGGGTTCGTATCCCACTATGGCATGGATGTTCGTAGCCGTTCGAAATCGGCTTTAAGCAGTAGGTTCCGGTCTCATTAGCCCTTGTGTTGCAAAAAGTAGACCGTAGTGCTCCAAAATCAAACCAAACCAAATCAAAATAAATAAAAAATGCACTAGTTTCCAAAGAGAACATATTCTTCCTGAAAGATTGATATCTCCCAGTCCTTCATTGTATGCTTTAAAAGTGCCACAGTGAATTTTATAACTCTATTTACTTAATTACTTTATTTCATATTTTTTCTTGTAAAATTTTTGAAAACATAAAATGTGGCTGTATTATCTTAGAATACAGGGACAATTTGTATGTATATTTTAGTTTAGTGATAACATTATATTTTGTATAATTGCTTTATTTTAATTATTTTCTTGTGTCAGCTCATTGTATTTAAATGCCAGTAAAATCCTTATCATAAATATTTTTAAAAAAATATTATTTTAATAAAGTTTTATATAAGGTCTCACAGACAAGTTAAATACCTTAATACTGAAGCTAGAAGGTCTAGCCCCACTCCTGGAGAAAAGAATATGGCAAAATATTTTTGTGATTAAATAATGTTTACAGAGGAAAAAGCAATTATTCTTATCATATATGTATATAGTATCAAAGTGTATTTTAGCTGTATTCCTATAAAAGTGATATATGACAATATTAAAAGCATTATATCTTATTAATATATTATTACATACTAGCAAGTGTGCCCGTGCTTTGCTACGGTGCACTTAATGTATTACTTTTAAACAAAGATTCTTTTTCGTGCATAACTCTCTAAATTCGTCACAGTACAGTTCGAGTCAATGGCATATTTATATATTTCTATTATAAACGTATTATAACAATATTCAATTTTTATACTACTGTATTACTACTGTACGTTGATTAGCAACGTTAATATATCTTGACATATTAAGTGGTAGAATAGGAAGCAGAGGTTTTGACAACAACAGTTCTAATATTGGTGATATTAATAAATGTTGTCAAAAATTAAGGAAGTTTATGACAAACCACAGGGTTTTGTATGAAACAGAAACACACATTCATATTGACAACCATATGAATATAAATATAACTATATAAAATGATAGGTTTTTATTTGTCCATGAGAGTCACTGAAATTTGTACTTTTTGTTGTTAGAATATTGTTGATAAACATTTTATTGTAACTTAAAAATTAACCAAGTATTAAATTTAAAATTAGTTCTCATATGAAACTGCTATAATTTGCGTCACATAGAAATGAAAGTTAATCACTTTATACCTAAATTTCCAGGTCAAATTGAATTGATACTACGCAGGCAATGTTTAAATAATATAAAATAAGAAATGAATAAATGAAATATTTAAAAGAATGACGTCATAAAAAGATAGAAAAATATCATTTTCACCTATTTATTATGTGATAAATTGAAAATTTTAATCTTCTGCTTTTAACCGGGGAAAACTGAGTTTAAAACAATTACTTGGGATGACGTCCCATTGCTAGAAATATTGCTTCTTTCATTTAGTTATGATGCAATAAATTAAAAAAATTAATCGTTTGCTTTTAACCGGGGAAAATAATGCTTGGAATAATGAAATGCTCGAAAAAGGGGAAGGAATAGAATTAAAATTTACAAAAACCTTCCCAGGGATATACCTAACAATTTCCCAAATTTTCACGCCAATTGGATGCATGGTTTTTGAGTCTATAGAGTACAGATAGACACAAATTCATTTATATATATATAGATTAAGCAAAATAAATTTCAAATCAGTATATATCATTTTCATTTAAATTATGAAGAGGGTTGGGGTCTTGATATATTCTCATCTTTTTATTTTAGTTAATTTATAAAATTATTAAGCTTATCATAACAAGAATAACCAAATAATTTTTGTTGTACCTGATCCTTAAATTTATGCATTTCAATATGAATATTATTATCCTTGTAGATACTGGCTAGTTTTTCTGATGAAACTTCAAAGAATAAGAAGATTTTATATTTTCAAGCTGTAGGAGATACATTCAATAATATAGTGAAATCAGCATCTATGACCTGGTACAATAAAATTTTAGATGTTGAGAAAAGGATGAATGTTTGTTTTCCAGTGACTAGAAAAAGGCCTTTGGAAACAAATGAATGGCATTATCCGTGGAAGGTATTTTCATATTTCTTTTTTATTCCACTTTATGAATTTAATTTTTTCATTTGTTAATTTGTTTTTTTAATTGTTAGGAAATAAGGCAAAGAATTAAGAGCAAGAGCTTTGCAAATTGGATCACTATAGGTAGAAAATTTACTTGTGTCAACAATTCTAAATTTTGCCCCCCTGTTCTTCTTCATTTATGGAATAGAATTTCTCTTGATGCACAGGTAATTCATAATTTATTTCTTAATATTTACATATGTAACATTAAACAGATTTACTTGCAAGTATACTCACACAATATCTATGCAAATAGTTACTACTTTTTAGTTTTTAAATTTTTATATAGTCACTGCTGCTAGATTGTATAAATTATAAATATTTTGATAACTTATATTCTGATCATATAAGTTATCAAAATATCTTAACTTATATTCTTATCATGTTTATATTATGTGCATGTTATAATCATATTTATTTCACATGATACTTCAAATACTATGAGACTAATGTTACGAAAAAAGATGTGAATGTATTTCTATAATCAGAGTACACAAATTTGTTGATAGTTACAAAGAATTTGGTATGTCTACTAACTTCCGTTTAAGACATTGGCATGGCACAATTTTTATTACACCTGCAGTTGGGTATACACTTGTAAGTAGATTCATTTTTTCAAATTTATTTATATGTTAATTCAAAAAATATTTGATTGCTATTAATCTACTCTATATCAAGGCTGTAGCTGGAAATTATGTTCAGAGGAGGACCAAGGGTAAAGATATTGTCCTTTGTGAATGATACTTCAGTAAAACTAAAAGTTTTCTTATGCATGTATACCCCTAATGAGTACCATAACACAATGTGGTTTTAAAATGGCAAAATGATTATAAAATAATATAATGAACAAATTAAAAGCTTAGAATGAGTATTGAAGTATCTGTACAATGAATAGTAAAATTAACATTAAAAACCATTTTTACATTTATTTGTTTAAACATCTTCCTTATTTAGTTAAATACCAAAATCTAGTCTAAAGTAATAAATTGGAGCTATTTTAGAAGATAAAATCTGTCTCAAAATACTCGCCATGGAGCACCCCAAACAGGAAGACGATATACAATAGGTTATGGAAAATGATCTTGAGACGAATAATTGTAGGGAATAGGGGCGATGGTAAATAAAAGTCTGTGGCCCTGCAAGACATTTATGGCCGAAGTGGAACATAGTTGTCTGTGCACAGCTAGGCAGATGACACATCCACACATGTGGTCAATTTTCTTTCCACAAAATGGTTTTTTAGAATTTTGGAATTTCGGGGAGGGACTGGTCCCCTAAATCCCCCCCCTTTCCTATGGCCTTGCTCTATATATTATATAAATTGAATTTATTTTGTAATAATACCTTAATGCTGTATGCAGACATAGAGCTGTAGCTAATATTAATAAATAGAGTTTTTATTAATTAATATTAGCTAGAGCATTGTCTTTTTAGTTTTTCATGTATAATTGTGTAAATTTTTGATAATGCAAACAACATCACAGGTAAATAAACCTCTGTATATGTTTATATTATGTGCATGTTATAATCATATTTATTTCACATGATACTTCAAATACCATGAGACTAATGTTACGAAAAAAGATGTGAATGTATTTCCATAATCAGAGTACACAAATTTATTGATAGTTACAAAGAATTTGGCATGTCTACTAACTTCCATTTAAGACATTAGCTTGGCACAATTTTCATTACACCTGCAGTTGGGTATACACTTGTAAGTAGAGTCATTTTTTCAAATTTATTTATATGTTAATTCAAAAAATATTTTAAAACATTCTTTGATAAACTTTGTCTTCAGATAAATTGCTGTTTGTGAAATGATGAATTAGGTTGCCTATTGTTTACTTGCTGTAAAATATAAAAATAACACTCATGTACTGCTACCTGACATTTATTGTCAGTGTTAATATCTTTTATTTGTATATATGCACATTTTATGAACCCATGCATATAATATATGTGCATACACACAAGGGAAGATTTTTCCTTATTTGTATGTGTACCTACATATACACTTATATAGAGTTTCTTTTTT
This sequence comes from Pardosa pseudoannulata, assembly GCA_032207245.1. NCBI lineage: Eukaryota > Metazoa > Arthropoda > Arachnida > Araneae > Lycosidae > Pardosa > Pardosa pseudoannulata. Next base: position 96,610,646 of record CM063509.1, read on the forward strand.
GAACAATAGTATAACTACACACTAATAATTGTTATATTTATAAATTATTGTTTTGAAGATTAATGGAATTGTTTTCTGGCTTAATATGAAATAGGTACATATGCAGTCTCATTTAAAAGCTGAACACTGTTGGAATTATGATGTTTTGAAAAATATTTTTAAAGAGGAAGAAGCAGCCATTCATCAAAATGTTGTATTTATAACTGTAGCACAAAACAGCTGCGGAAATGATTCATTTTTGTCATATTTGAAAAATAATTTTGATTTTAAAGTGGTATGTAATTTTTGATGATCCTATTTTAATGTAATCACAAATGTATTTGTATCTTCCAAAATATTAAGTCCTAAAATTGCTATTTTACTTTTCCAATTTGAAAACATATTCACCTGTAAAAAATGTATTAGACTAAATTTATTGGAGAACCACCTTTATGTCATTCTTTTAGTCTGGTGTATAGGAAATAATAGTTACATTTAAAGGTTTATATCTAGACATTCTCCCTCTCTCTCTCTCTTTTTTATGTATTTATTTATTGTCCCTAGATTTGTAAAAAATTTTCCTAAACTGGTGATTTTTTTAACAAAAATTTTTCCTGTTTATTAAAGAATTATTATATAGGTTAGTTGTAGCATTTTTATTGTCATTTACTTACAATAATATTTAAGGTAAAGGTAAGTAAATTATTGTAACTATAAATAAGTAATTAAACCTTTAAGAAGAACTACAGTGATAAAAAATAAACAAAATCATTGCATATAACAGGCATGAAAGTTTTCCGCTTTTAAGCGGAAATCCGCTTTTTTGACAGCCTTTAGGCATGTTTCTGAGATCGTTGCAAATCCACCGAGAAATCGTGATTGGAAAATGGGGGTGGGGGTTGCAATCATGGTCGAAATCAGTATCTTCTACCGCATATTTTCGCTGAGATGTACGCTGGCAGAGATATGACTACGCATACTGATTCACTTCCATTCCGATTGGCTCAATGTACTATAGCAATTACATACTATATATTGCATGTACCAAACCAACAAACCATATCAGCAATTATTGAATATTTGGCTGCTCCAAATGAACCAATCATTCTAAATTATTAGGCAGACTCCTCAAAAACTACGGTTTATTCTTTAAATTGTTAGTTTAACTGCTACAAAAACACTATCCTGCTCCAAATCTGCATTTTGGCTGCTATGAAAATTCATTCTCCTACTACAAATTTTGTTTTGCTGCTCCAAAATGCTTGAAGGAGCGCAACATTCCTGTATGTAGTACTGAATCATATTGTGAAAAAGAGTTATGTAAGAGAAAATGTAATCATCACCCGGGGAAGTTCAGCTTTTTTTGTCATTGTCTACTTTCATGCCTGATATAAACACAAGAATCATCTCTATGATTATTGTGAAATAAAATATGGATATTTTCGGAGGGGGGCATATAAGGCCAGTGAAAAGATTATCACAGCTTTTCTTTAATTCACTTTTCAATTGTGGGTTTTAAATTAGTTGAGCTAAGTTAGAGCTTTGAAACAACCAAAAAACAATTTCTAAAATTTATATTTTACTACCCTCATAGATGTAAATCCTATTTTGCATAAATATCTTGTTGAAAAGTATGCTAACATCTTCATTGCTTTCGCATATACAAATGTATATTTATTTTTCATTTTTCTCCATAATTTTTCTAAAGACACTGTTTAGAAACTAGTTTTCAGCATAATATCTGAACTAATTTCAAAAAAGGACTCATTTTCTGTTACTTAAATTTGATTTAATACTGGAATGTGTTATGAAAGGTTTGTTATCCACAAACTCTCTTCACACTTTTTTATTTCAGATTTTTAAATATTTTTTAAAATTATTATATAAAGATTGTAAATATTGCCAATAATTATATTTGATTTTATTATGTTAAAATATTGTTGTGAAGAAACAAAAATTGGAATAGTTATTAAAAATATCAATATTGTTATTTACTTTTTCCAATAACCCAACCAAAACTTTTTTTTCCTTAAATCCATCTCTTTTATTAAATAAATGAAATGTACATATTGCAGTCAGGGCTTTGAACCGTAATTTTTTTTCTGGTTTTCATTCCAGTACAATTACTAAAAAAATTAATTTGTCCAGTTCCAGTTTTTGTTCTGCTAAAAATAATGGTTTTTGTTTCAATTCCAAATAAATAATTTTATTTTATGTATATTCTTATTTGTACTTAAAATTGAATTCTATCATAAACAAAAATGTAATTCTACCAAAATTTAGACGATTTTATTCTTTTTTTAATTGGTGCATTATCCAAATTGCATTTGATGACTAAACATTCAACTGAATTAAATTTGCCTTCTACAAGTAATTTCATGCAAAATTGAAACAGGAAAGTACTATGGAACATCAAAACAGGAAATTGAGAAGCATTTGTTTGTAGAATAATGATAATTATATGGTTGACTTTAAATTAGAAAATATTGTTAATTTGGTTACAGTAACAAAATGACTGATAACATATCAAACGAAAATAAACCATTATTTTTTTTCATTTCTGTTCCAGTTTTCGTTCCTACCAAAATAGTGGGGTTTTTTCCTGGTTTATCTTTTCTGTTCGGTTCCGGTTTGAAGACCTGATTGCAGTTTCTTGTAAACTCAAATTTTAATCATTAATGTATGAAAATATATCGCTTAAATATACTAATTTTGCCAACTCTACATCAGACAAGTAAATAATTAAAAAGATTTTTTTTTTCTTTTCCATTAAAAATATTTCTGGGCTTTTCAAGCTTATTCTTTCTTTTAACATATTTACTTATGTATAATAAATATGATAATGTCATTAAAAAATAAAATAAATAAAACTAATTGATATAATTTATACATAAAGTGTGATTAATTACTTTTTTAAATATTTAGTGTTCATGAATTTAAAATTTATTAATCTTTATTTTACAAATTTTTCATAGGGATTTAGTAACTTTGTTAAACAGAGGTCTAACTGTGTGTGTGTGTATATATATATATATATATATATATATATATATATATATATATATATATATATATCCAAATGTCCAATATTTGAAAAGGCCCCAAATCCAGACATCTTTCCAACTTCCATTTTTTTTTTATCAATAAATTTTATATTTTATGATTTGAAATTAAATTTTCTTCTTATGATTAGAAATTGAATTTTTGTCTTATTTTTTTTTTATCTATAAATAATATTTATTTAATATATAAATTTTGTATGAATATTTTTGTATAATTTGAAATTCTTAAAATTGGATTGAAAGCTCTAGTACTGTTCTGTTTGTAAAGGCAAAGAGATTCATACTTGATTTGTTCCAAATTTGAAGTGATTATTTCAATTTATTATTTATTTCATCCTCAAAATAAGTATAAGAGTTGGTGCCCTTAAAAATTCTATCATCTAATTTTAGGTTTTGTATCTGTCTTTTTATTTATAACGATTACTCAGTTTTTTTATTAGCATGCACCTAAATAATTTTATACATACAATTCATATTTAAAATACAGGATTACTATTAATGCACTATTGTAACACACATGATTACGAAATGCAGATGACCACTAATTGTACTTTTGGTCATTGCAACTGTTGCTACTTCAGTGTTGAAATATTTTTGATTCTGGTGCCGCATACCTATGCAGTTTATATATATATATATATATATATATATATATATATATATATATATATATATATATATATGACAGGTATCCACTAAATGACACTAGAGTCCTTAATACATTTCATAACTTTATTCAAATCTCAGAGCACATTACTCATCAATCATCTTCAATAGCTTTGCACATTGGCGTCTAACTTTTAACAAAAGCAGGCTTAGCTGCCTCGGGTAGTCACAGCTCTGTCTGTGGAATGTGCACACTGCTCTCTGCCCAGATCATTGCACATGAGCTGTATTTATGTGGCTAACTCCTCACGCCGCATCACTCTCAGTAAAGAATCCCTACTTAAAATCTTTTAAAATTAATCTACAATTTAAATCCTGACATATATATATATATATATATATATATATATATATATATATATATACATATATATTCATATATATATATATATATATATATATATATATATATACATATATATTCATATATATATATATATATGTATGTATATATATAAAGAGAGAGAGAGATTAGAGAATAACAGGGTTCTTGGTTCTTTTGCAATCATTATTCACTGAGTAATACAAGTTCATTGTTTGATTTTGTTTTTGGCTTTGTATATATGTTATAATCAATATTATTATTTCTAGATATGTTCCTTAAACATAGATGATGATTCAGAAATGGAAATACCACTGACAGCTAAGACTCTATACATTAATTCTGCTGTATGGGTATCATCTTTAAACAGTGAATGTGTAATTAAAATGAAGTTAACAAATGCAGTTTATCTTGCATTAAAGGTAAATTTATTCAATTATAAAAAGTTTTACATACAATAAGTTATTGTACTAATATTTAAACAATGTTACCATAAACTCCTCACATAATCTGAAATATGTTTGATTAGCAAAACAAGTGGATAAGTGAATGTTTTGTAAAAGACTATATGTGAATAATTTGTTAAGGCATTAACCAATACATGAACTTCTTTTAATTTAAAATGTTACTTTGAATTGCAATTAATTCTAAAAGTAAAAAGAAACATAATATTATAGACTGCACAGAGTAAAATAAATATAAACTTTAAACAACTGAATATTACAACCTGTCATTTTAGTGATCTGCTGTCATTTTAAACATCATAAGATGCTATTTATAAAAGAAGAAATACTTAGTGGTAGTAGAATCAAGCTTTATAATAAGTTGTTAAAGCTGTTTACCATGGTTTCAGTTAATCTACCTGCTGAAAAAGTAAATATATGTGCGATACTCAAAAAATCAAAATGTTGATCCAAATGACAAAATTATAAATAATAGCAGATAGTAAAGATTTTGGTTGATTGTTTATAGAATTGACATTTACCTTTGTAGAAAAGGAAAAATTCTGCATACTATATTTTAGTTGTCTCTAAAAAGGGACTCTAGGCATTAATGGGTTAAAAAGAGTTAAAATAATAATTTCAAACTTTTAGATTTATCGAATATAAACATTGCCTTGTATTTAATACATAATGTAGATATTCTTGATATTTTTCATGATTCATTTTGCAATAAAGAGGAAGAAAATATTTTTTTATTTTGATTTAAAAAAATTAATTAATTTTATAAAATATTTTTTCAGTTACTTTTCTGTTGTTAATAGTTGTAAAAATTTGATCTAAAACTAAGTAAAATGTATCAATTTATCAGGAGTCAGAAAAAGTATGTTATAATTTATACTTATTGGTTTTAAAAGGATCCATATTTTTTTAGATAAACCTTTATATTCTAATACCCTTTAAAAGCCTTTTGTAAAATCATTTGAATTATAAAATATGTACGATGCTATTTTATATCATTTTCTGAATTATGTGCAGTGAAACTAAATTTTTTGTGATTTTTAATAATCTTTATTTTATAGAGACTCTTAAATTTTTTTTCTCTTATAACTTTTTGTTTCTATTTAATATGTTTTTATTCATTCTTTTCAGAGTTTTGTAGATGGTGATACACTTATTTTGCATCTTCAGAGTCTGCTTACAAGATATACTGTAGGATTAGTATTTTTAGTCATCTCTCTGTTTGAAAAGGCAAGTAGCATAACGTTTTCATTTGTATTTCTTCTTTATTATTATTATTACTTTTACTTATTATTTTTACTTTATTCTACTTTTATTTTACTTTTATTCTTATTATTTTTTACTTTATTCTTCATTATTTGTGATTATTCTTTTAAGTTATATATATCTCTCACACACCCTTAAAAAAACCCACATTATTGCAACAAACATTAGGAATTTTGGAAAAAAAAAAATCAGTAAAATTTATGGAATTTATTTGGAAGAGAATGTTGGGTATGTGTCATATGACCTCATTTCTTTGTGAAAAGTAATTACATATTAAAGATGCTTCAAGCAATGCCAAGTTATGTAGCTAGTTTATATATAATAAATTAGTTTATTTATTTTATTGCTTAAATATAGTCTTTATGAAAATTATTGTTTTTAATGTGCTGATTTATAGTTTCTGTATAAATGATGTAATGAAAGTGGATTTTAACATAGTGTTTATTTTGCTATAGAGATTAAATCCTCATGGTATATAACTGTTTGTTCAGGCAGAAAAAAAATATTTGTTGCCAATTTATCAATAAGTTTCAGTCAAATAATTTGTTCTTAGTTCATACCTTTTCTTGTAATTTCATTTTCAATTGAAATTAATTCTTTCTTACTATAAATTTAAATTCTTGAAAAATTTAAATAATTTTAATGCTTTTGAAATATATATGAACTTTATCTCAAAAGTATAATGACTGAACTAATTGTAAAAAATATTAACTGAAGTATTTATTATGAATATATTAACAATTTCATAGTCATCTTCCATGATATTACCTAAAATGTCATGGAACATAATACTGTTATCTAATAGACCTATTACATAATATTAATGATAACAGTGTTATTGAGTGTTATAAACAGTATGGATAATATAGTATTAAATACTAAGCCAACGTAAGTAAAGCACAGAGAGAAAAGCTCAATCTGTTTTTACAAGCCACTGAGTGCTGGCATGGAGAATGTTTTTCACTTAAGGCAACAAAACAGCTGTCTGCATACTTTCTCTAAATATTTGTGTCTTACTTACATTTTATGTGATCTACAGACTCTGCACACCATCACTGTACTTGACTCCAGTCCATTCATTGTTTGTAATGCTACTTGCCAAGCACTATACCAAAGGCTACAGAAAATAATGTGAAAGGTTGCACCTTTTGCTCAAAGAGCACCAATAGGGTGAAAGAATGATTGCTCAAAGTGGATCATTATAATTTAGAAGCAGGGACCAAGCAGAAGACTCCCGTATTTGGTAAGCCACATCCAGCGGTGCCATTTGAACTTGGAGGACACTACAACCATGAACTTATTTCTTGTACCTCAGTTGCCATTAATGAACACAGCAGATTTTTTGCTGGTTCGAACCCACAACCTAACAGTTATGAAATTGTGCCTTGACTGCTTTGTGGTTCAAAAAGTCATTTGCATAGGAATATCACTCACTGATATCATAAAACATGTTATTTTGGGTTGATACTGTATAGTATGTAAAAAATGCAAATAAATCTTGTAATGGAGACACGTGAAAGATGCTTGTATCACGCTGCCCTAAATTAAATTAAACAGACTCTTTGGTAGCTCATGGCAAAGTGAATAACAAGATTTATTAAACAATAGGGTTAAGTACACAAGAATAATAATAATACTACTGCCTTAGGGCCATTATGCACAAATATTAAAAAATAAGGTTAAGTATATATATATATATATCTATTCCTCTTTGTTAGACCGAGGAAGGAGTTCTAGAAGAACCCAACCTCGTGATAAATCGATAACAGGGATCTTGTGGGTGGTTATCAACCATCACGCGATCAGGGAACTTTCCAGGGGAAGCATTCATTTTGCACATGCACAGTTTAAACAGGATAGTCATACAGTATTTATAAGATTAACCCTATCTAATCCTTTGAACTCACAAGGTGGTCACGAGCTGTAGTGTCTTAAGACTTACTTGTAGGTCAAATAAATGATAATATGACGTGAGTAACGTCACACTTAATTAAAAAAATTTTTAACTGTTAGCAGGAAAAGAAATTTTTTCCAGGTATACCAAACTTTCAGATATGCTGCATATGTTAAATTTAAAATTTTATATATGCATAAGCTGTGGTTTATTTTACCCAATTTGCTGTATTCTACACATGTATAACAATTGCAGGGAAGAATTGCTGACTGATGTAGTTGTATATGTGCTATGTACTACCTTTTGCATCTGAATAATTTTTATTCCCAGCTGAATAGAAAAATGACTTGTTCCTTTTGATAGCACTATTTTTAGGCTATAATATAAATCCTAAAAATAGTGCTAACTTTAAATTTCTGATTATTCTATCCCTAAAGTTACAATCTTTGGTGAGATTTTTTTTTTTTGTATCTCTTAACTGTGGTAACCTTTGTTGACCTTGAGAACACAAAAGTTAATTTCTTCTTAGTTCAGTTAATCTCATATAACCTCTTTATATTACTTAATTTTACTTCTAGCGTCATTATATGAGTAACCTTATCACTGATTAGCAGTCTCACTTGCGCCTTCACAAAGTTATATAAGTGAATGTAAAATGGTTTGGTAACAGAGCACCAAAGATAGATTGTCTGAATAAACTCAACATCTTTATTTCCAAATTTTTGTGCATTTTTTCATAGCCTATGACTGCACTGTATCCAGCATGTACACCAATCTGTGTTTGTTGTGGGTCAAAAACACCCATTATATATATGTATATATATATATATATATATATATATATATATATATATATATATATATATATAAACACACACATATGTGTGTGTGTCTAATTGCATATAAAATTACTCATCAGTTATTTTCAATGGCTTGGTTTTTGTGGTATATATAGCATTATATAAAAATTCCATTCACTAATTATGAATACTTTTTATTTGTTTAGTTTACTGCTATACTACCAGAAGATTCTGCTACTGCAAGCTTTGGTCAAATATGGATTTTTAAGAACTACAAAGCAAACCCATGGTCAAATAAAATAATCCAGCATTTGAAGATGCTAATGGAGAAAAATTTATCAGATAAATGTGATATTCTTGAAATAGTTCCTGTGATATTTTTATGTGGTAAATATTTAAAATATTTTTTTCTTTTAATTCTTAAAATAATCATACTTTCATAGTTAAATTTATTACTAGGTGGTACTTTATACTAGAATGATTTTTTAAAAGGATAACATATAAAAAATATTAAATTATGGTTATAGTTTGGTTTTAGATTAATATTGTTATTGTAATTAAAGATGACTATATCATTATGATCAAATAGTAATAAAAAGAATCATCACATTTTTATGTGATTTGAGTGTACTTATGTAAGTACTATACTTATATAACAGGATGTCTTAGCTATGACAATCTAATGATTGTTATTTGAATTAAAATTTATTGCATTTAGATATTTAAAATCAAATGTGTAAAATATATTACTAAGCTGTATTAATTTATACATCCTACTCTACACGATTTTATATCTTAAATATATATATACATACATATATATATATATATATGTATGTATATATATATTTACCTGTGTATTTTCTTTAATTTTTATTCCTTGTTATTTATTTATGAATATCGCTTTAATAATTTATTAACTTAGCATTATCATTATTACATTTCTTTTTTTGGCATTTTCAGAAGGTCCATTTTACTCATACATACTGGATTTGAACAAAAAATGTTTCCTGCAAAGATTGAAAAGTCTAATTGCTGTTGAAAAGTACATGGAAGGAAAATCTGTATAAATGTGTGTGTACAAATATATTACCATATTAAATATTTTACTAATTTTGGATAATTTCTTTTATTTTAAATGAAATGTCACAAAAAGAATGTAGAGTTTAATTGCAATTATTATTTCTAAAAAGATAGTGATATTTACTAAACATATGATTTAAAAATTGTTTATTCCCTAACATATTTCTCTCTCCCCAATTGCTTTCTGTATAAATAGGATGGCCAAGTTTTTGAAATTTACCTCTAACTATTGAGAAAAATAAATTTGTAATAAATGTTAAACACATCAGATTTTTTTAGTCAATTGTTGGTAACTTGAATTCATAAAGACACCAAAAAAATGTTTAAGTTACAGAGATCAAATTAAATATGCATTCTAAAATATTAAATAAAAATTTAATATATTTGAAATAGGTACTCATAATAAAAATTAAACTGTTTTCCTCTGTGCTAAAATAGTTAGAAAATAAAAATAGAAATAATTATAAGAAAATAAAAATTTATAAAAAAAAGACCAATTTATTTTTTGAATACAAATTCAATCTACATTTTTTTCAAAACTGATATACATAAAAAAATGCATATATAAATAAAACTTCTAATTTTCAAATTATTGAAGGTGATTATTAATTTAATTCGTTAAAAATTCTTTCTATAGAAAATAAAACATTATGTATATAAAAAATAAGTCTTTTAATTGGTCAAATGATGGCCAAACAGGTGGGCTACTACTTTTCAGTACCAATCTGAGGGTAATTTTTACAGTTTATAATTAAGATAGTTTTAACTTGAACATTAAAGTACATTATTATTGCATTCAATACATTATTGTTTGAAGGGGGGGGGAGTGAAAATGATTGGAAATTGGGTTGCAGATATTGAAAGTTTGAGAAGCACTGATTTGAAGGTTTTGCAGCATAGGACTGAAATAGGATATTGTTTACAGAAGTTTCTCCAAATTAAAACCTAAAGAGTCTAAGACGTACAATAATCCTAATATCATGAAGTAGTCTGCCAAATTTTAATCATCAAGCATGAAGAAACTCTGTAAGTATATATCAGATAGGTGATAGAAAAAAAGAAAACCAATTTTAATTGAAGAGTTAAAGTGAAAATTATCTATAAAAACTTATATAATTAATATTTATAATGTTTAATATTTAAAGTTATATATGTTTAATATTTTTATAATTTTTCCAACTTTATGATATAATCTTCCTGAAAATATAACAAACACAATAAACATTTTTTACTTTTATATATTGTGTCAACAATGGAAAGTTTAAAACAAATGTATCAAATAAATCAGCTATAAAACTTTATAAATATAACAACTTTTGTGGTATAATTGTAATCATTTTTAAATTTAAATTGGTAATTCAATAAACTATAAATAGTTAGAAGTGAATTATTACAAAATAGCATGCATTATTTTTTTAGGGCTCTGAAGGATTTTGTGAAAGAACCCCCCCAAAAAAACAGTGCCATTACTGCTGCTTTTTTCTTGTCATTCTCTAACCTTAACTTTAAATAAATAATTTCCCTTGCTTTTTCTTACCAAATATTTTTCCATCATATCTATACTTTAATATCATAGATTTTTTATAGACCACTTGTGTAACTCAGTTGTAATTAACCACTTGACATATACCATATATTTCTGTGTATAAGCCGAGAAGTTTTGGAGTTTTTTAAAATTCTAAATTGGTTTATATACGAGTCAATGGAACAGATTTAATATATGTGATTTTTGGCAACAAAAACTCATCAAATTGGAAAAAGTTAATGAACTGGTTAAAAAAAAGTAACAAACAAAATAGAAAATTCATAATTGTGAAAACTAAATAAAGTTTTTAACATTTTGAAATGAGAAAACATAAAAATTGAAAAATAAATTTAAAATGAATTTTATCTGTGTTATAATCACTTCAAAACAACTGTATTAAAAATGGTAGCAGATTGGCAAATCTTCTAATAAACACAATTTTATGTAACCTGGAAGTAATCGATAAATAGCCAAACATATCATATTTTGTTTTTGTTCTTTTTCTTTTTCTAAGCTTACAATGCTTAAATTTAAGAAAAAGTTAACCTTACATAGTGTTGTCAGAAATTAAACTTGTCGTTAGCATCTAAGTAAAAATACCATTGGTTGCGTAAGGTCTAGCACCGCGATTATCAAACCGTACTCTGTGGTAGTAATCTAGATAAGTTAGTGTTAATTGTGAAATTAATTAAGATGCATGAAGTTAATTAAAATTTCAAATGTAAGTTGTTTTTCCTTGCCACTTTCAAAACGTGCTAAGATATGTCCTTGTATTTATTTCGCGGTGCGACCTATCTTCTACCTCAACAGTATTTACATATTATGCTGTGGTGAAAAAGGTGTGAGAAGTGACGATCACGTGTTTTGATTTAAAGCAACTTGATTAGAAAATATTTCCTCAGCTTTACCTGTTTGGCAATATTTTTGGCTTCTTGACAACATATTTAGACATTCTAGAAATTGCTTTTTTCCACTTTGGCTTTTATATAAGTTTTGAACTTTGGGTCAATTTTTGAAGGAAAATCGTACTATCGGCTTATATTTGGAAATACACAATACATAAAATGGAATTTGATATGTCTAATAAATGTTATGTAATCTGATTCAGCAGAAAATTTATGTGCAAGCTTAGAAACAGAACATTTTATTTTGAAATTTGCAATGCTTTATAGTGTGCAATCAGGTTGATATATAGTGTTAATAGGCAGTAATTAAGTAAAATTATTCCACTGATGTACTTTCCCATGATGGCCAGAATGTGCATACACAGCTGTGGACTAAATTTCCAAGAATTTAGGTGCAGCTGTTGACTTTGAGTTTCAGTGGAGACCCCTGCGGGGGAATAATAGCTCATGGAGTGGCACAAGTGTAACCGTCAAGCCCAGGCAGGGATGTAGTTGAGAGATATGGGGGCAGGGGCTAAGAATCATGTCAACTTTCACCAAAGGAGCCATTTTAATGAGCCCACCTGCATACCCGAAGGAGATGCAGATGTGGGAAAATTTCACCAACAAGTGATTGGGACAAAGATAAAAAAGGGGCATTGAACTGAGGTGTAAAGGTGTGGAAAGAAAGTGGGAAAAGGACTTGAGGTTAGGATTCAAGAGTTGCTGGACATCGAGATCCTGTGAGCATGCTAGAGAGCCCAAGACAGCAATCAATTCCTGAACCAGCATGTGTATGATTGGCACGCCAGCAAAATAACGGCTGCATGCCTGCACTGATGTCCAGCCTGTTGACAGCCCCAGCCTACACCCTTGTAATTAATGAAAGTAGACTTAATAATATTGCCGCATAAAGAAACTTTGCCAACGAGCTCAGTGGCCGATTGGTCAAAGCACAAGATCCAGACCTGAAGTTTGTGGGTTCGATGCTCGCCACCCAAAGTATGGATTTTTAATTTTAAAATGTTATTTATTGTTGCCTTATGTTCTCAAACATTCTAGATCTTTCTTTATTATGAAGATTAGTTATTTCTTGAAAATTCTGTTTGGGTATAAAAGCTGATACTCACTAGTTGTAGGCAGTTTCTTGATCTTGTAAGGTTGCGAGTTGCTACTTTGCTTTAATAAATTCGGCTGTTATTCTAAATGGTATGTTCATTCAAATCTTCGTGACAATATTTATAATTACTACCTGGGTCTCATAATCTTTTGATAAGGCATGCTATTTCAAAAGTATTGATGAATAGCAAAACCAAATAATTGCAGGTCATGTTAAAAACTAATCAAGTGATGTATTAATTTGTAAATATTGTACATAATAAATGTTTTAGTTTAAATATTAGGTATTTTCCTTAATTCCATAGCGTATACTTTACTGTGTTTCCCCTTTGAGAACGAACACTGGTGTTTGGGTTGTAAGTACATACAACATTTCAAAACATTTTTGAATATATAGATGAGCTAGATATTTTTTCACCAACTAAATTGCTTAATATTTTATATTATTTTTAACTCATATATAGCATCTTGAACATTCTAACCAGGAATAGGCAAACTTTTTTTAGAGCAGGAAATGACACAAAAAAAAAGTGGGCCAGTATAATTTATTATAAAATTGTAATAACTGTAAAAAATATTTCTATGTCTATTCATCTTTAAAAAAAGAACTTTTTAAATAAACTAAAATTTTTAGTAGTCATTTTGGGGTGGAAATATTTTGAGAATATCCACAAGAACCTTACTGAGTTACGATAGTTCAGTTAGCAAAGGCAACAATATTGTAGCTGGAGGATTCTGGGAGTAAGGCTCGAGGCACCCAAAGATGTATAATATTCATTAATGGTGGCTGAGGCATGCAAAACCGGTTTGTGGTTGCAAATGTCCTCAAAGTTCCCAAACTATACGTCTAGAGGTGGCAGGCTAAAACTAGGGTAGTGAGGAAAGGGTCTTTTGCTTGCTCCTTGCTTCTAAATGAGGACCGTCTTTCTTTCACCCTGTCAATGCTCTTCAAAATGAAAAATGATTCCTTCAGCTGAATTTGAGTAACCTCTGGATCACATGGTTGGCTCATACAAGTGGCATTAACAGTAACAAAAATAACCCTTACAAGCTCTAGAGAGACTTTAAGTCCTATATCTCACCACATGAAATAAGAAATATTAAAACTTATGTCCAAGAAGAAAGGCAGTGGGTGAAGTTTAAAATGAACATTGTTTAAAATGCAAACTCTAATTCTCTAATCTATATTGGATTCTTCTAGTAAACGAGGGTAAAAAAATCACATATCTGTTTCCCAGTCAGAAATGAAACCACCTTTATGTATACAATTACATCAGACTGGAAAGTGATTAATACAATACTTCTATTGTAGATAATCATTTTTATTATTGCAATGTATTATATATATTTATATATCATGTATTTTTTAAATTAGTAGCAGGCTGGATAAAACCTTCAAGTAGGCTGCAGCTTGCACAAGTGAAATTATTGAATAATCCCAAATATACCATAAAGTATCTGTCAGAGAGAATTTTTAATGTCTCAGACTACAATGGCGCATGAAATGAATGATAAGTCCCAAATGTCAATGCATGTCAAATTGTTAAAACACATAGTAAAAGTGATTACTAAAAAATTCAATTTATTGGAAGTTGGGTATGACTTATTGAAAAAGTTTCACATTGAAGGGACTGGGACTTCAAGAAAAATTTACGCTATCAAGAACTGATTACATTTGATAAACATATTTTTGCCACAATTAGTATAGATAACTTTATAGTAATATTTTATTTATTTATTTATTTTTTAAAAGAACAGTTGAATTTTGATTGATAGTAAGGCTAAATTTAAAACTCATTATACTAAAAAAAATGTGTAATACTTGTATTAATCATATAATTTACATTAATTACATAAGTTTCTTTAGATTTTGAAATTTATTTGAAATAAATCACCATAGTTGCATTAATTACTAAAAGGACAAGTTACACAATATATAGCATTTTACAAGGGCAGAAAAAAGTAGAATATTATCACAGTTTTAAATGAAGATATGCAAGGAACACAAAAACAACCACAAAAAATGAGTTTAAAGGTGATTATTTATTTGGAAAATGAGTTCCCTTTATTATAATCTTATAACCCATGAAAAACAAGTAAAAACAAATAATAATTACAGAGTATATCATAATACATGAAAACATTAATTGATTTTAATGATAATCTGTGGCTTAGAGAATAAAAAAATTTATTATTAATATATAAGTTAAATAAGTATTAAAAAACTTTTAAATATTTTCTTCTTAAAACCTAAAAATATGAGTTAAATTTAATGTTTAAATAGTATTTCAATATTTAAATTTTAAAAAGAAAAACTTTCATATTAAAAGCAAAATCGGACACAATAATAAATAACATAAATAGATGATTTGTAATAAAATATGTAAACTTCTGAACTTACTTAAAATTAATTCAAAACATACTGATAACAAAAACATAACATTAAAATAACAAAATATTAAAAAAGTTTATGCATAAAATGTATAAAGTGTACTCTCATGTATAACATACTATCAAAAATAAATTATGAAATTTGAAGAAAATGATAGATGACATATATGACTATAAAGTACAATGAAATGCTTTTTTAATAAAAGAAGAATTTTCCTAAAATTACAAAGAAAACTTTATGCAAAATTTTTTTACATGTACATATTTCATGCTTTTATGATATATAAGTTTTGCTATTCTGATTAATTGCTACATGCAAATGTAAAGAAAATACAATTTTACTTTATATATATATATATCTTGGAGTTTGTATAAGATGATTTATCAAATATTTCTTAACATTTCATTCTATCAAATAAAAAAGATTTTTTTTATTAATTTGAAATTGTACACATATCTTTGAAAAACAAGTAATCAATCACTGAGAAGTATTTTTGATTAAAAATAATTTTAAATTAAAGCTTTGGTTCTTTTTTATAACTATTACTTTAATATATACATATATATATATATATATATATATATATATATATATATATATATATATATATATATATATATATATAGTCTACCTATAAAAAAACATTATGCAGTTCAAAATTATAATAAAAAATACATTAAAGTTTGAAGTTAAATCAACATTATTTTGCTACAGAAATTTAGTCTGAATAATAAATATTTCTAATTAAAAACTCCACCTGCTCTAAAATTTATATATATGTAATTATACTTATTTGCAAATATATTACTTCTACTTTTTATTTTAACTCCAATTTTATTCTATGTAAGAAGGATAACTTTAGATTTTATAAAAACAGCTGAATTGTGATTGAGAGTAAGGCTAAATTTAAAACTCATTATACTCAAATAATTGAGTTTTGCTTTAATCACATAAGATAAGCTTCTTTAGAATCTGAAATTTATTAGAAACAAATTACCATAGTTGTATTAACTACTAAAAAGACAAATAAGAAAGATTATAATTCAAAATAACTTAAGGAATATTTATCTAATCATGTAAATATAAAATTTACAAAAATGCATTTAGTCTAATAAACTAGGTAAAATAGCTTGAGCCAAAATTTTATATCACATATGCAACATTGGTAATGGATAAAATTATAAAAATTATTCCAATTAAAATATTTTTTCACCTCTGCTCAGTTTTAAAAATTTACATAAAGCATTTATTACCTGTACAATAATACGTAAATTAAATTAATCTTTTTCATTTTTTAAGAGCACCAATATTTACAATAAATTTATAATAACTTTATAATATGGGAATATAAAAGCTTTTCATCAGTAACTTATACATATTTAGTTTATTAATTTAAATAGTACCTAATTATTTAATTTATCTTCAAAACACATATCTTTATTATCAGTATATGTTATCAATTTTATTTAGAAAGTACAAAATTGTCTAGACAATTTGATTTGTCCTTTCATATTTTGTAGTTACAATATCAAACATACATATTTATTAAATTTAGCACTATTGTAATAAACTGCAAACAGAGGTATCAATGACAAAAGTAACAATATAATATCAAATAACATACAGTAGGTCAGTTCAAATTATAACTTAAAAATCACAGTTTAATAAATTCAAAAGTTCAATTTCACAAATTCATAATTATAGAACTTCATATAGAGATATTCTTAAATATCTTCATTGCATATTCACATTCCCTTCTTTAAAATCTTGTGAGAGATTTACTTAAACTAATTTGAATCAAACAATCTATCCGAAATAATTCCAAATTGTACAATATACTTTTCACACTAATGTATAATCTTACAATGCAATTCAAATCAGTAAAATGTAAGGCCAAAACATACAAATAGGCAGATATACAATAAGAATGTGTGAAACACATTGTGTTCAGGGGCACTTCATGTCACTTATTCATTCTTCCTTTCTGTGTTATGATTTGTATATATTGTATTTACAAGATGTTGCAACTATAACATTCCAGATTAAAAAAAAATGGTCCTCCAATATCATTAAGAAACCTAAAACCCATAAACTGCCTTACCACATTAAGAATTTAATAAACAAAAGAAAAGCAGAATGAAAACTTTACCAATATCTCTGTACGCCTTACTCCAAATAAGAGTAATTTGTTCTCAGGTAGAACATTAGAGAAAAGATTCAAATTTAGAGACAGAAACAATGGTCAGATTTCACAAGGAACCTTACTACCGAGGACAATTCACTATAAAAATTTCCATAGCATCTTAAGAGTAATGGTCATAACAGCATACCTCCCATACATGGATTAAACAGTGTAGCATTTAATCTGGCTGATAAAGCTGAAGCCATTGCAGAAATGTATGAAACTCAATTTGCATCTAACGACAACTTAGAAAATGAGTATCATGATCTCCAGGTTATCAACACAGAAATTTTCTAGATAATCCACCAAGTAATGAAATCACCTCGGCTATTATATCAGAAGTAAATTTATTAAAAATCTTTAAAATAATAAATCTCCCAGAACTGATCAAATCTCAAATAGATTTATTAGAAACTTTCCATCAAACATAGTAATAGTCACACACTGTAATAGTCTGTCCTATACTTAAATCTAATGTTAACTTTTTCTGAAAGCTACCACTCTGTTTACTTAGTTGCCTCAGTAAAGTTGCCGAGTAAATAATAATCAACCACCTCCAGTTCTTCCTTCAGGAATACAATGTGCTAATTCCACAGCAATTTGGTTTTCATTACCATTACAAAACTACTCAGATGCTTCATGTAGTAGGACTCACTAGTGAGGGATTGCAAACATGCAAGCCTACTGATGTTCTCTTTCTTGACATTACAAAGGCTTTCAACTGCATCTCACATGTTGGCCTCCTATAAAAACTTATTAAGTTGGAAATGCCTGATGCACTAATACCTTCTTACACAATTACCTTTGCAGTCGTCACTTCTATGTCCGCATATAAGATACTTATTCTACATTAGTCAATTACTGCAGGTGTACAACAAAGCTCCATTCTAGGTCCTCCCTGTTCATTATTTATGTAAATGACATTCCTAGGAATGAGTTTACTTCTTTAGTATGTGGATGACACAGCTATATTAGCCTTAGTCCCATACCTAAACTTAGTAGCTAGCTTCATACACACCTAACCACTTTGGAAGACTGGTTTCTTTAATGGAAAATTAAAGCAAACCCCTCTAAATGCCACACAATTCACTTCACCCATACCAATAAAACTCCTCCAAGACTATATTTACTCGATAATGTAATTAGTTGGGTAGACTCTGTTAAGTACTTGGGAATAGCCCTTGATAATAAATTAACATGGAGAGCCCACATAACTAATATTAAAAATGATAGGAAAATTAGAAAATTTTAAGATGCTCATTAATAGAAATACTTAAGTATAACAAAATCTTTCTATGTAAAACAGTAATTTTACCCACAGCTCTTTATGCAACTCTGGTTGTTTGCCACAAAATCAAATTTAGATATAATTAAAAAAGTACAGAATAAATTTATAAGGTGTATAAGAGGAGCCCATCAATATTTATCCATTGAAGTAATAAAATGCAATTTTAATATGTTAACTTTTAAACAATCCTATGTTAAAGCTTCAAAAATTTTTATAACAGCCTAAATAATCTACCAAATGAAATATTTGCAGAATTGTCCGATTATAATTACAAAAGTTCTTTTAATTCTAAGCAACCATGCACTGCACTGCTTTGCTAACAAAATAGTCTTACCTTTCTACTTCACTTTAGCTCTTATTACTTCACCCCATCCCTTTTGTTCTATTTTGATGTACTGTGATGTAATGTATTAAAAATACTATATGTGTATTTTATTGAATTTATGAAGAAACTAGTCTATCAAACCATGTCTTATTATGAAGATTTCAAATAGTGTATTGAACTGTGCCTACTAATCTTATTTTCCTTTTGAAGGTATTAATTATTTCTTTTATATCTTCCAGATATAAAGACCACAACCAGCCCTCATGACTATTACCTTACCCACCTTTACCTGACTGGCATCTTCTAAATTACTCCTCCGCAAAATTCTAAATTTTAATTTACTCACAGATTTTATTTTGCTTACTTGCTACCTTGAGGATCAGGGATAAGGCAATCTGACTAAGGAGGCCCATAACTGTCTGTTTATATGAAGAAGAGACCATTCCAGAATATATTGACTTTATCCAGATACATAACCAGGATTTAGTTTCGGGAGGGGAGGTATGCCAAATTTTTATTTTTTTACTAACGTCAAATTTTTATTTTTTTTTACTATTCTGATGTCCCTGGACAAAAATTTTTTTGTGTTTTTCCTATCCCTAAACTTTCTACTCTTTAGTTACTGTGTTATGAACTCACGAATCCACCACTCTATCCCATCTTTCATCTTTTAGTTGTTTTTATGCTCTGCTCTTTGTAAATTTCTCTGCTTACTGTAAGAAATCTATGGATTAGAGAGCTAGGCCCAGGCAATCCAGGTGCCCTAGCACCCTGAAGGGAGGAGAGGAAGGGGAATTTTGTTGTTGAGACAGGTATTCATAAATTTGAAAAGTCCTGGGGAACATAATTTGCCAAGTCACTAATGTAAGACCAAGATTAGCACCTTCTTAGTGTCTAAAATTTTGGAACTTTTGAGATATTTGCCTGGGTGTTACAAAAGTTAACCTTACTTGTAACCTTTTTTTCAACCTTTTAATGCCATATTTATTGAGCAAGTACAATTAATTTCATTTCTATGAAAGCAGTCAAAGACAAAAACACACTAAAAAGGAGCTGTATTATATCTGTGAAATAAAAGTTAACACTGTACAGGTTTTATTTTTTAAATATTGCATTTAAGGTAACAATCTATTATTTATTTTATATTTCATAATCTTTTTTTACCTAATTATTGTTTCTTGCAGTAAGAATTTCTTTGTTCCAGAATTTGAAAACATTTATTGTTCAAGAAATAATTATGGATAAAGTCTGATTATCTACTAAATATATAGTACATAACATATAACTAAATATTTTCATTCTCCCTTCCCCCAATCAAGCTTTTTTATCTATTACTCCCTTTTTCTGTTATCAATTTTATTTTGTTGTTCTTTTATAAGAAAATATTATATAACTGATTTTTGATAAAAGTTTTCTTTACTTTATTTGGATTAAAATTATCTGAAATTCATTAAGTGGGTTTAGGTGAAATAGAAAGATTGAATATATAAGAAAATTCAATCTTTCTATTTCACCTTATAGTTTTTATAACTGAAAAAATAAAAGTGTATAACAGGGGATGCTTAGAGAAAGCAAAAGGCTGAGGTACAGAGAAAATGAAGAGAAAGGCAGAATGAAGAAGTTGTGGCAACATGCATAAAACTGAAACTGAAAAGTTTTTTGTAGCCTTTTTTTTGGGGGGGGAGAGGGGGGAATTTGCCTGTTAGATTTAAGGGACATAAACTCATATATGTTTTGGCACTGACATGCATTTCAGAATTTTTATGCATGCCCATAAGTCACCTAAGGGGTGAAGCATGCTAGTACTTATTAAAATTTATTTAATAATTTTTTATATGATCTAAAATGTTTGTTTATATTTAACTAAATTAAAAAAAATATTGATGGATGTTAATTATTATTTCTAAAATAAATCTTTTTAACTGAAATACATCTTAATGACTATTTTACACAAAGTAATGTTGAAGTTTCAATGAACAGGCCTTGAAAAAGTCTGGATTCAGCAAGAGCATCAAATATCAAAAATGTTTGAGATCTATTAGCTAAAACCTTCGATATATTGTGAATGTTAAAAGAATTGTGACATATATAATTACTTACTTATTTTCTTGCCACAAAAAAATGAATAAATAAAATACTTTTAAAGTAATAAATATATAAATTCCATTATTAATTATTTTATAAACTAAAGAACTTATTTTGGAGACTTTGGCTCTCTCTTTTTCATTCAATGAATTCAAATCTTTAAACTTGTATAATTTTAAAATTTTATAAAATTGCTGTTTTTTATTTAAATTTTTATTCTTTGCACAATTTGTTAGAAAATTTTAGAAATATTTTCACAGAATTTACCAGATATATTTTAAGTCAAATGCTGAACACCTTACACTCAATAGTAATTGACAACATTTAATTTATGAAATAATTGGCACCTTTTCTTTACTAAATATCAAAATTTAGGTTGATAAAACATTGTTTTAATCTTTTAAATATTATTAAACTGAGGTATAAATTCAAGAAAGTTCAATTAATATGTACATTTTTTTATCTGTGAAAAGAGCAGCAATTTTGTTACAATCATATACAATTACTATTAAAAGTAAGTAAGTATTACTTTAAGAACTTCAAATCATTTTCAAAATTTATATTTAAAATTTCACAAAAATAATAATGAAAGAAAATATAAAAATTCAGAATTTAAGTGTAGAAAGTTTCACAATAAGAAAAAAAAAACATAAAAACATAAAAAATGGAGGAAAAATATAACTTTTAATTTGGAGATATTTTGTAATATAGGTTTACGGATTTAACAAAAGTCTTTTAGATCCTCAAAAAATTTATATTTTAATGTGCTTCTCATAAATGAAATTTATGAGTATCCACAAGAAAAACATAAAAATATCTGTATTAGATATTCAGTATATATCTTAAGGACAAGTAATTTATTTTATATTACCACAATAAATATACTAAAATATAAATATTATTTACAAAAATAAAATAAATATAAAAGAGTTAAATTCTTTTGAGACTTTTTATATTAATGAGTCTTTATGTTTTAGCACATATAGTAGGAGATACAACTTAAACAAAATCCATATACATAGAAGAATAACTTCTTAGAAATTATTCAATTAAAAACGTATATCATCCAATTTTATTACCTTTCTTTCTTATTTTAGTTTGGAAGTTTTTTTTTTGCTTTCCATAATTTATAATAATTAAAAATTGAGAGACAAACATAATATTCTATTATTGTAGATATTAATTTGAAATTATTTACAAATGTGACACTTTTGTACTTTTCATTAAACTAATAAGATCGGTATAACTGATCCCAGTCTATGGAACGAAAAAAAGGATGAGACTTCAATTCTTCAACACCATATATTCCTGAACCAAGCCTTTCAGATGGGTTATACTGTAATAACTATTAAAGAAAAAAAATACAGAAAATCACAGATGTCCAATACAGAAAATCTGAAATATTTAATGCTAAAAAATAAATTGAAAAACTTCACAAATAAAATAAAAGAAGCAAATAATATACAATAAAAAGGAATTCTCAAAATATAGATTAATTAACATAAAATAATACGATAATCTCTCATGTACCTTTGAATTTCAACACCATAATTATGGATATAAAATTAAATTCTTTTACTGAATAAAATGCTAATGATATATACATATTATATATATACATACATATTATACATATGTAATCAAAGAAAATATTCTTTAATGATTGCATGGGAAATTAACCCCTATTTTACTTAATTTGTCCAAGATTTCTGGGTAAAAAGAACCTCTAATCAAGTTGCAGTGATGAAGCCATCAGAAAATTAAGTCCAGCATTTTGGAACTTTATGTTTATTGAGGGTCAAAATGCATCGGTCTAACTGATTGTCTCTACAGTGCAATTGCTCTGCTAAGAATGCTTAAGAATATAGACATCTTTCACGGATATTGGAACCCAGAGCAAGCAAGTAATGGGGTTTTATTATCATGAAGCTAAAGATTGTTCAGTAATTTTTGGGAGGCAAGAGGGAACCTTGCTCATTGGCAACAATTGAGTTATTGCAGAAGCAATGCCATTTTAATGGGACAGTTAAAACATGTAGGCAGAAAATCAGCATTTATTAAAGCACTAGCATATAGCCTGTCATATGACGGGATCAGTAAAATTTTTAAATTTCCAGAATTGTAAAGAACCCTATGAGGAAGGTAAAAAAATGGTTTGTTTTTTTGGCTGAGAATTACCTTTCAACAAAAATAATTGATTAAAATTATCACATATGTACTTAATCTATTATTTAAGTCAAATAAAAAAGAAAATTATTTATGTAATATCCAAGTTTAGTGATAAAACATATGGAAATAATGCAGAACACATTTAAATAATTTAAAATAAGAAATGATTCAATGAGATGGTTAAAGGAATGAAGTCATAATGCTAGGAAAAAAATTGTTATTTTTATCTATTTATTATGTGATAAATTGATAAATTTAATCGCCTGCTCTTAAAATGAAGCTTGATATAATGGCATTAAATGCTCGAAAAGGGAACAGAGTAGATTTCTAACTTTTTAAAGAGGACTAACTTTTTTTCGCTGTGATATAAAGCTTATTCATACCAATTTACTTCAGAATCAGATCTATAGTTTAGGAAAAGATAAACTTTACTCGCTTTGAATTTTGCAAACCAGAACTCATCAAAAATCCAATATGGATGCTCTATCCATTCCAGGTCCAAAAGCTTCATAACTTCGAGGTCAGACAGGCAGATAGCTTAGGCTATTATTACATTACGAGAAGAAAGTTTAAGGATACAAAATATGAAATAATTATGTGGCCAGGGACATCCGTAAAGCAATAGGTGAATTTAATAAAATAAAAATAATGAAAATTATAAAAAGTTGAAAAAATAGTAAAAATTTATTTTAAAAATAATAAAACAACTTTTGGAATAAGAATTTAAAAGAAAAAGCAGAAAATATTAAATTTATTAGACATTAAAAAAAATTGGCTGCATTGGGGATAGAACCGTCAACCCGACAAGTATGATGATCAAGGGGACGGACATTCTACCAAACATACAACGCCTGCACGCTTGAATAACAATCTGGACCATTAACAAACCAAAGACTGAATTTTTTAATTTATCTGAAAAAAATGCACTCTGTCTTGCTAGTAGGAATCCAGTTTTTGTCAGTGTTCTGGCAACTCTCTTGCTAGTTGAATGTACAGAGAAGTCATTCTAAGTTTCAGCATAGTTAAATGAAGTGTTAAAAGAACTCAGTTGTTGAAAAAACTTTTTTGAGTTGTTGAAATGAAAAAAAAGGTTAATTTTTTATTTTTAGACAAATTTAGATGGCTGCCAATAAGTTTGGGAAAATGTTTGATTTAGCATACTGTGTCTATGGTATAGCATATAAATATATACTTATATTTAGTATGTATAAAGTGGGACCTTGATCTATTGCTCCTGAATAATTATTTTCCCACATTGATCATTTGGTCCTATTTTTGCCATAAGAATTAGATACCCCAGAATAAAATCTATGGTTTTTAAAAAAATATCTTGAACTTTTATTATCTCAAATATTTCCCTCAGTCTCATTGACTTAGAGATATTGGGGGCCAATTGTATAATTAGAATATATTACTTGTTGCATGATAATAATTGTTATTTAGCATGTAATATAATTTATGTGAAAAAGTTTATTTTAATTTTTAAAATCTCATTATTAGTCTTTAAATTTCCAAAAACAAATAAATTTAGATATTACATAAATAAAAAATTTGATTAAGAAGGCCCTATCATATTTACTTCTACTCACAATAAGTAGATAGCATTTTTTTTTTACTATTTATGGATTATCAATGTATGCATAAAGACAAGGTTATTAGTAAGGCAAACTGACTTTTATAAGATGAATTAAAAGTATTTTTAAAAGTATCATTATGAGGAATAAAATCTTTTCAATAAATCAAAATTATTATTTTTTTATCCCTTATATACACTGGCTAAAAAGTGCAAAAATAATCAAGATCAATCATACAGTTAACAAAAATTATCTGTATTTAACAATTAAAGAAAAATATCCTCATGTATTAATAATAAAAAAAACTTACTTTAGATATAAAATCTTTGGCATCTGAGCTAATGTCTGATGGAAAATTCAAAACTGTATGCCTTGTAATTCCAGTAGGATGACAAGATACAAGAGACTATCAAAAATACACACTGTTAAAAAACATTGCTTAAAAATGTTGCAACAGATTAAAAGAAAAATAATAGTAACTTACTCTTCCAGTCAAAAGTTCAAATAGAATAACTCCTAAACTCCACCAATCACAATCCACTGTTACAGGAAAGATATTACCTATTTCTGTAAAAGTAACAATATCTTATTATTTTATCAAACATAGCCTTTAGTTATTATTTTAGATAGTCATAATTATATACAGTAATGATACAATATGACCAAATTAATTAAAAGTAATCAGTCTAAGAATATCCACACTACAAAAAGTTGGAAATTGTTTCCTCTAGATCAAGGTAGTAAACTATGTAAAATTCATTTGATTTCTCAAAAAACACAGGGCACTAATTTCACTGATACAGTGTAGGTATCCAACTAAAAAATTATGATAAGTCAAATGCCTGAAATCACCATAAAGATCAAGTGAAGCTAATTCATTGGATTGGAAGAAGATAATAAAGTGCCCTAGGCCTTACCTGTCAAGTTAAGAGTTAAAAAGTTCAAAATACTTAACTGGGCCTATGGTAAAACATGTCTTATTAGCAACAAGAAACAAAAGCACAATGGATTTGGTAAGAAGTACTATGGTCAACTGTTTGCAAAGCAAGGGATTATTAAACTGGGACATACTTTATAAAACCAATATCAAATTGTTATGAGCACCGAAATAAGCAATAGATCTCAAACTCTTAATCTTCTGTGCCAAAAGGCAAAGCTCTACTTATTCTCTATTGTCTAATAAGTAGAAGAATCATTTCACAACTACACACACACACAAAAAAAAAAAACAATTTCCGATCACAGATAAGTGATTAAACCATGTAGGCCTGAGTAGAGACGGGTACCTAAACTAAATTCAGTCTCTGCCAAAATATGGGTGATTAAACAGAAGAAACAATTCGTAGCTCTCGCGAAAGTTCTCTGAAGTACTGGTAGGATATCTAAGCACAGAGTTCCGAAGGAAATGCAAACAATCCTGAACAGGATTATATTAGAAAAGGAAACCCAATGCACAGGATATCGCTTCAATCTCAGCAAGATATATATCCCAAGACGGGATTTCGCTAAATAAAACTGTCCGATGGAGAGACTGGTCGAGGCGACCTCCGAGTTAGCCGATGCAGGCTACTCCTTAAAGAAAAGATCCCAAGGTGGGATTATAGCAATAAACTCTCTGGTAGAGAGACTGGTCAAGGCGACCTCTGAATTAGCTGATTGCTAGCTAACTAACTTCTCTAAAAAACAAATCTTCGCTTGTCTCTTTCTAGGAGAGGGGCCTCACCCACAATTTCATTATTGGATCACCTAGCAATGACCTCACCTTCGACCAACTGGATAGGTCTGGGTTAAACAATCATCGGCCGCAAAGCCAGGGGTCCCTGGAATTCTTAGCGGCTACATCTGAATAGCGGCAAATCCTTTGTCATTCCAATGATCATATTTTTGGCTGTCAGTGAAGGTGCCGGGTTTTCTGGTATTTTGTTGCTTTACTAAAGGGCACAACAGTGTAGACATTGTGGTGCCGGGGAAAACAATCCTTTTGTATCCACACAAGCGAAGTCCACCTCTTAAAGCAAAGTTCTTTGATGTCGACACATTGCTAAATCACACCGTTACATGCCGTGACATTTAGTATCAGTTCAAAAAAATACAGCATATATATATATATATATATATATATAACTCTTAATGACTCTCATTAAGAATAATTTAATTTTTTTATATCCTAGGCAATCTTTAACTAAGGAATTTCTTTTCTGCAAATTTTGAAATAAGTTTTTCTTTTCATAAAATTGCTAAACAAGAAATTACTATAGAGAATAAAACAATTTAATACGATCTGAATAGATGTTTTTATTGAAGAAATTGTTATGACTCTTGGAATATCACTTGTAGCTTTTCATCTTCAAATTCTTATGCTTTGAATTTTATATAGCTATTTGATGTTGTTTTTTTCTCGGACTAGAATGTTGCATTAAAATTCTTGAATGATAGTTTGGTTTGGAGTGCTACAGCACTTTTTTTTCCATGAAAAAGATTAAATACAAGGAACTTCTGCTTAAGGTTGATCTAAAACAGTTATAAACATCCAAGCCTAGAAGAGGGGATTTGAATTTTCCAACTGTGATACCAAAAGGAAGAACCCAACCTGATCAGCTATTGTTTAGCAAAGTCCCCAATGAAATTAGATAAAAGTAGCTGAGATCACTGAAAATAAACTTGATATGGGTTATCTACATTAAATAATCATTTTAACATAGCTCTTAACTACTTAGAGCTTATTTATAAAAAGTGTTTTTTCCTGAATGAAGTATTATTAACACTAACTAGGTAAAACTTGATTGGCCACATCTTATGTGTTTTTATGCTATATTAATTATTTTGTGACTGTAAATTTTTTCAACAGTATTAATTACATATTTTATAAAATAGCATTTTATATAGCATGTTACAATGCTTGCAAAAATAGATTAAAAGAAGAAAAATCAAAAAAGAAAAAAGAAAATTTTTGGGTATAATAAATTTGAACTTAAAAAGAATAAAAATAGAACATTTAAAGTAATGCAAATCAATAGAAATGAAAGACAAAGTTACATCTGTAAGATACAGATGAGATATCTGATGCCACACGTTTCTACTAGTTAGTGCTAAGAAGACATTCACTTTTACAAATTTTACTGCCCAATTTACTTATTAGGTCTTCAACACCATGAACAGGGACTTTTAATTTATAATGTTTTCAGTAACAACTAGCTTAACTACAGCTGAAATTATTTCAAACTTCTAGTGGGTACCTATGGTATCTGAGGTGATTCAATATTTACTGTCCTACAACTGTGCCATTTTTCCCCCAAAAATTACAAATACATTAACAGGAGAAAGATGAAGAATTAGAATTTGTAACCTGAAATTTAATTTTAAAGAAAAAAACTTGAATGATTTTCAACTTCAATTATTACCTGGTGCACAAAAGAAATCTTCTTTTGCACTGTCCTTTACAAAAAAGTCAACATTGCTCCATTTACTTTGATAAGTCAATAAAATATGACCTGAGAATAAAAAATAAAATAAATAAATAAAACCAACGTTAACAGCAATATTAAGTTTTATATATAACTTTCAAAAGAGAAAAATCTGTAGTTTATCACAGTAAGGATATTTTTTAGTATATAGAAATAAATATAATTTTTAAAAGGGGAAAATAATGAAAAATGGAAAGGTTTATTTAATCTATGAAAGATATATTAATTTAGTATTCACAAAGGATTTAAAAGTAAAAAAAAAAAACCTGTTGTTTACTGAAATAAACTTTTTCAGTGTATATATGAAACATAATTAAAAAGGGGGATAATTGTAATACTGTTTATCCAATATATAAAACAAACATATTAGACTTAAGCATTTCCAAATGTTGTTCTACAAGTTTTTGTTATTTTCAAAAATTGATTGTCAAAACATTTTAAACTTTTACTGCATTTCACAATTTGTTAACTGTTCTAATGTTATTAGACAGAGAGTGTCTAAAATCAATTCTGATTTTTTTTTATTTGGCTGAATACTCTGATTTTACTTCTTGCTGGAATACAGAATTATCAACAGAAGAAAAAACAAAATGAGAACAGGAATTTTTAGGGATTTTAGACTATATCGCTGAAAATTGAAAGAATTAGTTTTCAAATTGGAATTTCAAAAACACACCAAAAAATCGGAAAGCTTCAGAGTGCATTGGAAGCATTGGCACCTATGTCTTCCGGTAAACCTTATTTGTGCATTAGATAGTACAGTACTTATTTATGCATCGAGACTATAACTAATAGAAAAAAGATATGGCAATAAAAAAATGTCTGTTCTTAATAGATTAAATGCAGAAAGTAGTTTTAGCACAATCAAAAGAATATGATAAATGTAGTTAATGGCTTACCTTCCGCTCCCAGTAAAATGTTATCAGGATGAAAATCCCTATAAAAATAAAGAAAATAATGATTATTAATAAAGTAGGATTCTGAAAGTATTTTTTTTAAATAGCCTAAAAAAATTTAATTAAATTCCATATGCAAATATATCACAGCATATATATATGAGCCGCTCAGAAGCCAATGTGGTTAAGTCCATTTTTTGATATTTTCTGATTTTTGGAAATTTTGATGAAATAAATAATAATCTTCTTAGTTATTAAAGGATTTACTCGTTGGTTACTTTTTTCTAGGTTAGACAGCCCTTTTTTTAATAGCTTCTGAATATATTGTATAATAATTTCAGAAGCCATTGTGAATAAGTCCACCTTTTATCAATATTTTTTTACATAAACTTTGAAATAAAAATTAAATTCTTCTTCTTCTTTTGATATTTGTTGGTAACACTGAAAAACATAAACATAAAACTTATGACAATAAATGTTATTTTATTATTTTACATAAATTTCTTATCTTTTTCAGATGCCAAAAGGTATAAGTCCTAAAATTTTTAAGATGCTGTCATTATTTCAATAAATACTTATTTTTATTTACCATCCTGTACATATCTTGTTTTTTTGCAGAGTTTACACCTCGAAAAAAGACTTTATACACTTTTCTAATTAATTTAATAAACCAAGAATTTTAAAAACTAATGTATCAAAAAACATTAATTTTCTCAATTTTTGTGTTTTGGACTTAACCGCATTGGCTTCTGAGCGGCTCATATATAAGCATTAGCATATATATAACAAAACATACGATTACAATTCTTTTAACAAACAAAATATTATTTCTTTATATAAATATAATACAGTAAATAATCCTGATTAGCTTGCAGTTTATATAAAGACAGACATGCCAACATTCAGGCACTTATGTCTGGAGCAACAGCGTGGTTTGAAATTTTAACATACTAATTACAGATTATACATAAGTACTTATCTTATTGGTTTTTAAATTAAAATTAGATTTAAAATATTTACAGAGTAGTAAACTATAAAAGGTAAATTAAAATTTATGCATTTAAAAATGTATGAGTAGCCTTTTTTTAGCTTTAACAACTTATTTTTCAGAACAGCATTTCTTATACCAACATTGACCTTGATTAAAATATTTCCATTTTTCTATCAGCATAGGTTCTAGAGTTTGTATACCAAAATTTGACCTAAATTCAGTTTGGTTCTTCCACACAGTACTGAAAACTATTTAACATGCAGCATTACTATGTGGAAGGAGTAATATTCAGCAGTATTTTTTGCAAAACTTTGTATTTAATGGCTGAATTGTAATCTTTTAGCTGTTCAAAAGTTGAAATGAGGCCAGTATTATATAAATTTCGATTTTTATTAATTAAAAAAGAGTATCAAAGTTTAGTGTGAGTATTATCTATAGTGCTTACTTATTTAGA
This sequence comes from Pardosa pseudoannulata, assembly GCA_032207245.1. Lineage (NCBI taxonomy): Eukaryota > Metazoa > Arthropoda > Arachnida > Araneae > Lycosidae > Pardosa > Pardosa pseudoannulata. Next base: position 96,641,527 of record CM063509.1, read on the forward strand.
GTGGAAAATAAATTATTTGAATGACAAAAATATAAATATGATTGAAAAAGTCTTCACTTTTCCCAAAAGGATATTTTGATTATCAAAAATATTTTAAAGGAAAAATTAAAGTGGGAAGACTAAAAATCCATGGAATTTTGATGATCAAGTATCAATTATATTCTTATTAAATTAATTTTTAATTTTTACTATATTTCTAGATTTTAGGTATCTAGCTAATCTGCAATAAAAAAAAAAAATATGAAAAGTCAAACTGGTCCCTTTAGACATCCTAGATATATGGCAATTTTCAATCTACCTAGTGTTATGGGATATGAATTTTTTACTGCTAAAATATTAAATAATGAGTAATGAAATTGTTAATGTTGTATTATAAGAGTAATGAACTAACAACTAACGAACATACATAACAAAAATTTGCATATACTAAGATTAAAAAAAAAAAAAAAAAAAAAAAAAAAAAATGTGAGAATGAATTGTACAGGTATTCCTCAATTTATGACCTATCTGCTTAACAGCAACTCATATTTGTGACTAATCAAGTTTTGACTAGCAATTTGGGTAAACCATGAAAACTTGATCAATCAGTGTTAAATGGTGATGTGCATAAAGCATGCTATAAACTAGCATTTTTCCAGTCTATTTCCTGTCCCTCAGTAAATTCTTGTCTTACTTTATTATTTTTTAATGTATTTGTAATCCCAAAATAGTATAGATGTCAATGAAAGGAAAAAGTGTGTCATCGTTTGGAGAAATTAATAAGAATGGAAAGAAAGATATTGATCCAAATGTTAATCTTTTAATAAAGTTGAATGTGGGATGAAATAACTTTCAAAGTGCTATAGAAAAATTTACACAGTAAAGTAAATTTATAAACAAAAATATTATGAAGTAAACCACAGTTATGAGTTGCTATTTGGATATTACAATTAACTCTAAAATGTTCAACTTATGTTGCATTGTCATCACTTCCCTGTTCTTTTCAGCTAAAAAAACCTAATACATACAAATGTATGTTTTTTATGAATAAATTTGAAGCTTGTTTCATAGTTTTATAATACTTCTATATTTCCATCAAATTCTCCTCCCTTATTGACTAATTCACTTAATGATAAAGCCATCAGAACAAAACTTGGTATCACAGTATCAGCATTAAAAGTTTCTATAATATAGGGGTTTCTATAATTAGGGAATTTTGAAATATCAGACAAATATTTTGTAAATGTACAGAGTAGCATGGTTTTAAAGCCTAAGTATTCTAAGAAATTTTATGATAAAAATTATAGAGTATTAGTATAATAAGGAATTTAAAGTGTTTTATTAAATAGATTTTTTTATAATAAATTACAAACAAAAGACTATAAAAATTAACAAAACATAAATAATAAAATAAATCTTTTTTGCAAACATTAAATAAAGAGATAAGAAATCAATTTTATAACAGCAATGAATTACGTAAAGTTTAGACTAACATCCAAGTTATTCCTAAATTATGAAGTGATTCCAAAGCCACAACAATCTCAGCAGCCCACAAGTATACACATGATTCAGGTAAATGAGTTGGTCTTGAAGATGAGTTAACAGCTTCATCCATTGCATTAAAGGCATCAAGAAGGCAAGTTTTTTGAGATATTGCAGTTTCTAAGCTTCCCGTAGATGATGACAACCGATTTCTGGAGTTTTTATGTTGATTCTTTATGCTTTTGGAATTTTCCTCCTGTTAAATATATTCCTTTAGTTTTCATCTAAAATATATGTAGATAATAAAATAGACAAATGGCAATGAACTAAAAAAAGTAGATTAACAGAAAAACACCCAATGTAAAGTATTCCATGCATTCTCTGTTATAAAAATTCAATTACACTCATACCATAAAATTGTAAATTTTATGGCCTCAATATTTTATGGTTTATCTATATAAATATATTCACAGGTATGACAAGCATGGTAAACTTACAAAAATAATGTAAATATTGAAAACTGTAAACTTAAAAAATAAAAATATTTTATTATGCATATTGTCATGTAGTGTATATAATATTGTATATTGTATGGCAACATGTGTTTTAGGTAAATTGTTTGCTTAGTCTGGCAACAGTTGTAATTACAGACTATATATACTTTGTCTACAATTGTAATGATGGTGTAAGGGTTTAGAATAAAGATGTTTTGGCAAGAAGGGGGGGGGGGGGGGGGAGGGGGGGGGGGGGGGGGGGGTGGGGGGGGGGGGGGGGGGTGGGGGGGGGGGGGGGGGGGGGGGGGGGGGGGGGGGGGGGGGGGGGGGGGGGGGTGGGTGGGGGGGGGGGGGGGGTGTTTCAACTTAACGTTATGAGTTAATTTTGTCTCTTTAGAATACATGTAATTATGGTTGTACAGTAGGGTCTGAGATATAAAACAATATGTCTGTAGCATCAAATTACAGATCAAGTTTATATTTTATATGCATAAACACAGTTATTAGCAATACTACTGAAAAATATCCTTCCTTATAAGTATCTTTCAATAATCAGTATATAAATTTGGTATGTAACAAAATCATTTTAATGCTTTTTGGTACAATGTAATCAGGGGTTTTTCAACTTGTGTGGGTTTAAGAGGCACATTAAAAACATCATGCATGACTTCAGACTGCACTTTTATAACTGGCCAATTTTTACAAAATTCTCCAAACAAAACAGAAGTACCAATATAAAGACCAGTAGAAGATTCAGATAGTGGGAAACCCCCTGTGATATAAAATATGAGTATGACTATTCATGACTATTTGTGTTTTAAATGTAAGAATAAATATGGAAAAGCAAATTATAATAAAAAGCTTTTTCAGAGGTTAACCCTTTGCAACACACTATGCTAAAATAATACTTAAATTTTTGAAAAATGTCATAAAAATGGTTAGATGGGCATGTTATGCATATTATGGAGAAAAAAAAATTCTGGATTTTTTTCTTTAACAGGGGAGGTGGAACAGAAAATAACCCACCATTCAACAAAGGTACATGATAAGCAACAGTGAGATCCACTAAATGTTTTATGTAATATATTCAATTCACAAATAAAAATGATATATATACAGAAAAATATTCTTATAAATTGCATAAAAAATAAAAATGAAAATATATAAAACCATTTATTATATATATAACTTTAGGAATATATAAAAATAATATGCAAAATATGAGAATAATAAAAAAAAATAAAAAAAATATGAGAATAAATTAAAAAATATGAGGATATTATGAGAATAATTCTAATAATTCAAGAATAACATTAGAAATACGAGAATTATTTCAAATGTACAAGAATATACCTAATATGAAAAAATAATAATATAAGAATAAAAATATATAAATTTATAATAAGAAAAGAAAAAAAAACTATTTTTGATGAAATTTTGTGAACAAGGATGTTTTTGTTTTTTTGAAGGCAAAGAGGAACTTGAGATGTTTCACACATACAAAATGTGCATTGCTCTGTTTTAGATGTACTGCAATATGCAAACTTCCTTCTACTGCTTCTTACTAGGATATGGCCAACTTTTTTATTATTTTCTCAGGATGGTTTTTTTCTCTTTATTTGAACTGGAGAAAATTTTTTTTTTTCATTTTCTCCGGCTATTGACATCAAGCCTTCAATAACGAATAGTCAGAAATCTTTTATGTTTCTGACATCATGATTCGGTTCTTTGACACTTTTAAATATTATGAATGCATTCACTACACTTTCATTAAAGAAATAAAAAAAACCTGAGGAACCATTTCTTACTGTTTTTTTTTTTAATCTATCTCATAGAAAAATTTCAGTTGGTTGAATATGTCAACAAACCCCATATTTTTATTGTACTTTATAATAGCATTTAGACATGGCCCTTTTATGATATTTCCATCTTTTTCTTTTCTGTTTATTTCAGTAATATCCAGAGGCTCTTCTAAAGATGAAAGAACACACACTGATCTCTTGTTCTTCCACTTCATGCAGAAAATTTTATCAGTGCTTACCACATAATCAAATTCCACTCTGGATATCTGTTTTTCATCTTTTAAATTTTTAGGAAGGTTTTTCTTGCTCATATCAACTGTTCCACAAGCATAAACATTTTGATTTTTTAAAAACAAAAGCAAATTGTAGCTAGTGAAATAATTATCAATGAACACATTATGGTTTTTTTCCATACGAAGGTTTCTTGAGAGATTTAACAACATGCTCACTTAAATTCTCCTTGACTTGGTTGCCATTTTTCTAGTGTATATTTTAAATTGACAAGCAAATCCTGTTCTATCACATTGCATAAAACTTTATACCCCTTTTTATTGATTTTTTTTGGTATGTATTGTTTTAAAGTACTTCTTCCTTTGAACTTAATCATGGATTTGTTGATGACTTGATGTTCACTTGGCTTGAATACATATAAAAATTGTTCACCTAAGTATTCAAGGAATGGGTGCACTTTAAATAGTTTATCAAAATTGCTTTCACTCCTATTTGGATGTAAAATGTTGTCATTAAGGTCTAAATTTCCTAAAATCCAGCTAAATCGGTTTATAGCTATTGCATTTGCAATGTAATTGTCCTGAAGAATGGAAAAACTTTTCCAATAATCCTGATAGCTAGGGAGTTTTTTTAATTCCATCAACAAATTGATTACAATGAAATGCAACAATTAATCTATTGTTAACCTGGCATCAGAAGTGTTTCCTTTTCTGTGTAACACATAAGTTACTTTGAAAGACAATTGTCTTAATAAGTTCCATTGTGAATATGTACAAAGAATGTTCAATGGTGAAAGATTTTCTAAATTTAAATATACTTCAAATGGCCCATATTCTTCAGAGAATTCTGGTAAAGAAATAGGAGCATTGAGTTTCATCTGATAGAATCACACGGACAGAGGACCTCTATGTCACTATCATCTTCACTATCATCCTCTTTAAGAAATGTTCTTTCATTGGGTGTAACAAATTCCTCATCATCAGAACTAGAATCTGATGCATTTGATTCTACATCAGATGGCAATTCTTCAAATAAAGCTAATGCTTCCTCAACAGTCAATTTTTTACTCGACATTATTAGATAACTGCTACTTCCATATATCTATCCAACTTATATAAACTAATCTAATTTACTAATAAACTAATATAAACGCCCAATATGACTGAAAACTAAAGATAAACACTAACTAAAACAATAGAATTACGAAAAGTGGAAAAAATTAATATTGTGCTGTCATTTATTGGCGAAAAGCTCATATGTGTGAAGGGACAGTTTTCATACCACATATTTCAGATGGAAAATAAAGTTTCCAAAATGTTAATTGAGACATCTCTTTCAGTTTAGAAAATACCTTTAGATAAACATGCATATAAATAGTAAGCTTTCGTGTGCATAAAAATAGATCATGTGATAAAAAAGGTACCTATTTCAAAGCTTATTTATAACTTCACTTGAATTACATTTTATAACAAAATTGTAAGCCATGTGATGTGCTGTAATCTACAGATGAAAAGGGAAACTATAAACGAAGATTTCCATATAAGTAGATCATACAGTGTTCTAATTGAAACATATTAAAAGAATGTTAATTAAATTTGACAGAATTTAACCCACCATGCTGGAAAGGGTCAAGGAAAATAATTAAGTCTCTTATAAAACTCTTTGGAGTATTATTTTGTATATTATAAAATAGTTAATCTATAGGAAATACTTTTATGTTTTTACATTGAATTATGAAAAAAAAAGACTTCAATTTTAAAATAAAATGTAATAATCTAAATGAAGTCAAAATTTAAAATAATTACTCAGATGCACTGAAATATATATTAGAAATGTTTATCATAAAAATCTAGAAAAAATTAGAGCATCAAAAAAATTTTGTAATAAATGAATATTTTAATATTATTACCTGATTTAAAGAAAAGTTTTAGTTTGATTTATTTCCCTCATAACTCAATTTATGTGTGCACACAGTTTCATAACACTACATTAATATTTTATATAAACACTTCATAACATTCATCATCTCCTTAAAGGGATACTATATTTTTTAAAAATAATCACATATTCTGAAAAATTGACAGAAATGCCAATTAAAATGAATATAATAAAACTTACCTTGTCTTTGTCACATGTAGATGGAAGTGTTGAAACAGAATCATTTTGAGAAACAGACAAATCAATTTCCTCATTTGTATTTATTTCTTTATCTACATAAGGCACATTTGTTGTCTTATTATATTTTGCAAGAGCAACATTATCCTCTTTATTTACTGCTGCAGCATATCGTTTGAATAAAGCAACATAACTAGGAGGACAGTTTGAAGAAGGAGTTAGATCAGAGTCAGTGGATTCAGTGATTCCTGTTTGATTAGGCTTATCTATTCCAGTTACTTTCTTTCCTGAATAAACATTTGCATGAGAAAGATCAACTTTAGCTTTTGGCTCCAGGTATAAAAAATTACCATCATTGCATGGTGAAAGAGGACTGCGCTGTAGATATGAACTCACATAATCCCATAATCGTCCACCAGAGGCATGTTCTATAATGAGGAATATGGCATAACTTGTTTCATAGATATGATATAATTTAACCATATATGGTATATTCTGAGGTACTATATGAGGTACATCAAAAGTTTTGGGAATGGAACTTTTATACAGTGTCTGTAAAAAGAAAGAATAATAATATTATTATATAATGAATACAGCTTACTGGTGACATGCTAGAAGTTAGGTAACTCATTAATGAAATATTTGATATTTGATAATTATAAAGAAGAGATATTGAAAATAAATAAATAATAGGTTTAAATTAATAAGCATTTTTAATTATTGTATCATAACCAACTATGACATCAAGCAGGCTTGGACACCCCAAAAGGATCCATGGGCTGTATTCAAAGTGCATCTTATGTCAGTAGACCACACTGAATGTATATATGCATATTTAATGCGAAAATTTAAAACAATACATCATAGTATATTATTTAGATTTTCACTACTATTAACAGGGTATCTGCCAAAATAAAATTTTTCAAATCCATGACTTTTCATGACTTTCCCTGATTTAGCAGATCATTTTCCATGACTTTAAAAAGCTTTCGTTAAAGTATATATGAATAAAACTTCTGATGTACATACAAATAAAATATATGCTTTTAGAGAAATTACAGGAATTTTAACATTAAAAAACTATAGACTAACTTTATAAGTGTTAATAAGCTCACATACATAAAAATAAATTGTTGTATCTACATACCTAAGTTTAATCATATAGCAGTTTTTCAATCAAAATGTTTCCAATTTGAATTCAGGGTACTTTGGTATTATCCAGGTGACCATGAATAATAGCCAACTATAACTCTATACTGTTCATATACAATATCCCTAGAGATAAACTTATATTTTGTGCAAAAATGTTAACTAATTTTTATTAAAAAATAATAGTTATTATATTAATAAAATTTTAATCTACAATTTAAGAAAAAACCAGAATAATATACATTTACCCACCCATTAAGCTTTCTTGCTTTGAGTTTCCTTGGTGAACAAATTTTACTTGACAATATGGTCAATAGGATAATACATAAATACCAAACTCAGTAACTTCAGCCAAATGACAAGTAAAAATAGAATTAAACAATTCAATGCATTTTTTTTTAATCGGTAGTTTAGCAGATCCATGACTTTCCATGACTTTTACTCATTTTACTTGAAAAATCAAGACTTTCCATGACAAAATTAATCCATTGTCTAAATCCATAATTTTCCATGACTTTCCCTGATTTTCCAGGTGCGCGGAAACCATGTATTAATCATAAAGTAACAATAGAACAGTTAAAAATTTATAAATGAGAATAAATAGTTATAAACAGTAAACCATTTGAATAGTATTAAATTTACTATAATAAATACAATATTTGTTTCAATTGCAAATTTCATGAATTCTGCTATGGCCCCCAAAAATTACAAACAGCTGCATGTGACCCATAGCATTTCATTCTGCCACCAGTGATCTGAAGTACATAGAAAATTTGGTTCCCAAATAACATCTTTTCTACAGAATGAAGCAAGGTATATTAATGCTATAACATTAAGTTGGTGAGTTAACATCATTTACCTAGAATTTAGAGAAGTGGTTGATATAAGAATTTCAGACTATATATGAAGTACTAAAATATTGCATTAAACACTAATTATTAGCAAATATTTACATACAGTGTTTTGAAACATATTTATGTATTTTCTATATTCAGGTAAATGAAATATATTTTTGTAAGCTATATTTATTTATTATTCAGCTCTAGTTCAGGCAATTGAGCCATTTCTATATTTTGCGGCCATAGGTGTATGTGTGCCTACCTTGCCTAATGTCTAGGACTGGTCATGGTTATGCACACATACCACCACTTCCATTGTCATTACATAAATGAATTAGTCCTCCTCTCTCCAGAACAAAAAAGAAATTGTATCAGCATATTACATTAATGCTTAAACAGTTTTCTATGATTTTTTTCATAAAAAATTCATTCTTTGCATTACATCAGACTGTAATTATAACTAAAGCAAGTCATGATAATTTTGATCAACTAATGAAGGATCTTAAAGGAGATTTCAGGTCATATTAATAATAAGAATTTTTCTGCACAGTTAAATATTAGAAGTGTCAAAAATAATTTTAATTCCATTTCTATATTTGCAAATGTTACATTTTTATTTTCTTTTAATTATGTGATTTTAGATAAGATATATTAGGTTTGGCATGTTTTTGCCAAAATCATGGAAAAAAATGGTAAAAACCATCCTGGCAAAAATACATTTTGCGAAGTGGATAAAATGGATATGTTTTATTTACAGGGATGTAACTATTTTAACTTTTACTAATTTTAACTCTAATCTAAAGCCACATAATATAATGTTTTTTTAACATAGAATATTCAATGCATTATTAAAACAATAATCTAAATCTAAAGTTATACTACCTAGAAATTAAAAAAAAAAAAAAAAAAAAAAGATAAAATGAAGATTGATTTAGCAAGTTTTTATGTGCAATGTTGTTTTTAATGTAATTATTAGCTTATTTTCCCTACAAACTGTAGATTTAAATGTTTTTAGTACTTATATAATATATATATCTTATATATGTATATATACACATTACAATTAAAGACATTACTATATTAAATTGATAAATAAAGAAAATATTTTTTATCCCATGCCTCCATCATATAAATTTATTTACAAAAATAGAATATTGTATTTTCATTGCTAACATCAATGAAAATTATTTTAAATTGTTTAAATTATCAAATTAATACCTAATTAATATTCTGATTTAAGTCTGATTAAGTATTATGTACAAAATCATTTATTATTTTGTTATTTATTAATTATTTTGTACATTTTTAAAAGCCAGCCAGTTTTTGTAGATTTTGCTATTTTTGCCGGTTTTTACCAGGTTTTTTTCCAGTTTTTGCCTAGCAAAAATACCATTTTGCTGGCAAAATGACCAACCCTAAGATACATGAAAAATACATAAAAATGGGGGTTTCTTCAAAGGGAGCCTGGGCACATGCACCAAATTTGCCACCATAATTCAGTTCCAGTTACATTCATAAACAATATGTAATATAATATTGCAGTCTGTAGTATAAAGACATTTTTTAGACACCCACTATGAACAATGTCATGTGTATTAGTTAAATTTATGTTAAAAATATTTACCTTAACAACATAAGTATTGTTATCTGTTATATCAAGAACCAGCAACACTTTTCCTAAAATGCCAAGAACTTTATATTTGTTTAGATCTTGAATACAACCCTGCATTGACGAAATTTTATCCCCAGGATTAATACAAAATGGCAGACTTTCCTGTGAATGAAAAATATATATACATGTATATAAATAATATAGAAACAAAGATTCAAGCCTTATAGGTGTAATAGTCACAAATTAAGACTATTATTTTTAAATTATTTGAGAGGGAAAATATGGTTTAAGTCTGAAAAAATTAAATTTCATAGAAATATCTATATATAAATAAAATAACTTGGTTTGTGTCTGTCTATGTATCATAGAAAAACTACTGAACATAATGGGATGAAGTTTTTAAATTTTTTTTGCAATAGTTCCAAGATTATTTTAGAATAATCCTTCTTCCAAAATTCTTATTAATTTTTTAATGATCAATGTTTAAACAATTTTTTTATATTTTTTGCACATCTTCCTCTGCAGTTAATTAATGAGTAATTGTATAATCCAAGTATCACTTTAAAGCTAAAAAAATTTCCTTTGATATAAAAATTTCAAACGTATGTAAAATTTAAAAAAGTATTTGCTTTTTTTCCAAAGAAACAAAAACTTTTTTCCCCATTTTATCCCAGATGATAAATGTGCTCATTTTAATTTAATGCATCATAGTTTATCTGAAATTAAAAGCATAAAAAGAAAAGTATGATTTATATATTGAAAAATTTTAATCTTAAAGCAATATATAAATGCTAAAAGTTGTATAATAACACTGTCTTTAAAAAGTATAACTTGAATAATTTCTGTATTCTTTCCCATTCATGACACCAATGCAATTAATCTCAAACTGAATTTTAAATTAATTCTACAAAACAGGAAATCAATCAAGATCATAAAATTCATATATATTTAGTTTTTGTCTACATGGTTGAAAATATTTTTTAGATAAAGGTTCCATATGTATATTTAAAATACTCTGTTGTATCATTTCCTTTTTTTTACATATATAGTCTAAAAATAAAATTGGATTATAAAGGGCTAAATTGGAATTGCTTATGCAAATAAGGACAGGCTGTCAAAACATATTTAATAATATTCAAGCATTGAACCAAGAAATAATTTAAGATAATGCAACTTTTTGCCCTAAGCACACATGAATGTATACATTATATTCATGACATTATAAATATTTTTATTTGATAGCCAATTTGAGATTAATTCTATATTAAAAAATAAAAGCTAAGTCAATAAATTTTATATTTTATTACTTCTTTAGAAAATGAAAAAAATAAAATATTAAAATTTTATTTAAAAGAAATGAAGCATCTAAATATATATGTGTAAGCATTACTTACTTTAAATTTTGTATTACTTTTCTGAGGAAGTTTGTTTTCATAAATTTCTTCTGCTCTCATTAAGTAGAGCAGAATTTTCTTTCTAACAGCATCTCTAATATCAGGATAGTTATCTTCTGTGAAAATAATAAAATAAACATAAGATTTAAAAAAATAATAAACTAAATAATAATACAAGATTGCTAAAATCTTTTGCAGGTTACTGAACAATAGAGAGACAAGGAATTATTAATCCCACAATTAGCATAGATATTCATAACTCTTCAGCATTAGCTTTAAGCAATAAGTCCTTGTCTAATTAATCTTGGTTGGATGTTGGTTGGCTTTGGTTGTGAGTTGGTTAGGAATTATTGGTTAGTTGGTTGGACGGATCTTAATTCACATTATCTACTTTATTTGAAAGAAAAAAAAATCCAGAATAATCTGGAAGAAAAAAAGTTATAAAACTATAAAATCCAGTACAAACTAGAACCAAAAATACTTGGCACTGCTTTTGGCAAAGTCACTGGTAAGCTGCTTGGAAAAACAAAGCATAAATTACTTGGGTCATTCTGCCAGTCACAGTCCTAGCCAAGCCTCAATGCCGAGCAACCTTTAGCTTCAACACATCTATCCCAAAATTTAATCATAATTTCTTGTCTCTACATTTTCTCTGAACTTGCCAGGGGGCCATACAGCATTTATAATAAATGGCAAGATGGCTTATAACATCCTTTCTTTTCAACCTCCAGAAAGAGATCATTGGGTAATCAACTAATTTTTTATCAATTTATTTCCTCAATGTTTTACTGTGCAGACTTGGCCAACTGTAATTTCAGTTTCAGTTCAGGTCTGCCTGTCTTAGTCATCTTACCCCATCCCCATGTGTAGCTTAAGCTTGTCTAAATTCCTCATGGGACCTACAAGAAGGCTCCCATTCAATTATTAGGATTTTCCAACCCACAGAATCAGATGGTAAACAGCCCATTAGGACAGACACTGATCAAAGTAGGGTAAGGATATGATAAGGTTAAGACTGAAATGATTAGTGACTCAGCAATGTAGTCTGCATAAGCCAAAAGCCAAGATCTCTGTGTCTAACCTCTGAAGCCTTGCCAAATAACCTAAAAATTGTGTAGGGCCACAGCTCATTTTTTTATGCTGCCTACAGTAACCCTCCTATTTAATTAATTTTGTTATTATTTAGGTTTTTTTTTCTCCTCAAACAATTGCAAGGTTTTGGTGGGTAATTTTTGAATAATCATGGTCACTGAGATTCCACAGGGTGGGTCAACATCCCTTTCCAATGACTCTTGAGCAATGGTTCTAAGGCCCAAGATTGCATCTGTTTGACTCAAAAAAATTACCATTCTACTTCTTGGCTTGCTGGATACTACCTGGAAGATGTAACTAAAACAAATTCTTGCACCGCTATAACTGCAGCCCTACTTTTGGTCTGTGAGGTCAAGCTACCCTCATTAATTCTAGGATCATAGTTACAAAATCTGTTAGAGCATCCAGTCGTATTCTTAATTCTCTTCTCCTAATTACAACTTTGCTGTGTGTCGAATACTTTGGCAGAGGGCTGAGTGGGGTGATTCAGTAATTCTCATCTGCCAGCTACTGCTGGGATATGTCTTAAGGGCCTCAGGCAAATGGGCCCAGTTTGATGCATGAGTTTAAGCTGCAAAAAATTTTCTTGTAATTTTAAAAAGCAATACAAACTCAACAACTTAAAATGAAAGTAAAAAGGCCATATACCTAATCTATTGATGTCAAATAATTCAAGTAAAATTTACAAATGACACTTTTTACAAAAATTCTTTTAGCTATAATAATTTAAATTTATTAAAACTTATACATTTTCCTAATATTGAATGAATCTACAATAAAAAATTGAGTCTTCTCATTCAGAAGAAATTTACCCCCCCAAAAAGGAAAAAGAACTTTTTGTTTTTCAGTTTTACAATGGACAGCTAGTTAACCAAGTTTTCTACTTTTGAAAATAGCCTCCACAATGCATTTACTTCAGATGATTTCAGTGGTGTATTGAAAGCATGCTTCTAGTAGGGTATTGAAAATAATAAGTTAAATTTCTCCTGAATCAGAAAATAAGAATCTATACTTGTAGAATCTTTTAAAAACTTATAAAATTCACAAGTTTTTGATAAATTTGAACAATTACAAGCTAATGAGTTTTCCCAGAAATTAACAGTTTTTGCAGATAATGTTAGTTATAGATTTTGGTAACATTTCAATTTTACACTTCTCCAATATTTAAAAGCTTATAACTCACAATTAAATCCAAATACTCTTATAAAACCATGTCACCTTGATAAAAATTTTCAGTTCTTTCCACATATGTTGAGTTAAATATATGTAATAATTTTTTTCTGTCCCTGTTGTGGAAATCTTACAAAGCAGTCAAGAAAATTTAGGCTCATTTTTTTTTCTAACTATAAATTGTGTAAATTTTTGGAAATACAACAGGGTTACTTTGAAGTTTGTTCTAAATTAGCTCATCTATCACTCTCTTTTGTTTGGCAGATAATGTAAAACTTACCATGTATATAGCTCCTACAATTGGGAAAACATATTTATATTACTTCAGATACCCTCTCAATTAATCAGCATTGGATAATCTAGGTTACAAATTATCCAAGACATAGAATAAATAAATAAATAAATAAAATAACAACAAAATATAAAAAATAAACTAAATGTATATATATGTTGAGAAATTTAACTACTTGGTGACCCTATTTAGAGTTTCAAAACTGGCACCTTTTTAGTGGTAGATGAGTAGTCCAAATCCTTTATCACTTTATATCAACTTAATACTACCAGTGAAATAATAGAACCCAATAATTTTTTTGTTTCCATTTGAAGATGGGAGTTTTCATTAAAAGTAATTAGTTTCTATTGGAAAAATAATACCTGATTTTCAGATTTCCCTCCTGATAAAGAACACATTTAGACACTACTTGTAAAATAAGAATGGGCAGATTTTTGATTAAGAAAAAATGCACTGAAAAAAAAATAGGAAAAAAAATTCTCAAATTAATGTAATATTAACCTCTCTTCAAACACTATTTAAAATAAAATTATGTTACTTAATTTTTCCTACAATTTCTCATAGAAGCACCACATTGTTTATGTGTTTAAAACTTATATTTTCAGTGTGTAACATTTCTAATGATATGGTGTCTAGGTGCAATTTAAAAAAAAAATGTCTTATGAGATCTAGGAATAATTACATTTTTCAGTTATTCAAAACAGTCTTCATACCAACTTGAATTGCTGGTATACTGCCAGTGACAGATTTTTTAATGTAATTATTCATTTTTTTAAACATTTAGTTGTTTGGAGTACCATAGTCTACTTTTTGCCAAACAAGGTCTAATATGATTAAGACTTAGATCAAACTTAAAGATAATTCTGGATGTTATGATCAACCCAGAAATGGGATTCAAAACCAAAGACTTCAATAGAAAAAGGCAGTGCTCTACAATTTGGCCATTGTTTGCTTAAGTAGTTATTTGATATTTTTAAATAAGAAGGGAGCAGAAAAGTTTTGAAAATGGCAACTAAATGTCATAGAATTTTTGATAGTTTTGAGCTTGGTGTAACTTTATATTCTGAGCAAATTGGAAATAGAGCAGCAGAAATTAATTAGATCAAAATTTTGTGACTGTGATATTCACAACTATGCCACATGGACTATAACTCAGTGCAGCATTTCTGTGCAATTTTAGTATTTTTTCAGCTTTTTTCTTGAGTATGGTATTTATGCTGATGTGGCCTTCCTTTCAAAAATTTTGATATCTGTTTATAAAATGTATGCATATATCCAATACTGTTCTATCAGCAATCAGAATACATTAATAGATATGAAATCATAATCCAATATATTGTTAAATCAATAAAGTATCACATTCTTAATCAAATAGAGGGTGGTGCTAAATCAAAATTTAACCATATATATGTAACCATGTACATTATACTTTCAACTCTTGCTATTAAAGCATACATATACAAGGAAGTAGAGAAATATAAACAGTTTATTACAAAAGAATGTTTCTTATCAGATAATAATAAAGTTTTATTACTTTGAATGCCCTGTAGTAGTACATCTATGGCTTTTTTGTACATTTCAAAAGCTTCTGGATAATCTTCACTGACTTCTGCTTCTTGGGCTTTTATCACATACTTAGATGCATGTAAAATAAATGAAGGTTGGCACTTGTTTTCATTTTTTAAAGCTGTTGGAGTTGTAGCAAAATCATCACAATTATAAAAACTGTCCTCTATATCTTGTGTGTCTGGATTCTTGTTTGCCAAAGGATCAAAATCACTTAAATCAGGTTTCTTCTCTGAAGAAGGTGCCAGGTCAAAATTAAAGTGGGTGTCACTATGCAAATCTAGGGGAGAAATGACCTTCAAATAAGTAAAAAATTATAATCGTATTTCAAGTTTTGCACTTAGAACATTAGGTTATTTTTAAATAAAAAAATAGTTATTTTTGAAAAATTTTCTATAAAATTCTAAAGCAATCTCATTGCTAGCTATATAAAATTGAGTACTAACTATAAATTTATATACCTCTGGAAGTGTACCTCCTAAATCTCTATAATTTTAACAATAAAATTGATATATATATATATATATATATATATATATATATATATATTAGATATAAATTTAGCATAAAATCAAATATATTGTGATATACTTGTTTTTATAATAAACTATTAAAAATGGTATATAACTAATAGCTATCTTCCTCAAAATATATTTAACTATTTCCCACTATAAATAAGTATGAAAGTGCCTGGAAATAATAATTAGTAGAGATTAACTAGGCATAAATAATTATCATTACCATGTACCTTTGTGTACTGCATGAAAGAAATCACTACATATGAATATGTACATATACATGAGTATGTAAACGTGCCTAATATGTCACTTTAAACAAGAATTTGGAAATAAAATATAGGTAAGTTGCATGTTTCCAAATATATATAAGCCAAAAGCGCATTTTTCTTTAAAAATTTACCTAAAATTCAAAACTAGTGTATAGTTGCAAATAAAAAAAGATTTTTTAACAGTTCAAAAATTTCATTAAGTAGCCAAAAAATGTTACCAAGCAGGTAAAACAGGTGAAATATTTTCCAATCAAATTGCTATATAGTAAAATGTTAGATAATATTTTAAATAAAATTTTACATATAGCATGCAACTGATGATAGCTTCAACTCTGGTAAACTTATCTGAAGGTAGCACTTTTCCATAAATTTAAGAAATGTAAACAAACAAAAATTAATAATAATAAAAAGGTAAATCATTGATTACACTAAACTTACAAAAAAGTATATTTTTTGTAAAATTAGCTGATCTGGTACAGATGTAACTTAGGTCGTATTGTTGCATTTTTGAAGTTTTGGCAAGATTATTACACAGGTAAGAATCATTATAACTTTATTTTTTAATTTTTGATTTCTTTCTCAACAACAGTTCAAAATTTTTGTCAATTTATTTTTGTACTATTATATATTCCCTTTTTTTTATTTTATAAAAAAAATTCTTGTAATTTTAATTAATTTTGGAAATTTTTTGTCACCAAAATCAAGAAACATTGCCATGATGGGACGATACTACATTGATTCAGCAGAGCAATATAAAAGGAATTTCCATAATCTCTTCATAAACATTTTAGCTTTAGAAAAATTTACAAAAATTTTCATTTTATACATGAAAATAAATACTACTTCTTACATTTTTATTATCCTTCTACACAGAAAAAACACATGAATATTGTTATTTTCATAAGCTATTGATTATTATTGATTTATTTCTTTAACTATTTATGTATTTATGCTTTAACAATAAACAACAGATACAGTGTTCTCTCACTCATGAGTCTCATGCTTATAAGAGATTCTTTCAGTTATGTGTATCTTTCTTCTGGTCTCAGCAAAGTCTTATTGGAAAATGTTAAATTTCTCTCAGTTATATGACTTCCAGTAATATACCTCACTTATAAGCCCCTTTTTGAGTTAAAAAATACAATTTCCTCTTACTTGAATGACAACAATTTCGTCAAATGAAGTATTTCTCAGGATTTTAAAAGTTCCGCCAGTTACGGATGATTTTTTTATTGCTGACAGTAAAGAGACCAATAAAGAGAGATATTAGCATGCTTGTTACAAATTTACCCATACAATGTTATGGATTGACTATTTTATTAAGAAAATACTATACAGGTAACCAACACTACTCCCTAAGACAACATAAACTAGCAAGGTGAGTCCTTATAATTTAGAAGCAGATGACCCCCCAGGCCTAGCTTGCAACATTTAGAGGTTATCATTTGAGAACTTGAAGGTCATTGCGACGATGAACCTATTTTATATCCCCAGTCACCATTAATGAACACAATAGATTTTTTGCCAGATCAAGCTCTAAACCTGAAAATCTCTTGTCACAAGATCACTGCATTTGACGACTGAGCTACCACAGCTTGCTTGTTAAGAAGTAAAATGGAAAGAGGACAATTTCAATTTAATATTTTGGAGCCCAATTCTATGTTCTTGTTAATGGCACTTGGATGAGCCAAGCAAATGGGTAGAGTCTGCTCTAATTAAAACAAAAGGATGCACATTTCATTTTTGAAGACCACTGCTAGGTTGAAATAACGGCTTTGCTCTAGAGGGTCCTCATAATTTAAAAAAAGGGATCAAGTAGAAGACTCCCATGCTAGGTCTGCCACCCCCAGAAGTACCATTTGGGGACGTGGAGGACATTGCAACTACAAACCTATTTTACATGCTCCAGCTACCATTAATGAACATGGCAGATCTTTGAACAGCTTAAGCCTTGATCTTACAACTCTCCAATTACAAGATTCTTGCCTTTGCTGACTGTGCTGTTCTTAGTTTCATGTTTATTCATGATATATATATATATATATATATATATATATATAATATAAATATATATAACTAAATATGTTTGCATAAAAAGTACATTTTTAATGATAATATATAATTTTCAAAGATTCAAATTCATATCTTAAAATTCCATAATTGTCGAAATATGATACTGATATCGTACATATTTGTAATGTACATTTAATGAGATTCAAGAAACTTGGTTAAATTAGATCATCTTTTAATTACACAACTTTCTCACTTATGACTTTTTTCTTTGGTGTCTTGAGAGTTGTATAAGTTAGAGGTTACAGCAATTAGTCTGAGAAAATCCCCTATATAATAATAGCCTAAGTTGTCTGTCCACGAATTTTTGAAGCGGTTGTACCTGGAATGGATACAGGCATCCATATTGGATTTTTCATGAGTTAGGGTTAGCAAAATTGAAAACGAGTTCAAAATCCACCCATTCCCCCTTTCCCAGATTTTAATGCTATTATTTCAAGCCTTATCCTTCCTCTTATTCTATACGAAATTCATTCTTGATAGGATGGCAAAGGCGGAGAGTAATATTTAAATTTCTGGACTGTTTCTACTTAAACCTTCATATACTCTAATTAGTTGGCTTATAACGTGCAGGCGTTGTATGTTTGGTAGAATGTCCGCTCATTTGATCATCGTTCTTCTCGGGTTGACGGTTCTATCCCTAATGCAGCTAATTTTTTTTTAATGTCTAATAAATTTAATATTTTCTGCTTTTTCTTTTAAATTCTTATTCTGAAAGTTGTTTTATTATTTTAAAAATAAATTTTTACTATTTTTCAACTTTTTATAATTTTTATTTTATTAAATTCACATATTGCTTTACGGATGTCCCTGGCCACATAAACATTTCATGTTGTGCATCCTTAAACTTTCTTCTCGTAATGTAATAATAGCCTAAGTTATCTGCCCGTCTGTCTTCGAAGTTTTGAAGCTTTTAGATCTGGAATGGATAGAGCATTCATATTGGATTTTTGATGAGTTAGGGTTTGCAAAACTCAAAGCGAGTCAAGTTTATCTTTTCTTAAACTACAGATCCGATTCTGTAGTAAATTGGTATGAATAAGCTTTGTATCACAGCGAAAAATACTGTCCTCTCTAAAACGTTTGAAATCCACCCCGTCCCCTTTTCGAGCGTTTAATGCCATTATATCAAGCCCCATTTTACGAGCAGACGATGAAATTTATCAATTTATCACATAATAAATAGATGACTTCATTCCTTTAACCATCTCATTTAATTATTTCTTATTTTAAATTATTTAAATACTTTATGCATTATTTTCATACGTTTTATCACTAAACTTAGATATTACATAAATAATTTTCTTTTTTATTAGACTTCAATAATAGATTAAGTACATATGTGATAATTTTAATCGATTATTTTTGTTGATAGGTAATTCTCAGCCAAAAAAAAAAAAAAAAAACCATTTTTTTTTTACCTGCCTCATAGAGTTCTTTACAATTCTGGAAAATTAAAAATTTTACTGATCCCGTCATATGATGGGCTATATGCTAGTATAGTAATAAAAGAAAAGAAATCCTATAAATCAGAATCACTATAAGATATTGTTAAAATTTGTTATTAAATACATATAAACAAACCTGTTTTTCCAGAAAATGGATACTCGTTCGATGGTGTTGCTATTTCTCCATATTCCAGATCATCAAATGGAGTTGGAAATTCTAATATTCCTTCAACTTCTTTTTCAGCGATATGACTGCTGCATGACTGTAAAGCTGATAGCAACCAGTTATCAGAAATACTATTTTCATTCAACTTAGGGTTATTTAAACTTGAATTTATATTATTTGCAGTTAGAAGGGGATCAAATTCGGCCAAATCAATAGATGATCTAATAGCACTATCATCATCGGTGAATGTTGTTCGATCATCCTCATCATCTTCGGTACAATGGGAACTTAAACTAATGCTATCAGCCACTTGATGGTGTTGCCATGTGCCACCTAAGGAGTTTCTAGAGCTTGTTAACCCATTTTCTGGACTTGAAAAATTCAATGAAATGCAAAATTAAAACACAAATATAATAATATTATAACAAAACATAGTCATATTAATACATTTTTTTAAAGAAATAAAACAGCATATAAAATTATAGAGTAAAGATAATGAAACATCAAAAAATCATTAAACATTAAGCTTTCATATCAAAAACATTGTAATGAATAAAATAAACTTTTGAAATTCATTAGGATATATTTAGTATACATACAAAGTTATATGATTTGTACAAACTGCAGTTACAAAATACTCTCAACAGTAAAATAATACAAATTATTAAAATGATTACTTCTAATAAGAGTACAATTTCAATGATATCAAAGATTCATGGCCGTAGCTAGAAATTCATTTTGGAGGGGGACCAAGGGAGAAAGATATCTATGTTTCTAAATGACACTTCAATTGATGAAAGGGAAAGTACTGTAATACTGTCCCGGAAATACAGTGCTGTATTTCCGGCCAGCTGCCCAGCAAGACTTTTATGGTCTCAGTGGTTTTTTACTAAGAGAATAACAGTCCTTGTTAATGAACAGCTAGGCAGATACACATACACACACAAACGTGAGATATTGTCTATCTACAAAATGGTCTTTCAAAATTTCAGGGGGGGGGGACCAGACCCCCAAATCCCTTCCCCTGCCTACGGCCTTGCAAAGATTACAGATACATTTTCAGACAAGTTCATGTCCAATATATAAGTATATGATAAACTTTTAAAAATGAGAATAGAAAATTACAACAAAACAAAATTGATTACAAATTTAACAGCATTATTGTACAGTATCTTAAAATGAATAAAATGTAAAATATTTTTTCAAAATACCTTTTGTCTAACAGATTACTTTGTTTAGAATCTTGAATTTCAGAGATTTCAGTGATACATGAGGATTTCAAAGGTGAAAGGCTATCAACACAGTCAATGACATCAACAGAATTTTCATTTGGCACTAAGTCAGCGTAATGGCCATCCTAAAAATAGTGTTATAATTATAGATAGAAGAATAAAATATGAATTTCAACAGCTGAAAAATCAATACATAAACAAACTTAAAAACCAATTATATTTTATCAGAAGTATAAAGATGAGGCTGACAGAGTGTCTAGGCCAGCCGCACCTATAAGTGGAGTACTCGTAAGA
This sequence comes from Pardosa pseudoannulata, assembly GCA_032207245.1. Lineage (NCBI taxonomy): Eukaryota > Metazoa > Arthropoda > Arachnida > Araneae > Lycosidae > Pardosa > Pardosa pseudoannulata. The sequence continues at coordinate 96,662,741 of CM063509.1, forward strand.
AAATACAAAATTGAAAAAAAAACTAATTCCTCCTGCTGAATTTTGTTTATTTTGAATATAAATAAAGGTGTAAATAGGAAATAAAAATGCTATTTAGGCCATTATGCCAATGGGACCACACTCAGTCGAAGATATGCCAAACATGGCATCTTGGTGTAAAAACTGGTGCAGAAGAAATTAAGCTCCACACTCCTTCTTCCTTACTCCTTCTCTGAGGCGGTCTGCAGATCTCTTGAAAAAATTCGTTGGAGAGCATTGCCTTGGCGAAAGAGGGCTACTTCACGGTTAGCAACCCCTCTGAACCAATGGGGTCGAAAGAGGGTCAGTCACTTCGTTTTCGCCTCTAGGTCGGTCTCGAGCTGGCGTTGTTGAACTGTAACTCTTTGTTACAAGAAGTATACAACCAAGATAACTATAATTTTGCAAACTAATATTACCTGAATGCATCAAAGTTTATAAACCAAAATAATATTTAAAATGATGAAAAATGTTGAAGTTTTTTAATATAAAACAAGATTTACACAACAAGCTCTTACTGGCATTCTCTAAATTATTAACAAGGAAGTATAACATTAGCATTATTATTGGTTTATCTAGTAATATAAAGAAGCAGGGTACTTGCAACATATGAACTAGCATGAAAATTTTATATTGCTTGAAATATTAAATTTATATGCATTAGCTGTGACTATACTCATTAACTAAATATTGCTATCCAATATCTCTTAATAATCATCTTCATTTTTTAACTACTATCAAACATAGTATTTTATAAAGAAATTTCCAGATTACACTACTGTGCAAAATCTGAAACAATTATTGTATAATGTAATCCTTATATAATGTACAAGACAACATTTCAACAACTAAAATAGCTTGAAAATTTTATCTATGCCCCTCCCCCTTATTCAAGGTTTTTTTGTAGTTGATATTTACATTATATTCTAATTCTAGTTATCTGGAAAATTATCCAAAAATGAGCAAGAAATAAAGCATTGCTCTCTCTAAATCTGTATAACAAAATGATAAAAACTTTCAGCATTTGTTAAAATATGTAAAAAACTATATATTTGTTGGAATTTTTATTATAAATTTTTATTTAATATCTATATCAACCACAGCTTGATACTTTGAGAATGTAGTATTTTTATAGGCCTGATTTATATGGAATTTACTGATTTCTGATTTTCTATATAATGTAGTATGAATTCCTTTAATTTGTATTAATTCTGAATTTCTTATAACACAGATTCCATATAGTACAACAGTTCTTTTCATATAGAATAGTATAAATTATTCTGATTTGTCTTATTTCAATGCTTCTCATAATGCAGTTTCTATAAAATATGTAAGGAATTTGCACCCACGACTTTGTGTGCTCTGGATGACATCGGCAGAATCGGCCCATTTTGACCCCTTCAACACGGCATTTCTTAGGAGAAGTAAGAAGCCGGCCGGCAAAAAGGGGGCCGATAAGGATTTTCGATGACATTGTTTGTTTTTGCAGGGCCTCGGAGAAGGAGGATGTGCCCTTTTTGGTAGGGCTCAAGTTTCCAGACAAACCTCCCCCCCTCCCCCCCCCCCGAAGAAGGGAGAGATCTGCAGGAGGGCAGTTGGAGTTCAGCGGAGAGTCGAGATAGAGCCGGTGGCCGAGAAACATCTCAGGGTGCTGATGTGAGGAAAGATGACACTCGGTTCTAAAAACCTGGCTAAGACTGGCTCTGAGACTCACTATGATATCTTTTATTTTCTTTAATTTTGTTTTAAAATGTTGTAAATAAATGTGTGCTGTCCATCTAATTCTGATGTGCCTTAATTTTGGTTATGCATCCCAACGACAGTGCACGAACATACCTGCCCCAGTAAAGTAGGCGGGCAGGTCCCATACTAACGTAGCGCACCATAGAAAAAGAGTGTGAGTTACAAAATACATTTCTTGATTTTAATTAATGCTGTTTCATATAATGTGGCCAAATCAATTACGTTGAAGGAGAGTTGACTATATCTTCTTAATTATTTTATACCAGAAATCAGAATATGTATCTATGGTGAAATACTAAAATAAATAGTTTAATTAAAATTTTTTTTCTTTAGCAAAAAATCAAGAAAGGTTTCACAGAAAGAGTCCCAGTTTAATGGGTGTGTCAGAATCTGGCAATAAAGATTACATTTTGATAGCTGTAACTTAAAACTGTATTACTAATTTTGTTCACTCAGGGATGTTGCGCTCCTTCAAGCGTTTTGGAGCAATTTTCGGAGCAGCCAAAAAGTTGATTTGGAGCAGGTTTTAGTTTTTTGTAGCAGTTAAACTAACGATTTAAAGGATAAACTGTAGTTTTTGAGGAGTCTACCTAATAATTTAGAATGATTGTTTAGTAGCGTTTGGAGCAGCCAAATATTTAATAATTGTTGATATGGTTTATTGGTTTGGCACATTCAATATATATTGTATAGCGAAAGAAGGGAGATAGTTAAAATTACAATAATAAAAATTTATTGCTTGCTAAGGGATACTTTTAATACTTTTTGGATTATCTATTGGGTTAATATTTTTAAGGATATTCCTTTGGTGTTTAAGCATTTGCTTTTTAGCTGCATTTACACACATTTTTTTTCACAGATTCTTTTTACAAACCCCTTTTTTTCGTTGTTTTAGTTCCTTTATTCTTTCTCTATCCTTTTTATATATTTTTCTTCTTTATAATGCTTGCAAGAGGACCTTAAGTATTAAACTAATTTTTTTCTACATGCTCAAGCAAAACTTTTTTTGAGATATTTTACTGGAGTATCACCTTCAGCAAGAAGGTGATACATAAGAGTTCTACCACCTAATGTTCTTCTATGAATAGGTTATTCAGGATGGTCACAAGACATGCATTCCAATATTACCTGACTTATAAATTATTTTAGTAAAATGGCACAGTTTCTGCACAATTTCTGTTAAAATACCATTTTTGGAGCAGCTGGGAGCAGATATTGAAAATTGGTGCAGTTTGGTGCAATTGGCGCAGCCGCAACATCCCTGGTTCACTTCATACTAGCTCCTGTTTAATTTTTAATGACTTTTAGCAAAAATATCAAGCAAAATGATATCTAGTATTATATAACTAATCTAACAAAATATACTCCAACAGAACTTAATAGGATTTTCTAGTCTATTTTACTTGTATTTTTAGGGCCTGTTGGTGCTGCTTAACACACTTTTGGGGTACATATGGATTGTATTATTATTTTGCATGAAAATTTTATACTGCTTGAAATATTTTTTCAACTTTCATGATTTTTTGTTACAAAGTAAGAATAGCTGCAGCATGTGTTTGAACAAAAATTTATGAGGTAGTAAGTAAAATTAGGTGTTCTTTTATAATGTTATTACTAATATTTTATGTATTTATATACTCCTTTTATTGGTCAATTTTTATTGGTGTAACAATTGTATTAAATATGAATATTTTTGGCAATACTTTAAAAATCACAAAATAGTTGTAAACTGATCTATTAAATGAGGATTCTATCAATTTTCAAGAAAAGACAAATTATTAATATAAGCTATTTTAATGGTGTAAAAACTTTATTCTTCTTTTGTGTACATCTTAATATTTATAAAAGTTTGATAACATCAATTATGAAAGCTAAAAGTTGAGAAAAGATTAAAAACATTTTACTTTTAGGTTTTACAATAAAATATAACTAAGGAATACAATATCAGTTTCCGAAAATATGATAACTATAAAGAAAAAACTGTGTTGAAATATTTACCTCAAAGAATTTTACAAAAACTTGACTTGTAAATAGTGGAGGAGAGCTATTGGCAAACTCTAATAATTTCAAAGCACTCAGTCGTCTCTCTTCAATTACAGAATCATCAAATCGACCTATAACATTTCACATCAAAATATAGAATTATTTCTTTATCCAAGAAGAAAAATTCTTTAACCCTTCAAGATCCAAATTAATTTTTATCATTTCCAGTAATCAAGTGCAAATTAATGTTTTAATTATATCAATTTATTGCTGATCTAGCTAAACTTGTCAAATCACAACATTAAACTTGTTGCACAAGATAGATGATGTTAATTCAGACTTGACACTGGAATGCTAAGGATTAACACACATGGATATATATATACACACACATAAATTAATTATTGATAGTAAATAAAACTAGCATGATCTTTCCAAAATTAAATTATAAAATCCTTCTTCCATATGAAATAAAACAGCATAGAAATTATTCCAATTTTGTTTACTTTATATTTAATAAACAAATTCAACTGAAATAGGTAAAACTGGTGATTTGAACATTTTAAGATAAATAATTCTAACTATAGGATATTTGAACAGGAACTGTGCAATAATTTTTTCATTAAAACTTTATATTTTATTGTTGCATAAAACAACCAAAAAAAGGCTTTAAATCATAAAAAAAATATAAAAAAGAACAAAAATTAAAATTAAAATTAAAATTAAATACTTTTTTAGGATATATATATATATATATATATTAGTGGCATGCGGTCCATATGTGCAGGGTGTGCACTGCGCACCCTGGCAATTATGAGGGACAATAATGTTCTGCACCTATGTCTACCTATCTTTATATGGTATATAATAAATACTATTTATAATATATTCAAATATTATGTTGATTTGCTTGCTTGTATCCTCGCGGTGTGGGCGGTACTAGGTGCTGCACCATGTAGCGAGTTCAAAAGCAAACAAACATAGGAAGTTTTGATGTATACGCACTGTGCACTAAATTGAAAATCATGCTTTATATGTATAGGCTACTGGAGAAGCACAGCATACTATGGCACTGACGCAAGTGCAGCTATTTTTCCTGCACTTGGCATTCAGAAACATCCAAAGGTACACGGTTTATTAAACGTTGTATTAGAGCGGGGACTTGCATGCTGAAGCTTTTTTGGTTTTTTAACTGATTAACTGGCCATACAACTTTGCAGACGGTTCAATTTAAATTTATATATTGTAAGATTTAGCTTTCATGGAAACATAAAAGAAGTATTTCATCAATATAAAGTGAAATGTTTTAGTGTGGTAAATTAATTTCAGTGATGTACTCTATTAATTGAAATAATTAGCTGAAAAACAATGTTGTTTTGTTTTAAAGAAACGAATTTTAATAAATAACCCGTTTCAGAATGGAGAACTCAGATGTCTCAATAATTAAAGATTTACTGGAAAATCTATGTTCTCTACACACCCAACATGAAAACCACCGCACGCCACTGATATATATATATATATATATATATATATATATATATATATATATGTGGGTGTGTGTGTGGCTGATATTAAGATTTGCCCACCAGGTAGCCTGATACCAGTAATGACATCACAGATTCTTCTTTTTCCCACTCGTTGAAAAACAGTCATGATGATTTGATGTAATGATCTGTGTATTGATGTAATTTTCCTGATGTAAAGAGCAATGTACCCCATTCAGACTCTTTTCTTTCTTATCTTTTAATTGTTTGTGTGCGTTAAAAAATTCCAATGTCCAAAATAGCTAAATAACTACAACAAGCCAAGAGATATGAAGAAAACTGTAAAATTATTAAGAAAGTATTACATACCAAAAAATCGAGCCTTTGCAAATGAAGGAAAAGTTCCTTTCAAATGAAGATTTTGATGTATTGTATGCAAAGCTTTATGGAGTTTTTTGAAGTCATTATAACGTTTCCAAACAATTACCTAAATATAGATTTAATAAAATAAAACTGTGTATGAGGCATGGAATAGCATTATAATGCATAAATAATATAAAAACATATATTAAGAATTACTTTAATAAAAGCTAAGTAAAACATAATTAAGAATCAACTACATAAAATAAGGTACAAAAATTAAATATACTACATAATTATATGCTGCATAGTTGATACTATATAATATTACTGGTTTTTTTTTTTGTCTGTTTGTTTGAAGAAAAATGAGAAACTTCAAACCTTCTCTAACAATATACCAAATTTTGCAAAAAATAAAATACCAAACATGTAACAAAGAAATGAATAAATTTTACATAATAAAAATTCTCCTAAATAGCATTGACTTACATTAATGATAATTTTTTAAATAAATAAAGTTAATTTTATCTACTTTATAGATCAAACAGTACTTAAGCAAAAATAAAGGAATCACAAAGTGTACCTCAGAGACAGCTTCTACTGAATTTTTGGGAAATACCTGCAACAAATTTTAAAATAGTATAAAGTAACAAATATTTTCAGTTTAACAAGATAAACTATATGAATCAGGTAAAAGGAACATATCATTTTATATTATAATCATTAATAATAATCAGAACTTCTAAATTAGAGAAAAAATAGCACTTTTAAAAACTTTTTAATAAGTATGTGTAGATATACACAAACATATATATATATATATACAGTCAGTACCGGCTATATCATCACCTAGCTTCACCTAGGTCAGTTTTCTAAAGTCCTGTGTAACTTAATAGGGAACATGTGTTAAAATGCACTGCTTATATAGTTATTTTCTTTTTCTTTTCACCATTTATATGGTCAGTTTCATGTTTTCAACAGTTTCCTTTTTTTTCTTTTTGTTTTATTTAAGAAATCAGCATGAAATCAGAGAGGACCTGAATTTAAGCCTTTATTTCCCTCAATTTCCCTCTTTTTTGTTTGTGCAGACTCATCGTCGGAGGTTCCCACCTCTCTCAGTTCTCTTCCCCCCTGACAACAGGTAGACATTTGTCTGTTTATTGGTTGAAGTTATCTCTTCCTGTTTAAGTTGAAATTGAGACAAAACAAGTAAAGGAAAATTTTGTTGCATTTGGATCATACATCACGAATACGAATGTCCATTTTTAAATTATGGCTTTGAAAAGAACGAATTTGTCATTTGCTGCCAAAAAATCTAATCTTCCAAAGGCCTGGACAATTCCCCCCAGATGACATTAAACAACATACAGGGGATACAGAGATCCAGGGGATTGTAGAGTGAAACCACTTAGTCCTTATTTATTTATAGTGCCTGCCAATGACAGCACCAGGACTTTAACCTTTTAAAGTAGAGTGGTTTCGTAGTGAAACCACCTATTAACATATTTTTTCTCTTCTTTTTAAAGATATAATAACGATTTTTTTTTTTTGGATGTTTTGACACTTCAAACTATTAATGAATGGTAGCACTACACACAATCTATTTTTCTCCTTAAAATATACTTGTTTAAACTGGGAAAAAAACAGGTATTTGATTTCCCCCCGTCATGACCTTAAATAAATATATATTCCCAAAACATCACTTATAAAAAGTTTAGCTATTTATGTGTTACATCACTTTAATGACAATTATGCAGTGTTTTTTAAATATTATTTAAATTTTAAGAGTGTATTATTCTCAAGCTGTACAAAGAGGTAGAAAGTTTTGCAGTTAAAACTCACCACCCCACCAAAAAAGAAATTATAATATTTTTCACACATTTCACATATGTAAGGTTTATAGATAACATTTATAACCTAATTCTCTTAAATCCCCAAGAATTTTCAGTAGTGACCTTTAAAGGGTTAAACCTGTGTGTAAGAGCAAGTTGAGGGACTAATTCGCAGAAAGTGTTGTGGGGTCTTAATTCCCTGGTTCTGTAGTTCAGATTTTACTGATAATGATAAGCAAATACATTATTGAAATGATGCTGGCATAATTTGAAATAAAAATGTATAATAAAATAAGGTAAGGCTAAAATATTAGGCTGCTTGAGTTCGGGTAGTAAAGTGAGAGTAGTTTGGTTTGGTTTGGAGCGCTACGGTCTACTGTTTTGCACACGAGGGCTAATGAGACCGGGACCTACAGTTTAAAGCCGATTCCGAACGGCTACAAATATCCATGCCAGCAGCGGGATTCGAACCCACGAACTCCGGTTCCGAAGAGCAGCGCTCTACCATTCGGCCATCGTTCGGCAAAAAAGTGAGAGTAGAAAAATATAAAGTAAATGACGGGGCAATTAAAAAATGTTACTAAAAAAGTGAGAAAATTAATAGTATGATACATGATGTTAAAGAAAATATAATTTTGGGGATGCAAGTATTTAATTTTTTATAATTTTCTTGTATTTTTAACTGGTTTGTTGGGATTTTATAATATATTCGTACATTAAAAAATAAAATAGTATAAGAAAAGATTAAATAAAGTAGCATTAAGTTTGAACTCTACTAGCTTACAAGAGAAAGAATGAACACATAAAAGAAATTGAAGCTATCCAATCAGAAAGTTGTAGGTGACCAATGGCAATCCATGAAACTGACTCTCCAAACTGGGGCCACAAGCAATGAAGATTCACTTTAAAAATGATAGGAGAGAAGTTAAAAGGCGAAGGAACACAAAAGGAGTGCAGGAGGATTGAAACCTAGATTTTGGGAGCCAATCCAGTTGCTAGTTTAGGGCCAGATGGGCAAATAGAAATTTGAGTTGAAATTATGACCTAAGATGGCCGTTAATCTCCTATAATTACTAGAGTTTCCATAGTCATACTGTGCTAATTCTACAAGGTGGTCAATGCTTAGATTAATTTGGAATTACATAGATAAATCTTGATAGTAATTTGGAAGAGTAGGAAGATTAATTTCCCTGTGAATCACTTTATTTCTGAAATACCAAGGAGTGTTAGTGATTTGTCTAATAGTGATGTTTTGTTCAGCAGATAGAAAATTAATTAATCAGCCTCATATGACCATGCAATAATTGCATAAAGTAATTGTGGGTAAAAAATAAGATCTGTAAATGAGCAATTTATTATCTGAGTTTAAAACACTGATTCCAGCAATTAGGGAGTAAAGTAAATGTTTAGCAGTTTAAAATTTATTTCTAATGTAGTTGATATTGGTAGATTAGGTGAGATTTTCATCGAGAGTGACTCTGGGATATTTTACAATGTTAGACCAAATGATATGTGTTCTCAATGATGATATTATGAATGTTAGGTGTATGTACATGTTTGTTTGTATTGAGTTTGATCCTCTGTTATTCAGCTAGTTAACAATTAATATGTTTGTTAATAGCAGATACAGCACATTTGAAATTTTTATTTTTAGCAAAGATTGCTCTATATTCCACATAAATTACAATGTTAGCGTTAGTGACTTGAAGGATATCATTTATATATAAATTATAAAGGATGGGACCAAGAAAAAATCCTTAAGGAATGTTGCTATTAATATTGAAAGTGTCAGAGACGCTGTTATTAATTTTAAATAGAAAGGTAAGAACGTAGAAGACGAATTAAATAATTAAAGCCATTATGATTAATTTATTAATGGATAAAACCATCTATCCAGATCTTGTCAAAAGTCCTGGCAACATCAAAGAAGAGAGCAGCAGCAGAAAGTTTATTCAATTTGAAATACACAAGCATTTCAATTGTACAATAGACCTGGTAGGGAGCAGATAACTTAGGATAGAAGCCATATTGGTAAGGGTTTAGTATAAATTGCAAGAAATGCTGAATAGTATCTAGTGTATTGCTTTATTATTATTTTAATACAATTTAATGAAAACTCAATTGTTTACAAGTTTTATTCTCAAGGGTCTAATCCAATAAACTATATTATTATACTAAGAATCTCCTTAATGGTTTGGAGTGCTACAGTCTACTCTTTTGCAACACAAGGGCTATTGAGACTGGGACCTACAGCTTAAAGCCAATTCTGAACGGCTATTAACATCCATGCCACAGTGCAATTTGAACCCACAAACTCCGGTACCGAAGGCCAGCACCCTAACCAATCAGCGATCGTTCGTCTAAGAATTTCCTTGAAAGAATTCAATCAAAATATAACAATTTGGAAAAATTTTGAGGCATACAAAAATATTTCTTTTGAATCCTAAAAACATTGATTTTTTAAATATTACTTTATGTAAAAATTAATATAAAACTGTCTTTTTACATTGCATTTTTTCTTGTCATAGATGCTAAATTCCAGTGTAAAAACTAAATTCAGAGATAGCCACAACCATATAGAGATTCTGCTACATATAAAACATGTAAGTATATTTTATATTTACATGTTTTCATTGCGATGACACAGAGAAAAAACGAAGGAGATTAGTTTCACTCCTACATTTTCAGTACTTTCTTAGCATCAATAGCACAAGTACTATTAACCTTTGAAAAGTTTTTAAAAACTTTGTATACTACATTAAAGTATCAGCCACAGAATTCCAAACTTTTTACGAATTTATAATAAAATACAAGGTTAAATTTCAGAGAATAGATAACTTACAGTCTCATTTAGTCGGTTCATTTAATTGTACATAATATTTTCTTACTATTTAATATAAGGAAATATTTCTATTAATATGGCTAATATACAAAATCCCCATACACGCACACATTTTTGTTGTCAAAATTTCTCGTGAAGCAATTTCTTATCTTTTAAGAGTAATTTTTGCTAAATATTTCTGATTATGAATGCTTAAATCCGATATTGAAATAGAAAGGATAAATACGAACTATTTGGCTGTATGTTAAATCTTTACAGTGATATATATACATATATATATATATATATATATATATATATATATATATATATATATATATATATATATATTCTGATGTAGAGACAACAAATTTAACTTAATTTAATTGTCAGTAAAAGATTTAATGGTTTAAATTAATTATATTAGAAAAATCTTTCTGCGAAATATACTTTAAATTTATGCTTATATACATACTTTTGAAGTGACTTTATATATCGTAAATCCTTTTTTATGCAAGGTAGGATCAGAAACATTAATCATTCGAACCCATTGATCCTTTGTTTTCTTTGACATTTGTGTATATTTGCAAAACTAATAATAAAATCAATGCAAAATGACAAATATCACAGGTAAATTTTACACAGTAAACAGACCAGACGACAGGCTTTGAACTAAAGTTAGAGTTTATAGAAACTTGATTTTTTTTTGTGGTAGAATAAAAATATTTTTCAAATTAAGTATAAAAACTGTTAAATTTTGGGAGATAATAACTGAGAAAATAATTTAAGATAATGATAAATAATTGTGTTGTAATACGTGCGAAATAAAAATTACATGTAAAAATTAATTACCTTTCACACTGGAGTATTTAAAGTAATTCATTTACATGATTATTGGATCTAAACAAATATTAATATTAATCTTAGCATTTAAATGCTTTATTTTTGATTTATAAACCTTCTTTCTAACATTTTATGTAATGTAATTAGTTTTTCGCATTTATTATAAAAATTAAGTAGCAACATGGAGGCAATCCTATCATTATTAAATATATTAAATTTCTGATAGTTACTACATATTTCAACTCAATTATATGCATCCTCTGATATAATTTAGATTTTATTTTAAAGTCGCAAGCTTATGAGGTAAACAAAAAAATTGGCACAACTTATAAAAATTTTCTTTTTTTTAATGAGAAAGTGGAATTTTTGGCATTGGCAACGACGAATGTAAGTGTAGCGTAGCGTAGGCCTTGAGCCATGGTAATGTTTGTGTAATGAAGAGAAATGCCGAATAAATCTGAAAAAGAAAAGGTATGAGTGAATGATGTAATTTTTGTGTATACATTATTGTTTTGTTATCAAATTCAGTTGTTTTTGAACTCATTTAAAATACAAAACTTCTATGACTGTACACCTTTGTAGCATCTTTCTTCGTATCAACTAAGCCATATATCTTAAAAAATAAATTATCTTGTATGTTTATACAAGGCTCGTGCGTGTCTGTTCCATTCGTTATTTTGCTTTCCGATCATGATAAGTTATATAATCCTTTTTATATGTTAGTACCATATGAATTACTTTTTGTTAAGATTTAACTTCAAATATTCTCCTTACATTATAGTTTACGGTAGCTGTTGTAAATAATTTTATAACGGGCACTCGTCATTGGTTGATATGGGATGTTGTTAATGATATAAATACCATATTTGTAATGGTTCTATTCATCATATCTATTATTGTCGGTATGTTTTTAACAATAATTTTATTCGTTTCGATCTTTTGTAGCATAAGTTTCACACTTATTGTCTGAGTTTTGTTCAAAACTTTTGCTTCATATTTTTGAAAGTATTTTATGACATGTTTATTGTAGCATACATGTTTCAATCGGTTTTTTTCAGTATTATTTGATTAAAAGTAGTATAAGAATTTAAAGTTTAAAAAAATTGTATTTCTTAAGTTTTCTACCATTTTTATTACTATTTTTTAAAGAGACTTGTTTGAAATTAAATTTTATCTGACTATTTAAATCAAAATTCTTCATATAAATGTTAAATATACAATAAATAGATATAAGAGGTTTACAGTTTCTAATTTTCATTAATTTTATTATTATTGTTAATACTTAATAAAAAAAATTCATGTTTTTTAAAAGGTAAATCATTTGAACAATGCTCTTTGATTTGTTTCTTTTAACTTGGTAAAAATGTGTAGTTATAATTGTGATATTCTATAAATGAACTATATATTATCTTTATATGAGAAATTATGTAAGTTATTTATCTTTATTTTCTGGGCTTTATATAAACATTACCTATAAGTTAAGCACTGTATTATTAAGTATTTTTCTTGTTCTATTTGCTTTAAGCAAATGTAATTATATATATATTTATACATATATATATTGTATTCTGTTGAGAAGATATAAAGTGTTGACATAGTTTTTTTTTTTTCTTTTATCACACTTTGAAACGTTAGTTGTAATACATTATATTATGCATTTCTTTATATTTTACTAATGATTTTGTAAAGCACCTGTTTATTTTATATAAAATTTTTTTAAATGGATAATGAAAATCTAAAACTTGTGTATTATAATTTAGTATAATACAATTTAGGCTTCTCTGGCTTAAAAGTTAAAAAAATGATAAAAGTTAAAATCACAATATTTTTTACATTTTATATTAAGCATGTCAGAACATTTTTTCAAAAATTTCATTTCAGAAATTTTAAATTTAAAATTGTTGGCCAAAATTTTAACTGTGTTATATAAATGTACTAATTTACCTGAAAGAAATTAGTGGTGTTATCATAAGGGTAACTGAGAAATAAATGAAAAGATACCTGAAATGTTAGCAGACAACCTCAAATTCCATAAATGTGATTAAATAGAGATATCTTTTTAGTTTTGAAGAGTTTAGAATTCCTTTTACTTTTGAATTTATCATATTTTCAAGCATGAAATAAATGTCTCTAAAGTTTGAATCTTAATTTAGATTTCAAATGCATCACCTTTTTAACAAAACTTTCAGTAATATTAATTGATTGCTATTGCATAGAAATTTGATAACACTATGAATCAAAACATTAGTATGCTTTAGAGCAGAACACCACATAAACTTTATTGATATCATTGATTCATATAAATAAGTCATTTAAATTTTTTTCTCTTATCCTTACTAATTAATCTATGAAAATTCCTTGTCATTTTTATATTTTTAAAAACTTTTATGATTTTCTTAACAATTTTGATTAATTAACAAGTTGTGATTTATTAGTATATAGGAAAAAAAATGTTATCCTTTTAAAATGTAAGAAATTTGACTTTACACTTACATTTTTAAGTTAATAATGGTATTAAAAATCTATTTTATTAGTATATATTCTGCACTTAATTTAACTAGTTGTTTTATATAAATTGTATTTTAGTAAGATTCTACTGTAAATATTAATATTGAGTTATTTTCTTTTTTACTCTAGCTCTAAGATTTAATGATCAAGATCTTTTAAAAAAAATATTACCTTAGCAAATTGATTTTAATATGAAAAATTGGTTCAATTAAAAATGAACATCTTGGAAGGATTTAATATTGACTTTTTTACTTTTGTAGTATTTGGTTATATTTTTAAACAATTTTTAAATTTTGTTGTAAAAGGTATATTTTTTATACAAAGTATATTTAATCTTTATTTTTAAAATTCTAAGTACTATTTGGTGTAAAAACATTTTTTAAGATATTTATAATATGGGTTATCTTTTTGTTATATATGGTCATTTTTAGATATGTATTTTTAATAAATCTTAAAGCTAAATATGTGACCTTTTGTTTTTAAACTAGAAATTTTAAAAAATTTCATGAGGTATTGATAAAACTTTTATCGTCTTATAACACTTAATGCTATCTACATATTGCACATAATCCATATTGCTGTTAAGATTAATATGAAATTGTTCAAATATATGATTCTGTTATATGTTAAAATTAAGATAAACATTTATTTACATCTTTGTACTTCATTACAGTGTCTTATTAATAATAGTGGTAATTATTTTTGATCCTAAAAAAATTTTTTTCAAATATCAAACTTATTCTTCTATTATATTCTTGATGTTTTGTGATGGGAAGTTGACTCAGTAATTTTGATCTTTCAATGCATTACATTTTAGAAAATTTTTGATATTACTCGACATATATTGATTATTCATTTTTAAAATCAGCTTTTATTAAACATTCTTACTTATTGAATTCATAAAATTCACTTTCATCATCTCTTCAATCTAAACAAGTTTCATTTTTAAACTTGAAACCAAAACTTTCTTTTAGTATATTTGTATACTTTTTGGTTTGAAACTTGAGGAAATCCAAGTTACTATTCGGCAGTGCCCATATCTACTGACTGGTGTAAGGGTGATTTCAAATTAAAATATACTATTACATACATGTATTAATATAACTTCAAATTTCTTATATATAAATTAGTCTTAGGCATTCTCACAAATGTTAGTTTGCAAGGCCTAAAGGTTTTGAAATGTTTTCCTTCATTTATAACTTAGTTTAGAAAATTTAGACTTATGTTTCCCAACCTTTATTGTGCTGAGCCCTCCTAGAAACTAAGATTTTTTTTCAGCACCTCACCACTTTGTATTTTATATATCTACAATAATATGCATATTTTAAATAACTTTATTGTAAAAACTGAAAGCTATGATAATTAAAATAATGTTTAACTATAGCATGCACTTACATGTATATTTATTTATTCAAAATTGTACATTCTTTTAAAATATTTGATTATAGGATTTAAAGGATGTGTGATTTATGGATATAATAAAAAGATGTCTAATAGAGGCTTATAAAGAAACTTTTATGCTCTTCTACAATATGGAAATTAGTATTGATGATTTAATAGAAAAACATATTTTTGACCTTCCCTGTCAGTATCTTGCACTTGTCAGGCTGGAAACTTCTGATTTATAAAAGGAATCTTAATCAATAAATTGTATGGTGTAAAAAATTCTTGTAAGTCATTGTATCTACATTTTAGGAAGAGGTTTTTTTTTTTTTTTCTTAATTAACAGAATACAAAAGATAGTCAAATTGTGTATGTTAGTGATTTAAAATGTTTATAAGGTTTAATAATAAAAACTTTTTATAAAAACTGACACTTCAGGAATAGGTAAGAGCCAAGAAATATAGTATGAAGGCATTTCAAAGTCAAGTTTACTAGATGGTGTTTTATATACACCGGTATGAGTACTTAAAAGTTAAAACTATTTTCAGTATATGATACATAGAAGAAATCTATTTTAAAAAAATATTGAAATAAAACTGAAACGATATTGCCTTTTGGTTCCTGAGTCTGCAGATTTGCATCCTGGTTCTGGTATGAATGTTAAGACTTTTACTGGCTTTAAGCTGCAGATCCCAATCTGATTTGTCCTCACATTTCAAAATATGTTGTTATGCACTCTACTTCGCTTAACCAATTGTGTCCAATCTCAAGCCTAACTTGATATCATCTTTCTTTTATAGAAATTACATCTAGTGTGGCTTCAACACAGTTTTTAAATTTGAGAAATTGATGGGTACACTATAAATTGATAAAAATCAAACATTAATTGTCAACAGATTTCTGGGAAGGAGGAAGATTAGTTTGGACTGCAAAGAGTTACAATAAATTTTTTGTTCAGAGTGCTATAGTCAGTTTTTGCATAAAATTCTTAATAGAACTGTGGTGATTATTGGAAAATTTTTATAAAGCCAGGTATTATAAAATGTAGATGCATATATAAACAGGAAACTGGTTTCTATGAAACTCATATGAAACATTCAGTTATATGAAACATTTCCTGTTCTTCATCCAAAGTTCTGTAAAATCAATGTCTTAATTTATTTCCTTATGCAAATATTCATTATGAAATATTTTATTTTATAAAGAAATTTCATAATTTACACTAGGGGATCCTAGTGTAAATTTTTTTTGGTTGTGTGAAGGAAGCACAACATTCTATTAATCTCTTGCAATTTTTACTATATATTGTAAAATTCCCTGTTTATAAATGTTCTCCCTTAAATATTTTTTTACTTAAGCTTTCTTTTCTGAACCTTCCTTTCAGTTTTATTGTAAAGCTTAATTTTTAATTTAAAAAAAATGGATTCCCTTTTCTCACGAAACAAGAAATAAAAAGAAAAAACAGTAGAAACATATCAGGAGGTTCATTGAATTGGGCAATTAAAAAAAAAATCTTGGCTTACACCAAGTTTTCCAGTGCATTCCAGGGCCCTTAAAAGAATGGAGGGTTCTAAGCCAGTTATCTGAAATCTTATTGCCATCAATAATCCAAGTATATGAAATTGTACAAGGTGTTTTCAGAAGAAATTTTCCACAGCTTAGAAACTTTAACCTTTGGGAGCAAAGTATTGCTTCCATTTCAACCTGCTTATTTAGAGGCAAAAGCCCCAAGAGCAGATCTAAAATTTGCGAGGGAGTAATCCTCATGGCACTAGTTGTGACTATAGTGACTGTAGCAATCCTTTGAAGACTAACAAGTTCCCTAATCATTGTAACCTGACAGGCTTTACCTTACCATGTAATAGATCTGTATGTCACAATTGGAACAATTATCCTGGTATATATCGAATGGTGGGTTATCCTTGGGCATAGACACCAGTTATAATCAAATGCACACTTACAAGCTCAGATAATACGCTTGACCTTATTGGTGCACTGCCTGATATGACTAAAGTCCTATCAAAGATATTTCACCTCATAATATGTCAGTTCCAAGTTAAATAACTTCATGACTGGCATATGCTTAACTTTTTTTTTTTCTGGTAAATAGGATGAGATTTGTTTTATCAGGATTAACTATCAAATGCACCTCCCTACACCACTTCTCTACTTTTTTAAAACAATATTCATAAGGTTAATAATAGCATTCTGAAATGTCCCCCTCTTAATACCAAAGTGATGTCTTCCACATATCCAATGCAGGTGAGACCAAGAAAATCAATGTTGTTGAGTAACTCATCAACAAGGGACCATATGAGAGGTGATAGAACACCTCCCTACAGACAGCCAGTGCAATTGGTTACCCTAATAGGATCATCCAACAGTGTTGCCTGAGCCACCTTGTTAGATATTTATGTATGCTTGACTGGGACATTTTTTTCACAGAAATTTATAAAATACTCATTCTTTTAAATTTCAGAAATTTATAAAAATACTCAGGGCTAAGTTCACTGGACTATTATACTCCAGTCACTGATATTCCAGTTCGAATGAGTGTGGTATAACAAATGAGATTGTCGTTGTACAGAGGTCAATGGTAGTCAGCACAATGAGTGCCATGAGTTCATTCCCTTTTCTGTGAGACACCTATTAATGGTCATTGTGGTCACTGAAGCCCTAGTTGCACCTACAATCAATAACAATGATGCATCTGGGGCTAGGAATGCTGCTTTCGTGATTATTCAGTCCTCATGTTCTGTCGTTTCTCTAGGCCGACCACTTCCTTCTTGACACTGTGTTCGTGCAGAGTTCACCCATTCCTGACATCTAATAGTAACATCAATCATGCCCAGGTGTCAAGCATTTCGACGATTAGACCAACCAGCTTCTTTAAATCCAACTATACATCCTCTATCAAATGCTGACATCTAGATATGTCATTCGTGTACCTCTATGCAAAGCATAGTTACTGTCTACCTCAGTTCACGGAATGTAATTTCCAAAGAATTTATAACCTAGAATACAAATTTCTGCTCTTAAATATCTTGCCAGTTGTGCAGATAAGATTGTCTGCAGCAAAGCATGTTTATTCATTGGTTGCCATACTTTAAAAATTGTGCATTTTCTGTCAAACCTGTATGCATATCAATTAGTGTTAATTTGCATTACATCTTGTTGTGCACTTTTTTTTTTCTTTTTTTACTTAACAGTGTGATATTAAATTCCTTCCATTTTTTCTCTATATTTGATGCTAATCTACAAGTTTAGTTGCAAAGTTTAAATATAAATATTTTGAACATCAATTTCAATAAGATGAAAGGAAGTTTATACTGCTTGATGGATTGTCAATGCTATGCAGGCGGGAAACGCTTCCAAAAGAAATTTCAAAACAGTATTTGTCTATTTAAATATAGGTATGTGCCTGACTGAGACATTTTTTTTTTTATAATTTATAAAATAACTTTAAATGGCTTTTTATTTTCATTCTCATTTTTCTCTATTTAATGTTGATATGCAAGTTTAATTGCAAATTTAAAATTATATATTTTGAACTTAATACAATTTCCGTAAGAGTAAATGATGTTTATACTGTTTGATGGTTAGTCAAAGCTATGCAGGAGAGAAACACTTCGAAAAGAAATTTCAAAACAACGTACAATTATTTAAATATTTATGTATGCATAACTCTTTTTTTTTCTTCTTCACAGAAATTTGTAAAATAATTTAAACTGGCTTTAACTTTTTTTATTTATTTTTTACTATCTTTGTTGCTGATATGAAAGTTTAATTGTAAATTTTATAAATATTTTGGGCATTATTACAATTTCAATAAGATGAAAGGAAGTTTCTACTTCATGATGGATGGTCAATTCTATGTAGGCTTAAAACAATTCCTGTAAGATCGAAGGAAGTTTATACTGCTTGATAGATAGTCAATGCTATGCAGGCGGGAAACGCTTCCAAAAGAAATTTCAAAACAGCATATATCCATTTAAATATAGGTATATGCATGATTGAGACATTTTTTTTTTTTAATAATTTATAAAGTAACTTCAAATTGCTTTGTATTTTCATTCTCATTTCTCTCTATTTGATGTTGATATGCAAGTTTAATTGCAAATATAAAATAATATATTTTGAACTTTAATACCATTTGAATAAGAGTAAAGGAAGTTTATATTGCTTGATACTAATCAATGCTATGCAGGCATTAGTTAAAATA
Source organism: Pardosa pseudoannulata (assembly GCA_032207245.1). Classification (NCBI taxonomy): domain Eukaryota; kingdom Metazoa; phylum Arthropoda; class Arachnida; order Araneae; family Lycosidae; genus Pardosa; species Pardosa pseudoannulata. Next base: position 96,681,941 of record CM063509.1, read on the forward strand.
TAAATGTTTTGAACTTCAATACAGTTTCACTGAGATGAAGGGCAATTTATACTGTTTGGTGCATAGTTAATGCTACACTGGTGGGAAATATCTCCAAAGAAATTTTAAAATAGCATATATCTAGTTATATAGTTATGTATACCCGACTGAGACTTTTTTCATAGAAATTTATAAAATAATTTTAAGTTGCTTCTATTTTTTTCTATATTTGATGTTGATATGCATGTTTAATTGAAAATTTACAGTATAAATATTTTGAATTTCATTACAATTCTTGTAAAATGAAAGGTAAAAAGAAGTTTATACTGCTTGATGAATAGTCAATGCTAAGCAGGTGGTTGATGCTTCCTAAATAAATTTGGCCGAATGGTAGAGCACTGCTATTCAGTTCCGGAGTTCGCAAATTCAAATCCCGCTTTTGGCATGGTTGTTCGTAGCCATTTGGAATCAGCTTTAAACAGTAGGTCCTGGTCTCATTAGCCCTCATGAGCAAAACAATAGACTGTAGTGCTCCAAAAAACAAACCAAATCCAAAATAATTTTGAAAACAGCGTATGTCTATTTAAATATGCATATCCCTGACTGAGGCTTTTTTTTTTTTCATAAAAATTTATAAAATAATTTTAAATATGCTTCTTATTTTCATTCTCATTTCTCTATTTTATATTGATATGCAAGATTAATTGCGAATTTAAAAAATATATATATTGAACTTAATATAATTTCAGTAATAGTAAAGGATGTTTATACTGTTTGATGGTTAGTCAATGCTATGCAAGTGGGAAACACTTCCAAAAGAAATTTCAAACCAGCCTACATCTATTTAAATATTTATGTATGCCTTATTGAGTCTTTTTTTTTTTTTTCCACAGAAATTTATAAAATAATTTTTAATTGCTCTTTATTTTTTGCTATCTTTGTTGCTGATATGGAAGTTTAATTGTTAAGTTTATAAATATTTTGGTCATTACTACAATTTCAGTAAGATCAAAGGAAATTTATACTTCTTGATGGATAGTCCAACCTATGCAGGCTGATAACGCTTTCTAAAAAAATTTCAAAAAAGCATATGTTTATATATATATATATATATTTACCTGACTCATTTTTTTCCCCGAAAAATATATGAAATAGTTATTAATTGCTTCTTTTTACTTTTTTTCTCCATTTTTTTTCTGATATGCAAGTTTAATTGCAAGGTTAAAATTCAACTATTTTGGACTTAATACAATTCCTGTAAGATGTAAGGAAGTTTATACTGCTTGATGGATAGTCAATGCTATGCAGGCGGGAAACGCTTCCAAAAGAAATTTCAAAACAGCATATGTCTATTTAAATATAGATATATGCTTGATTGAGACATTTTTTATTCATAATTTATAAAATAACTTTAAATTTCTTCTTATTTTCATTCTCATTTCTCTCTATTTGAGGTTGATATGCAAGTTTAATTGCAAATTTAAGATTATATATTTTGAATTTAATACAATTTGAATAAGAGTAAAGGAAGTTTATACTGCTTGATGGATATTCAATGCTATGCAGGCGGGAAACGCTTCCAAAAGAAAGTTCAAAACAGCATATGTCTATTTAAATATAGGTATGTGCCTGACTGAGACATTTTATTTTCATAATTTATAAAATAACTTTAAATGGCTTCTTATTTTCATTTACATTTCTTTCTACTTGATGATGATATGCAAGTTTAATTGCAAATTTAAGATTATATATTTTGAACTTAATACAACATCAGCAATAGTAAAGGATGTTTATACTGTTTGATGGTTAGTCAGTGCTATGCAGGCGGGAAACACTTCCAAAAGAAATTTCAAACTAGCTTACTTGTATTTAAATATTTATGTATGCATGACAGTCTTTTTTTTTCCACAGAAATTTATAAAATAATTTAAAATTTGTTTTTACTTTATTTTATTGTTTTACTTTTTGCTTTCTTTGTTGGTGATATGGATTTTTAATTGTAAAGTTTATAAATATTTCATGCACTTTTTCAATTTCAGTAAGATGAAAGGAAGTTTATACTGGTTGATGGATGGTCAATTCTATGCAGGATAAAAATGTTTTCTAAAAACATTTCAAAAAAGAATGTCATACATATATATGTCTGACACTTTTTTTTCCCCAAAAATATGTAAAATAGTTTTTAATGGCTTCTTTTTACTTTTTTTCTCCATTTTATGCTGATATGCAAGCTTAATTGTAAGGTTAAAATTCACCTTTTTTGGACTTTAATTCCTATAAGTTGAAAGGAAGTTTATACTGCTTGATGGATATTCAATGCTATGCAGGCGGGAAACGCTTCCAAAAGAAATTTCAAAACAGCATATGTCTATTTATATATAATTATATGCTAGATTGAGACATTTTTTTTTTCTTCATAATTTATAAAATAACTTTAAAAGGCTTCTTATTTTCATTTTCATTTCTCTCTATTCGATGTTGATATGCAAGTTGAATTGCAAATTTAAAAAATTATATAAATTGAACTTTAATACAATTTGAGTAAAAGTAAAGGAAGCTTATATTGCTCGACGCTAATCAATGTTATGCAGGCATTGGTTAAAAAATAAATGTGTTTAGTTTCAAAACTATTTTACTGAGATGAAGGGCAATTTAAACTGCTTGGTGCATAGTTAATGCTATTCTGGTGAGAAATATCTCAAAATAAATTTTCAAAGCAGCATCTATCTAGTTAAATATTTTATGTATATGTGACTGAGACTTTTTTCACTGAAATTTTTAAAATAATTTTAAGTTTCTTCTATTTTTTCTTTGTTTGATTCTGATATGCAAGTTTAATAGCAAGGTTAATATTCAACTATTTTGGACTTCAATATGATTCCTATAAAATGAAAGGAAGTTTATACTGCTTGATGGATTGTCAATACTATGCAGGCGGGAAACGCTTCCAAAAGAAATTTCAAAACAGCATATATACATTTAAATAGAGGTATATGTGTGATTGAGACATTTTCTTTTTTTATAATTTATAAAATAACTTTAAATGGCTTCTTATTTTGGTTCTCATTTCTCTCTATTTAATGTTGATATGCAAGTATGATTGCAAATTTTTATATATTTTGAACTTAATACAATTTCAGTAAGAGTAAAGGATGTTTATACTGTTGGATGGTTAGTCAACACTATGCAGGTGGGAAACTCTTCCTAAAAAAATTTCAAAACAGCCTACATCTATTTAAATATTTATGAATGCATGACTGAGTTTTTTTTTCACAGAAATTTATAAAATAATTTTAAATTGCTCTTACTTTATTTTAGTTATTTTTTTCTATCTTTGTTGCTGATATTCAAGTTTAATTGTAAAGTTTATAAATATTTAGATCACTATTACAATTTTAGTAAGATCAAAGGAAATTTATACTTCTAGATGGAGAGTCAATCCTATTCAGGCTGATAACGCTTTCTAAAAAAATTTCAAAACAGCATATGTGTATATATATATATATATATATATATATATATATATATATATATATATATAAATAATATAGTGTTTGACTGACACATTTTTTTCCCGAGAAATATGTTAAATAGTACTTAATTGTTTCTGTTTACTTGTTATTCTCTATTTTTTCCTGATATGCAAGTTTAATTGCAAGGTTAAAATTCAACTATTTTGGACTTAATACAATTCCTGTAAGATCTAAGGAAGTTTATACTGCTTGATGGATAGTCAATGCTATGCAGGCGGGAAACGCTTCCAAAAGAAATTTCAAAACAGCATATATCCATTTAAATATAGGTATACGCATGATTGAGACATTTATATTTCCATAATTTATAAAGTAACTTAAAATTGCTTCTTATTTTCATTCTCATTTCTCTCTATTTGATGTTTATATGCAAGTTTAAATGCAAATTTTTGTACATTTTGAACTTAATACAATTTCAGTAAGAGTAAAGGATTTTTATATTGTTAGATGGTTAGCAATGCTATGTAGGTGGGTTACACTTCCAAGAAAAATTTCAAAACAGCCTTCATCTATTTAAATATTTATGTATGCATGAATGAGTCTTTTTTTTTTTTTCACAGAAATTTATAAAATAATTTTATATTGTTTTTTTTTTTTTTTTTTTTTCCTATCTTTGCTGCTGATATGGAAGTTTAATTGTAAATTTTATAAATATTTTGGGCATTATTACACTTTCAATAAGATGAAAGGAAGTTTATACTGCTTGATGGATAATCAATGCTATGCAGGCGGGAAACGCTTCCAAAAGAAATTTCAAAACAGCATATGTCTATTTAAATATAGATATATGCTTGATTGAGACATTTTTTATTCATAATTTATAAAATAACTTTAAATTTCTTCTTATTTTCATTCTCATTTCTCTCTATTTGAGGTTGATATGCAAGTTTAATTACAAATTTAAAATTATATAAATTGAAATTTAATATAATTTCAGTAAGAGTAAAGGAGGTTTATACTGGTTGAGACTAATCCATTAGTTAAACTATAAATGTTTTGATTTTCAATGTAATTTCACTGAGATGAAGGGCAATTTATACTGCTTGGTGCATAGTTAATGTTATTCTTTTGAAAAATATCTCCAAAAGAAATTTCAAAGCAGCATATATCTAGTTAAATATTTATGTATATGTAACTGAGACTTTTTTGTATAGAAATTTATAAAATAATTTTAATTTGCTTCTATTTTTTTCTATATTTGGTGCTGGTATGGAAGTTTATTTGCAAATTTAAAGTATAATTATTTTGAATTTCAATGCTAGCCTATGAGATGAAAGGAAGTTTATACTGCTTGATGGATATTCAATGCTATGCAGGCGGGAAACGCTTCCAAAAGAAATTTCAAAACAGCATATGTCTATTTAAATATAGGTATATGCTAGATTGAGACATTTTTTTTTTTTTCATAGTTTATAAAATAGCTTTTAAAGGCTTCTTATTTTCATTTTTATTTCTCTCCATTTGATGTTGATATGCAAGTTTAATTTCAACTTTAAAATTACATAAATTGAACTTTAGTACAATTTGAGTAAGAGTAAAGGAAGTTTATATTGCTCGAAACTAATCAAAGTGATGCAGGCATTAGTTAAAGGTTTTTAGTTTCAAAACAATTTTACTGAGATGAAGGGCAATTTATACTGCTTGGTGCATAGTTAATGCTATTCTGGTGAGAAATATCTCCAAAAGAAATTTCAAAGCAGCATCTATCTAGTTAAATATTTTATGTATATGTGACTGAGACTTTTTTCTGAAATTTTTATAGTAATTTAAAGTTTCTTCTATTTTTTCTTTGTTTGATTCTGATATGCAAGTTTAATAGCAAGGTTAAAATTTAACATTTTTGACTTCAATATGATTCCTATAAAATGAGAGGAAGTTCATACTGCTTGATGGATTATCAATACTATGCAGGCGGGAAACGCTTCCAAAAAAAATTTCAAAACAGCATATATCCATTTAAATATAGGTATACGTGCGATTGAGACATTTTCTTTTTTTTATAATTTATAAAATAACTTTAAAAGGCTTCTCATTTCTCTCTATTTAATGTTGATATCCAAGTTTAATTGCAAATTTTTATATATTTTGAACTTCAATGCAAGCCTGTGAGATAGATGAAAGGAAGTTTATACTGCTTGATGGATATTCAATGCTATGCAGGCGGGAAACGCTTCCAAAAGAAATTTCAAAACAGTATATGTCTATTTAAATATAGGTATATGCTAGATTGAGACATTTTTTTTTTTTCATAGTTTATAAAATAGCTTTTAAAGGCTTCTTATTTTCATTTTTATTTCTCTTCATTTGATGTTGATATGCAAGTTTAATTTCAACTTTAAAATTACATAAATTGAACTTTAGTACAATTTGAGTAAGAGTAAAGGAAGTTTATATTGCTCGAAACTAATCAAAGTGATGCAGGCATTAGTTAAAGGTTTTTAGTTTCAAAACAATTTTACTGAGATGAAGGGCAATTTATACTGCTTGGTGCATAGTTAATGCTATTCTGGTGAGAAATATCTCCAAAAGAAATTTCAAAGCAGCATCTATCTAGTTAAATATTTTATGTATATGTGACTGAGACTTTTTTCTGAAATTTTTATAGTAATTTAAAGTTTCTTCTATTTTTTCTTTGTTTGATTCTGATATGCAAGTTTAATAGCAAGGTTAAAATTTAACATTTTTGACTTCAATATGATTCCTATAAAATGAGAGGAAGTTCATACTGCTTGATGGATTGTCAATACTATGCAGGCGGGAAACGCTTCCAAAAAAAATTTCAAAACAGCATATATCCATTTAAATATAGGTATACGTGTGATTGAGACATTTTCTTTTTTTTTATAATTTATAAAATAACTTTAAAAGGCTTCTCATTTCTCTCTATTTAATGTTGATATCCAAGTTTAATTGCAAATTTTTATATATTTTGAACTTCAATGCAAGCCTGTGAGATAGATGAAAGGAAGTTTATACTGCTTGATGGATATTCAATGCTATGCAGGCGGGAAACGCTTCCAAAAGAAATTTCAAAACAGCATATGTGTATTTAATATAGGTATATGCTAGATTGAGACATATTTTTTTTTCGTAATTTATAAAATAACTTTGAAAGACGTCATATTTTCATTCTCATTTCTCTCTATTTGATGTTGATATGCAAGTTAAAACATAAATATTTTGATTTTTAGTAAAAGTTTTTAGTACTTGATGGATAGTCAATGCTGTGCAGTTTGGAAACACTTCCGCAAGAATTATCAAAGAAGCATATGTCTTTTGAAATGTAAACATATGCCTGAGACATTTATTTTCACTAAAATTTCTAAAATAATTAAATTCTACTTTTTTTTTTTTTTTTTTTTTTTTTTTATTTATCTGATATGCAAGATTAGTTCTTCAGTAGCATGATTGCCATGGATGGGCCCTAGCCTTTTCCAGAATTCAATGTCAGTTACTCCTGTCTTTTGTCTGGATTTTAAGTGAATAATTTTCAAAGTCCAGTTACAAAGTATAGTTGTAATATAAATATGTTGAACTTCAATACAATTTTATTAAGAAGAAATATTTTTATTATACTTTGTTAACTCCAAGTAGATGGGAAATACATCATGGAAAAATTTCACAGGAGCGTATCTTGTGAAATAACTTTTTTATGCTTTTGATACATATTTGCTCATTTTAGTTTCGTAATTGATATATTAATTGTTTGGCTGTTACTTTTTTAAGTTTTTGCTCTCCCTAGTTCATTATTTCAGGTATAAAACTTCTTTCTTATGAGAAAATTTTATGCACTATAATGCTAAATTTTATTGATTAAAAATTTTACTATAACTTGTAACTGTAACTTCTCATTTGTAATGTTAGTAGTCTGCTATATTTTATAGCCCAAAACTGAATTTTATTGTGGATTGTTTGATGTGTACATGACTTAATGGATTATTTATGTTGAGAGTTGAAAGATGCCTTTCTGTAATAGTAACAGTTAGGTGCTAATGCCTCTCATAAATTATGTTTAGGATTTTTACTCTTATTTATTAAGATAAATAAATTAGACACTTTGTCCTGATACATATATTTATAGAGTATAGGGTGCATCTCCTATGTTGTCATTTTAACTGATATTGTAAAAATTTGATGTTTCTTTGGCTTTGATAGTACAGTTAGGGGATTGGCAGACCATGGCTCTTCAGACTCAACAGCCTGTATATATTATACAAATAAAAAATAATACATATAGATTGTTGTTTGATACCTCTTTTATCTTGTTTAATTTTTTGGCTATTCTCTTTTGAAGGTCTGCCTACCCCTGAAATAGATGAATAGTGTGATGTTTGTTTGTTTTTTAAATTTATAGGTCACTGAGTTTAAATTTATAGGCTTGGAAAGTGGTACAATAATACTTTAGCTGTCTGTTACTTATTTTATGATGTAATATATAGTTTTAGAAAATCATTGCATGTAACCCATGCTTTAAAAAGGATTTATGGGCCATACACCGACCAATGGAAGACATTTGTGTGTGTGTGAAATTAAGAGAATATTTTCAGACATACTAATTATTCTGGAGAATTGAGAAATTGGTAACTCTGGAAACTCTTCAGATTGATCTGGAAAATAACAAATATTTTGAACAACTAAAATATCGGAATTCTGTAATCAAATACAAAGTCTTGCCAAAAATAAGGCTGAATTTAATACTTTCCAGGTAGTAATGCTGCATCTCAAAGTGTTTTCAAATTTTGTAGGCAAATTCTAAAATTTCTGATGACAGAAAAATATAAACATTTTAATCAAGGTCAGTGTTGATACAAAAAAAAACTTTTCTGAAAAAGAAGTTGTTAAAGCTAAAAGAAAGTTTTACATTGTTAAATGCATAAATTTTAGTTTATCCTTTATAATTTACTACTGTGTTTATTTTTAATTTAATTTGTATCATTTTAATGTAGAAACAATGTCATTATGTACAATTTGTTTGGGTTGTTTTGTTTATCATGTATGTAAATTGCATACGCATGTACTTTGTGGGGTAGTAATTTAAATTTTTAAACCCCATTGTTGCTCTGACAGAGGTGCCTGAATGTTGGCATGTTTGTATTTTTTGTTACTAATAAGTACACATTTGCTTTTGCAACACCACTGCTGTTTCAGAATACATTAACTTATAGTGATCTGAACATGCTACCTGAAAATATGCCAGTATTGCACTATTTTACATTTTCTAATTCTCTCCTTTATTCCCTAATAAGAATGGTAAAAGTATTTTAGTTATCAAAATCTGGATATAAAATTTTTACATGAAATTATTGACACCAATTTTATTAGATTGAAATAGAAATATTTGCCTTTTTTTTAATATAGTTTTCTAATGTTGCTGGGGATGCAAAGAATGCAAATGTTCCTCCACCCACTCAGCTAACAAAAATTAAGTATAGTGGAACTCAGTATATAAAGAAGGATAAACGACAGACTTCATCTAGATTCAACATTTCAAAAAATAGAGAGCTCCAAAAGTTACCATTATTAAAAGGTACTTCATTTGAATTCATGTCTATTATTCTCTTTAAAGTTTAATGTATGTGTTTTAATTGGTGTTAATATTTATGATCTTCTAAATTTGCTCAAATCATACTCTTGGTAGTTTGATGAATTTAGTTGTTTTTTGTCTAATATTTTTTTAATACTAAGAGCCTTTTTATAGGTCTAAGACATTAAATGTCAACTATCATTAGAATGTGCATAAACCATATCACTATATGTGACATCAATTTTATTTCTACAAGAACTGATAATAACTTGATGTTGACATCTCATAGTTTTGATCTAGGAGTAGTATATATAATGTAAGAACTTGCTTATTTATTATAAGCATTTTCTTTTCCTTTTCTATTTCTTTGTGCAAAGTATTGTAATTGTAAAAATTTTCAGACTTCAACAGAGATGTCATTTTGATCATGTCCATTTTGACTAACTTCCTATTGATATTTATACATATGTATCTTCCATATCTAAAATTTAATCAGCCATCGAATGTTGACATTTTGTATTTAGGATTGGTGTAACATATAAATATGCACCCCCCATTTTTGATTGCAGTCTTTACTGAATCTCTATAACAATACAACAGAATGATTTTGAAGTATTCAAATACAGTCAAAACAATGCTTTATAATTAAATAAAATATAGTTTAAACTGTTGAATAGGGTTGATTGTATTGAAATATAATTTAATAGCAATATAAAGCATTAAATGCTTTCAGTTGCAAAAATTTTCAAAGTCAACAGAGGAACAACTCCAAGAAATTACATTATAATAAGAAATTAACATAAGAAATTAAAGGTAACTGTCAATGGATAAGGAGAAAAGAAAAAGAAAAAAATTCGCCAGATCCTTATCTAGGTCCTAGACCACTGCAAAGCCCCAGTGAGTTTTCATAGTTGACACAGGGGTGCACAAATCTAATTGGAGTGCTGACTCTTAGCAGCAGATTACTGTATGGTATTTTTAAAATCTGCAGGTTGTCCCCCCCCCTTTTTTTTAAATACTAATTAAAAATTTTATTTTTTAAAATTTTGATGTCCCTGTTCCTTTTAGCCTTTTAAATTGAAATAAAATTGTTCCTCGATGTAATGACATTCTATAATGCTAATTATATTGTGTTCTCTAAGTATTGTTATATTGAGGTTTAATTGTACATGTTAAAAACTTCTAGTTGTGTTTTTGTATTAATTGTAAATTTCTCTTTTAAAGATGCACAGTCAAATGAGTGGGAAGAATTATTCATACAGAAACTGCGGCAATGCTGCGTATTATTTGATTTTGCTACAGATCCCCTCAGTGACCTGAAGTACAAGGAAGTAAAACGCGCAGCTTTAAATGAAATGCTAGAGTATATATTTACTCAGCGGGGTGTAATAACTGAAGCAATTTATCCTGAAATAGTACACATGGTATGTATAATCTATTGGATTGGTTTTAAACTGTCAATAAATATTTAAAGTTTTTTTTTTTTTATATATATATATATAGGGTTTTTTTTTTTAGATTTGATAATTTACAGTTTTAATTTAATATATGTTTTTTTTTTCTTTTTTTTTAAATTAAGATTGGGAAGAGAAGACTAGTTATTTAAGCAACATTTTTGTTGGCTCTTTGACAAGTTCATAACAAAGGATATTTTGAAAATAAGGTTGAAAAAATAGTTAGGTATTAAGGAAGAAAGTTTTTATAAAAGTTATGACATTCAATAAGTTTACATACTTTTCATGTCAGCTAATAGCATTTCAATTTTCATATCACTGAGTTAGACTAGAGTATTATTACTAATAGTTTCTATTAAGTTTTGATAGCTATTTCATTGAAAATAGTTTTGATGCCACTATAAAAGAAGTCTAAAATTTAAAAAACTTGCCATACTTTACAGTTTTTCTGTATGTGTTCAAAAAGAAGTGCAATTCATTGTTATGTTAATTTTAGTTCAGTTGCAATGTTTTTCGCACATTGCCTCCATCTTCAAATCCCAGTGGTGCAGAATTTGATCCTGAAGAGGATGAACCAACATTAGAAGCTGCATGGCCTCATTTGCAGGTATAGTTTCTTATATCTCTGGAATTATTTGAAGTTTTCTGTAAAACTATCTTCATGATAGTTTAGCACAAATATTTTTAGCTCTACTTTTTTCAATCATAAATCCTATTTTTCATAAGTAGTCAGAAATAGATATAATTTTAGCTTTGTTGTTCATTCTATCTTTAGTTCAGTGTATGAACATAATAGACAAAGAAAAAAAAAGTATTTTACAAGTTTATAGCATTATTTAGCAGTTTCTTGCTTTTTCTGCTTTTTGAAAATTAAACTATATCTGGGAGTACAAAATTGTTTCTATAATAATACTTTTTGTGTTAGATTAGCATAATACTTAAAACATTACATAATTAAATTTTTTTTTCTGACCAGCTAATAATAATGCTAATAAGAGGTAGACAGCTAAGAAACTGACGTGTGTTACCAATGTCTCTCTATCATCTACAAAGGAATGATTAGGCTACAACAAATAAAGGAATTGAATTTTATTATATCACCTAAACACCATATTTTTCTGTGACTTTTCATTTCTCTACAGCTTGACAATTACTTTCTTTTATGCCATTAATTTTATTTTTAAAGAAGTTAATCAAGTGCTGTTTTATCGTTTTCAAAGAAATTGAATGTCAACATTCTAAAAATTTTGAAATGACCTTAAGCAATGATAATTGGAAGTGGCAGGGTCTATTGCATCAGTTCTCAAACTTTTTTGTCATGGCATCTTGGCATACTAGCTGTGTCATTCCAGAAAGCATATAATGTGATGTTAATGCACAGAATATGTTTGCTAGAAGCATTATATGATGCTGATGTTGTGTCCTGGACTATATACTGTGGATTTTCAGAGATTCTTTTAACATATTCTTAATTGTATAGAATTTGCACAATCTTGAGGCTGAAAATACACATTTATACACATATTTTTTTCAAACCATCCATAAATTAATTGTTATCAGAATCATCCCCTTATTTGTATAGCATCAATTTTACAAGCAGTCCGATTTGTATTTTTCACCCTTTCAAAAACTAAATAAATAAACTTGAGGAAAATGAACTTTTGGGTTCTCTATGCATATCAGTGCATGAATGAAAAATTATATCCCATCACATTCTAGAATTATGCAATATAAGAAGAAAGAACTATACTTACACATCTGCATCAATAAAAGTTTCTCTTAAACAGGCATAACAAAATATTTAAAACCAACCTTCTATGATCTAATAAACTGCAAAGTTTTCTAGGTGACTCAATAGCTGTAGTTTTACAAAATTGTTTTTAAGTTGCAAACTACTTTCTATTTATCCCTTAATAAGCAAGATATTGACGTGAGTACTTTCTACCAATCAACAAAAGTATTGGTGTCTTTAAGTTCATAAAGGGAAAAATGAAATTGCTCAGAATATATGCATTGAAATTTTTTATTTGTGTTTAAATATTAGTACCTTGCTTCTAAAACCTAATGAATAATTCTTAAAATTTGTTTCTCTTAATGGTATCTTTTTTAGTTGGTCTATGAGTTTTTTCTCAGATTCTTGGAATCACCAGATTTTCAACCAAATATTGTTAAGCGCTACATTGATCAAAAATTTGTCTTACAGGTACAGTAGCTTTTGTTATTTTTATTTAAAGTTTATTTTTCTTAGTACTTATATTTATGAAACAAAGTGTATTTCTTCTTTTTATAGACATTGTTTTTCTTTTATGTTTATTTTACAAAAATTAGTAAAATAATTCTGTACTGATTAACATTTTAGTATCATAAAACCAAGAACTAATATTTTTCACAACTAATTATGTTTTGTATAAAGCTTAAAATTACATCTAAAATTAAATCAAGTTGTTGATTCTATCTTAGAAAGATAGCTTTTATTTAACTCTGTATTAACTCTTAGAGCACCATCATGCCCATTCAGGCAAAATACCAGAAATACTGAGAATACGGTGAATGTTTGTTTGTTACCTTCCTTCTCAGTCCTTACTGAAAGAGAAGAGAGTATCAAAAAACAGAAAACGTTTGATTTATTCAGTTAGGCAACTTCCAAGTGTTTTTAAGAGAAAATTTAACATTGTTTTGTGATGGATGCTGGTAAGCTTGCCTGAGATTTCTGTAGTTTTATTTCGGTTTTTATAAATGTTTTATTGTAGGAAATTCATAACATCAAATCTCTAGCTTTGATATTTGGTTATAAGACATATTAATTAGATTTTAAGGAATTTTATTCTGATAATGACAAATGTAACCAAGTGGCAAATAAAAACATTTAATTAGTCCTAAAATGCACTTTTAAATCAAGTTTTTCAATCATTCCCTTCAAAAGATTTATGCCTAACAAGACAATTATTTTTCTTGGTCCACAGTTTTAAATATTAAAAACATTTTAATAAGGGATAAACAATGCTAGACAAATGAAAGAGGACTGAATAAAACTTCTCATGACATAACATCTGCTCCTATATTACCAAATATTAAAATAGATTTTTAAACTTTCAGAAGCATTTAGAACATTTACATGTGTGTATATCATCTGATGCACGTAAAAAGTTTGTAGTTATTATTAACATAACTAACCTCCATTGGTTTTACTCTTATTACAGGGTTCCCACAGTCCTTAAGAACTCCATAATTTTAACTTTCATTTTTAAGGGCCCTTAAAACTCCTTCATTTTTAAACTGGAGTGCAATCAATTTCTACCATTGAAAGATATAAAAGAAAAACCTCAAGTTCAGTAAGTAGCTGACTTACTGAACTTGAGCGAAAAAATTTCTGAAACAAGAAAAGAAATCTGTTGAACTTTCAAAAATGAAATTATTTATGTATGTGAACTTGTACTATTGAAAATTTCTTTTTAAATAGTAACTAAATATTTGTTAATATTCCTAACATTCTTTAACATTTTCTAACCAAAAGTGCAGTATTAATAATAAAGAAAATCCTCAAATATACATATATGTTGTCAGTATATTACTGTAGTAATTCAAAATTCCTTTCCTTCATGTCCTTAAAAAATTATGAAAATACTTTCAGTTTATCAGTACTTTTTATGGTCATGAGCTAGAAAACTTATTTCGCAAATAATCTTTCGCATAAATTTATCTTATATTAATTTTTAGGCATTTTTAAAAACTTAATTCTGAAATATTCTAGGGCATTTATTGAACATGCCTTGTCTGGTTCATAATCATTAAAATATGCTTCTCAGGAAATAGGGTTTATGTTGTTGTGCTGTGTATTTCAAGTAGGTCCTTATAAAAAGTTACTTTGGTCCTTAAAAAGTCCTTAATTTTTATTCTGGAAAAAGAGTGGGAACCATGTATTATAATTTAAAAAAAAATAAGTGCCTATACTCAAAGTTTCTTTCTCCTTCTATTAGGAGAAGGGGTACGTTAGCTGTTGTTCTATAAGTTCAATGATTTTAGTAAAAATGGTAAAACTGATCAAATAGTACGAGAATTTAATATTTACATTACATGTAAACAACTCTATTCTTGAATTAGTGAATGAGTAAGTTTATATAATGTATCCCAGGTAATCAAATGGTTTTATGGTACATTATACAGCATTCTGGAATTGTTTGAATTTTTTTTTAAAAAACATGTATAATGACTTGTTCTGAATTTTGTGTACAATATATGTATATTTTGCAGCTGTTAGAATTATTTGATAGTGAAGATCCAAGGGAAAGAGACTTTTTAAAAACTACACTTCATAGAATATATGGAAAGTTTTTGGGTTTGAGAGCATATATACGTAAGCAAATAAACAACATTTTCTACAGGTATGGGATCTGTAATAATTAATTTTTAATTTCGTTTAAACTTTAACAGTTGTGTTATGCTATTATTTAAATTTTAAATTAAATGTAAGAAAGAAAAATTGTGTTAATTATTTTTCAAAATATGATCTTTCATTCATTTTTATAAAATTAAGATTAATTACATAATTTTTTCTCAGAAAATATTACTGGACATTAAGAAAAGTGTTGTTTTGCTTCTTTAAATATGAAGTTTAGAATTAAAAAAAGAAATTATTTGCTTAAATGTGTTTAATTTATTATACATATTATGACATATATAAAATTTATTTTAAAGAGGAAATACATTTTTATTTTTGCAGGTTTATATATGAAACAGAACATCATAACGGAATAGCTGAATTGCTAGAAATTTTAGGAAGGTATATGCTTTTATTTTGTAAAACAAAATGAAGTTATTAGAAATCTGTTAAGCATTTTAAAATTACTTTTACTGTATTTAATATTGTTTTCTTATTAAAAATATAAGTTAAAATAAAAATAATAGTTAAATAATTTTTAAAAATATAAGTTATTATTTAAAAATTCTTTGTCTCATTAACAAATTTCTTATTAAAATTAATTTTATCGAATTGTGTATTACTGATACAATTCTGCTTAGAAGTTATTGACTGGGAATATTACCAGTGTTTTTTTATACATGTAAAGGAAAAGTAAGAGTGAGAAAGTTAATTTATTGCTTTAAAATTATTAATCTTCCTTTAAACATTAAGTTGACCTGAGGTTGTTTTTTTTTCCCCCAAGTTCATATTTGGGATTATGTTTTAAATGAACCAATTTTCTTTTTAAATACTAATAACTAATAAAAGAAGGAAAACAGGTATTCCTCACTTAAAGACCTATTTTCGTAACTTGTTTACGGCTGTGTTTACATTTATGTGATCACACAATTCTTCACTCCCTGTAGACACACCAGTGTAATGAGAAATTGTAATGTTTTATTTAAATTTTTAAATAGTGGTTAAAGTCTGTTAAATTTTTGAAAATTGATCCACAGTATGCTGACTTTCAATATACACTTCTGAGGTTTTTTGTTCTGAATCGTAGAATTTTATACAAGCATACAACAGTACATGTTCGAATCCTCCCAAAAGCTGTGGTTTAATGCACAGTGACTGTTATATTTCAATGGAACAGGAATAGATGGAATGTTTATTATGGTTAAGGGTAGGAGTAGAATTGTCATTTGGAGTTTGCTAGATAGGGTTTTGTATATTTGAGGTCAGGTTTATTTTAGCCAGCATGTTTAAAAATTTGATAAGGTTTTTTAATTGCTGAATGAATCGAATGGTGAAATGAGCAGAAGTAATTTTTCTAATACAAATGACAGTAAATCCAACTATTTAGATATAAAAAAACTTAATCTGAATAATAATGAGAAAATTTTAAATACAAATGAATACCAAATATTAGGAAAGATCTTATATTCAGGAGTTACATTTATTTATTTGATTTGGTAAATTAAAAAAAAAATTTTACTATATATGATTATAAGATTTGTTAAATTAAAAAAAAAAATTACATGATTTTACTGATGATTGCAGACATGCCAACTACTCCAGGGTTGCTCTGGAAAAATGAGATAATTTGATAACTCCGGAAACCCCTCAGATTGCTCCGTAAAATAACAAAAATTTTGATGAACTAAAAGATCATTTAAGCAATCGGATATAAAGTCTTGCAAAAAAAAAAAAGTAATGCTGAATATATTACTCTTTCCACACAGTAATGCTGCATGTGAAAGAGTTTTCTATACTGTGCAGTAAAACCAAATTGAATTTAGGTCAAATTTGGGTAGACAAACTCTAGAATACCTGATGATAGAAAAATGTAAATATTTTACTCAGGATCAATGTGCTACAGGAAAAAAATTTCTGAAAAAGAATTGTTGTTTCTGATGCCACCTGGACATAGCAGGCATGATTCAGCTATACACTATTCGTATTAAGGCAAAGGGGTGCACCTTTTGTTTTTTAATGAGTACTGATAAGGTGAAAAAACAGCTTTGCTCAAGTGCTCATAATTTTGAAGCAGGGGGCCAAACTGAAGACCCATAGACTTGGCCTGACACTCCCAGAAGTATTGATTGAGAATTATAAGGACATTGTGACCATGAACCTATTTTACGTGACCTAGTCACTGTTAATGAACATCAGATCTTGGGTGGGCTCAGGTAATGAACACACAACTTCTCAGTTATGAAATTGTTTCTTTTGCTGACAGAGCTACCGCAGCTCTGAAGAAATTGTTAAAGATAAAAAACTTATTAAATACATAAATTGTAATTTACCCTTTATAATTTACTACTGTGTGTTTATTTTAATTTAAATTGCTGGATTTAATTTATAAACCTGTAAAATGTTTAATTTGTTTGAGTTATTTTGTTTGTTATATATGTAAATTGCATACACGTGTACTTTAAGTAGCATGTTAAATTTTAAATCTTAAAATAATGTTATTCCTGACAGAGGTACCAAATTTTTGCATGTCTAAATTTATTTTAGCTTTAAAATGTCTTTTTTTTTTTTTTTTTTTTTTTTTTTTTTTTTTGTCATTTCTTTTAAAATTTGTAATTGATTTTTAAATATTATGAAACTTTTGTTACAGCATATACATATACTAACAGGGATTATAAACTGTAAATTTCAGCATATTAAATTGAAGCTATGAGTTTTTGGGAATTTTTAAATGAAATTAGGATTAATGGAGGAAATTGTGCAGGCTTTGGGAAGCAGCTCTCACCTTCAGTCCTGCACAGGAGGTTAATGAACTCTCACTTATGACCAATCAAATTTTAGCTGAAATTGAGGAAATCTCTGACATTACAGCATTTTAGATTACATTGAAAACATTACATCGGCTTGGACAAAGTGAAATATAAGTCAAGATAAGATATACAAGATACATAAAAAAAAAAGTTTTGTAAATAATATTTGAAATCTTTAAAAGAAGAAAAAAAATTTATGTGATATATGGAATTGCAAATTTCATCATTGTGATTAGTTTAGATATTGAAATGGAAGACATTACTAAGTTATTGTATTATTACATTATCAAAATGTGTTAGGAGTTAAGAATTTGGAAGAGGAAAGAACTGAAGAAGTTTTTGTTGTATGGGTTAGATGGTGGGCTCTCCAAAATTAACTTTGCCATATTAGAAGCTGTGGCTATTTATCAAAATAG
Organism: Pardosa pseudoannulata; assembly: GCA_032207245.1. Classification (NCBI taxonomy): domain Eukaryota; kingdom Metazoa; phylum Arthropoda; class Arachnida; order Araneae; family Lycosidae; genus Pardosa; species Pardosa pseudoannulata. The sequence goes on from CM063509.1 coordinate 96,700,032, forward strand.
TGAAGATTCTTGCAGGTGCAACAGTTGTACCATAAATATTTAGACCCAAAACTTGGCTAGGGTTCAACAGTTGTACCATAGATATTTCCCTCCTTTTGCAGCGATGGGGTCATTACTCATTTGTCATTTGGCCAGTCCCTCCCTATTGTTGAAGTTTTGCTGAGTACATCAGTACTGGGAAAGAAGAATGTGATTATGTTTGGTGACGTGTAACTAGTGGTGCTTTTTTATTCATGTCCAGCAGTTGTTTGAAAACTATTCATTCTTTCTTGTGAACCAAATCCATTTGGAAGTGAGTCAAAGTTTCTTTCCTTCGTTGTTTATCTTTTTATTTAATCTGATCTTGGCTCCAAGATTTAAGGGTCTTTTTCAAAGTGAGATTGAAAAATTATTGAATGATTTTGACTCTGAAAATTACGTTGATAGGAATTCCGATTGCAAAAATGATATTGTGATAGCACCTAATGAATCTTTTGATGAGAGCAGCTCTAAAATTGCAAATGATGAACCAGCAACTAATGCAAACATCTTTGAATGGAAAGATGTTGAAGAATCTGACTTTATAAATATTAGGCATTCACTGGTAATACTTGGATAAAAGCAATGTTGGACAGGCAAACACCATATGACTTTAAAATTTTATTTACTATAGAAATTGTGGAACTCATATGTATAGAAACAAACAGATATGCCGAACAAGTGTTCGAAATAAGACCAGATGATTATGGTAAAAGGAAACATTCACCTGAATGGATGAGACTCACTCCCAGTGAACTGAAGAAATTTCTTGGTATAATTTTACTAATGGATCATATCCAAAACAATAGAATTCAAGACTATTGGACTAAAAATAAACTTTTTCGGACTCCAATATTTAGAATAATTATGCCTAGAGATGGGTTTCTTTGTATTCTAAAATTTCTGCATTTTGAAAATAATAACTTAAAGCCAAAGAAAGATTCTCCTGACTATGGACTACTTTGGAAAATTAGGAATCTATTCGAAAAACTGAATGCTATATTTAAAAATGTTCATGAACCCACAGAAGTTTTAGCTCTAAAAGAAATTATAATAAAATTTAAAGGACAAGTAGTGTTTTGACAGTACATTCCAAAGAAAAGGAAACAATGGCGCATCAAAATGTATAAAATTGCCTATAAAATCAGATATACATTTGACATGAGAGTATATTTAAGTAATGACAAGAAACTTTCAAATAATAATGTTTCTGCTTCATACAATATTGTCAATTTAATTACAGAATGTGTGAAGGGAAAGGGCCATAAACTCTTTATGGACAATTATTTCTGTTCTCCAGAATTGTTCTCTGATCTTTTGCAGCGAAAGCAGGTTAATTGCTGTGGAACTGTATGATGCAATAGGAAAAATTTTCCTAACGATATTTTGAAGACAAAATTTAAAAAAGGCGAAATCAAAGTAAAATATTTCCAAGGTCCGACTACATTATGCTGGAAAGATAAACGCTATGTGTATATGTCGAGTAATATGCACCATCTGGCAAAACAAGTTATTGTTCAATGGTGCCAGTAAGCCTCATATAATTGTTGATTATAATGAAAATATGGGCTATGTGGACTTATGTGACCACATGTCAAACAGTTATTCTTATCAAAGGAAAACTGTTAAGTGGATGAAAAAACTTTTTTTCATCTTTTTGATATTGTAGTACTAAACTGCTATTTATTATTAAAATCTGGTCAAAATCAAAGAGAATTTCATTTGTATTTGATAAATAGCCTTATGAAAGAAGAGGAAATTTCTCAAAATTCTCATTCTCCTAATAAGTCATCTTAAGAGGGTCACTGGCTAGTGGATGAAAAAAACAAAGATGCGTTGTTTGTCACAAAAATGGATTTCAGAAGTTCATATGTTGTATGCAAAAAATGTGATGTAGCTCTGCATTAACAAAAATTGCTTTGTCGAGTATCACACGTTAGAATGTTTTAAACAACATGCAAGATTAAAATAAAAATCAGATTCTGCTCTTGTCAAAAGATCTGGATTTTCGCAAAGCATCCTGAGAGGTTACAAAATCCAACAACAAAAAAGCTCTTTTCAGAGTAAAGTTTTCTCTTCAGAGAGAACTTTTAAATTAAAAAAAAAAGAATCATACTGAAAAGTAAACAATATATACATACAACTGCAAATACATATACCTACAATTACATTTTATTGTATATATGTACATTTGCAATTGTGTATGCATGCTATAGACAGCTCTGCCATTTTCGCCCCCCTTGCTCCCAGTCTAGGCTGTTCTTGATGAGTTCTTCTACAACAAAGCCAAATGCTATGCGATTGTTACATCACTGCTCTTCAGTACTGGAATATAGTTACATATTATTATCGCTTTAAAAGTACTTTCCTAGTACTTTGCTTTCGATGATATTCTGCTCACTGAAAGATGGCCAAATGGGTAGAGTGCTGCTTTTCAAAGTCGGATTAATGTGTTCAAATCCCACTAATGGTATAGATGATCTTTGCCCTTTGGAATAAGCATTAAGCAGTTATTCTAGGTCTCAGTAGCTCTCATATAGCATAGAAAGCAAACTTTTATTCTAAATTAATTTATTTGAAAACAAAAAATTATACAAGAGTGAGCAAACAATATAAGTAAATAAATATAATTGCATGCAGATGCTCAAACTCTCAGGAACGGCACTGTCCAAGTCGTAATAGAAGAATGCTTTTCAATATTGCATGTGAAAATTTGGACAATAAATTAGTGACCTATTTTATACACAAAATATATTGAAGGAATTTTCAGTGTACCGTGTTGAAGTAAACTACGAAAATTATTTCCATTTAGAAAATGTTACTACAGAATTTTAAAATGTATTGCATTATATGCTGTAAAAAGAATTTTTCACTACTCTTCTAAAGCTTTCAATATTACCATATAAATTCGAGTCTGTAGTATCCCACAATAACTCAGCTAATGAAATTTCCCACTCCTCCCATAAGGGTAAGTTTTGATGTTAGTTTCAAGCTTTCGGTGCTTTCAAGAACAGGGGTTTTGTTACTCTCAAGCTTTTACATAAAGTCCAAAAAACACATCTTAGCTGCAGTTTAACATAAAACATTTTAATACTATTCTTTCCATTTCTGTATAAAACTACATGATTTTTGTTTACTTTACAGGGAGAAAAAAGTTAAGATAGTTTTAAAACTATAAATAAGAATGTCTATATTCTAATGTTTAATTACACTTTCTTTTTATTTCTAATGATAATTTAAGTTTCCCTTTAATATTGAGTAATTGAAATCTCTCAATTAAATTTTAAAATATTAACTAAACAAAACCTAATTTTTACATCTTAAATAATTTTTATAAAAGCTCAAATTAGGCACATTGTTATAAATTTATAAAAAGGGAATTCTACATTTATTTTTGTTTACATCGTTAATTTTTTTTTTACATTGTTGCATATTGAATTTTTAATATTTATTAAAAAACCATACTTCTGATTTACTATTAGTACATTTACTTAAGGAAATATTTAGAAATTGTATTTTAGTTTCACTTCTACTGCAATATAGAACATAGTATCTACAGGAAATAGGATGGGAAGGGGATACATTACAGGAATGGTCTTGAAATGAAAATCTGAACCAAATGTTATATTAGAGCTAGAAATATTCTTTCCATTGTTGACTGTGTCAAAGCAAAGGAATAAATTATTTATGTAAAGTAGAAGTATGATGTAGCTGTAGTAAATCTCCCCATTTTCCATAATATCTAAATTTATTATAAAATTCTTTTACTTCTGAATTTAAACTTCAAAATAATATTAGATTCTTAAAATTATATTAGTGTATATATGTTAAACAATAGAAATCACATAAGCACCCATAGAGGTAAAAAGGGAGTATACCCCTATATTCTGAAAATTCCTTCAACTGTTTAAAATTGTATACACACGTGTATGTATGCATGAAATCCATTGTATGTGAAACAGTACTTTCCACCCATCTCTATTCCCCACTCAGGAATAATTTTTAAATGCTTTAAATTCTAAATGGGTAGTAATAATTTTAAATCCATTTTGTTATGATAATTTCATATTAATATTATTAATGCTAACAGAGCTTTATGAATTACAATGTTTATGTATTGTTTGAAAAGTTATCAAAAGGTATAAAATAACCTGTTTGCATATAGCCAAAGTGCCGATAATACCGAAAAAATGTCAACAACTTTCAGACTGGTTTTATGCAACCCTAAATTGTAACGTCCTCCACTCCCAGAGTTTGACAATATGACAAAACATTTTTCTCTCTTGAGAAAGTGGAAGGAGGGGAGGGGATTTTCGAAAATGTTGCCGATTTGTAGTCTAAATGCAAGCCAGCAGTCAGCCGAAGCTAAAAGGTTGCGTTTAACTTAAAGTGATTTGACATTTTGGTACTATAGAGAAATTTTATCAAGAATATAAAGATTATTGCAAACCAAACAACATAAATTTCATATTGACTGCTACAACCTGTACATCCACCCTTGAAGTCATAACTTCTGATTCATCTCTGTTATCTATATCCTTGTACAGCTCCAAATAGCCAAATATATATATTTTTTTTCATTAATACATTTGAAGTTGATTGCATAATTTTATAATACTCCTATATATGGGGCATAAAATTTTTGCTTACTAGCCGGTTTGCTTAACAACATAATCATCAGATCAGAACTCAGTTGTAAAGTGAGGACTACCTGTTATGCCAAGCATAAAATTCTGCCCAACATATGCACATATATATGTTATGTGTTAGAAAAATTTATATAATTGTGGTTTTATTAAAAATGAAAATATCTCTAGTTACTTTAAAATCATACCCTTAGTTTAAAAATGTTTCACTAAAATTAGATTATATATTTTAACTATAGAAAATCTACAGTTATGATCATTTAAAACCTTCTTTTAGACTAGTGTAGATTTTCTCTTAAAAAATTGTAAGTTTTTAAATTAAAAATTATGTATGTGTGTATATGTATTGTATATAATATGGGTATGTATATATACACTGATAGTTATACTGTATTTTAAATATGTATTTTACCTACATTAGTATTAATATTTTAGTATCATCAATGGATTTGCACTTCCACTGAAAGAAGAGCATAAAGTATTTCTTTTAAAAGTGCTAATGCCTTTACACAAAGTAAAATCTTTAAGTGTATATCATCCACAACTTGCATATTGTGTTGTTCAATTTTTGGAAAAGGATCCTAGTTTAACTGAATCAGTAAGTTCTTTTTTGTTTCATTATCTGCTCAAATTTTTAAAAATAATTTTCACCATTATTTTAAAGATGAGCATAAATTTTTTCCTACTCAGTTTAAAAGATGATGTAAAACTTTTAACTCATTTTAATAGTTTTCCTATACTATTAATATTTTTAAAAACGATGCATTTGTACATTATTATTATTATAAAGGTTAATACTATTTGCAAAGATAACAGTATTGATCAGGCTGTCTTTTTTTGCTAAAGTAAATATTCTTAATTTAGACTATGCATTTAAAAATCTCACACTTAACGTAATAAGTTAAAGCTAAGAAAAGAGTAGTTGTATAATTAGACATATATTTCATTCAAACTTGTTTATAACAAAAACAAAAAAGTCAGATAATTTCCCATTTTCAATGAGTGCTTGTGAAAACACAATCTAATAAAGATATCAAAAATAGTAATAGGGCAAAAAAATGAATTAGAAATAACTGAAATAAGTCACTTTTCACTTTTCTTCATTTTTACAGAAAAGATATTCTTGTTTTGTATATACTTTAGTCTGTTTCTTTGACAGTTGTTTGATGTTTGGCATACATTATCATGACACCTTGATTTTAAGAAAGTGGGTTTTTCTTCCTCTGGTATATTTCATTGTATAAAAATTGGACAGTGACACAATTGTTACTTTTTCTTTATCACTATCTTCAGCTTCTGCATTTAGTTGTGCCTCTTTGGAGTTCTTTTTTTCTGCTACAATAATGCCTTCAGTTGTGATTTCTGGTGTAATCAGTTTATTGTCAGTTATAACAGTCTTGGAATCTTGATTCTGTTATTTCAAAGTTGCTAATTTAGTTAAGATTCTGAGTCATATATTTTGTTCTTGTTTTCTAGCTCCAAAAATTTTGAATTGTGCCTTTGGAAATCATTTTGTAACATTTCTGGCTTCATTTAACAAGCTTATCAATTTGTGAAGATTTACATGCCTCTGTCCAATGTTCTTCTTTATGTAAAAAAACCAATATAGGTTGATTTCTGTTGTGGCTCTTGAAGCTTTTTATAACACCTTCATTCGTAAGTTAGAACCAAGAAGTTAAATTCACTGGTAGAAAGTGGTAGCTTTTGTCCCACATTTTTAATGTTTCCTATCAGCTCTTTCATTGTTAAAAGTTCTCTAGATAATTTTTTTTTTCTTCCATGCATTAAAAGATTTAATGTAATATACCAAATAAACTTTTTTTTCATACATGTGAACATGCATAGCCAGGCAGTTGAGGCTGGGGTGTGTGTGGGAGAATAAAACAGTGATTTGCATTGCTTGACTATTTCTGCTACCAAATGTAAGATTATGGATAAAAGTATCATTCTACTGTCCCATATAATTTATGCTGTTAGCAAGTAAAGAAAAACAGAGGATTTTGTAATTAAGAGTGTCCTTATATTGCAAAACTTTTTTCTGGCAATGATAAAACTATTTTCAATAAGTTTCATTTACAATAAGTGTTTTATAAAGCCCTTTAGTATTCGACTAACATTTATCTTTCACTCTTTTTGCATCAAATGTGCATTAGATTTGGTCATTATGATACTTCTGTGGAACTATGATAGGTATATTCTAAAAAATATTGCAGTGCTGGTTACTTGCAAAGACAAATAATATTTTTTCTATTTCTCTGACTTCATGAATCTTTCCCCTGACTAAATACCTAAAATAACAATCTACTATACCCAAAAATCTGTATATATATATATGTAAGAGATATATATTTTTTTAATTCATCATTCACATAAAAATAAAAAATTCTATGAAATTTACTGATTATAAATTTGTTTATAAATTGGTATTTTAAAAATTGAATCTTTGTTTTTGTAGGTAGTCAATAGCTTGTTGAAGTTTTGGCCTAAAATGCATAGTCCTAAAGAGGTAAATATATGTATGTATATCATAATAGTGTTTATTTGTTGATGTGCTTGAATAAATGGTATGAGTTTTTTCATTTCCATTATATGAACAAATTCTATGATCAACTACAAATTTTATGATCTTGTAAAGTGCACCATATATTTTATTTACAGTAATACTTTTAAAATTATTTAATTTTTTTGTATTCAGCTCTTATATAGGAGACATTTATTGGGCAAAAACCAAATTAATTCTGAAATCAATTTATCTATGTTGCTGTAAAAAATTGTGTATACTACTTAATTTTTTTATAACTGAAATGCTTTATGCATATATAGAATATTTTTTGTAAAGGGTGTTGTACATTGTTAGGCATATGTAACTTTGACAAAACGTAAACCAGATTAGAAATATTACTGAGGCTGAAGTACTTTGGGATTAATCTATCATTCTTTTTCCCACATTGTATTTCCCCTTCCTTCCCCCATGATAAAATGTGTAAAAATGTAAAATACAAAGTAACATAATATTCTTAATTCCTTCAATTATAGTTGCAATAGAGTGCAATGGGAGGTACTAGCTGCTGCTATATGCAAACCTTACTACTTTTACAAATTATCTGTAGAATTTACAATTTTTGGTATTGTGGAAATAAAACCGAAATTTTTCTGGAATCAACTATGGATTTTTCAAAACTTAAGTAATATATAAAAATTTAGGAAACTATTTCATTTTAACAGGAATTCATATAATTGATAAAAAAAAGAAAGAAAATGTAAAATACACAGTTAATTTTTTTTTTTTTTTTTTTTTTTTTTTAAATATCGAAATAAAATTAATTTTTTCAAAAAGTTTAATAAAACTTGGTAAATCAGAGTTTGATAATTTTAACCCCTTTTTGTACATTTTGTTAAATAGATATTCTGTTTGAAATTTAGGTTAATTTCACTTATTTCTAAAGTCAAATTTAGTTGAAAAAATTAGCTATTTAATTAAATTTGCGATGCCTGTGCCATTAAAAGCAACCAACAAATTGATGTTTTGAGAAAAGTTTTACTGGTGCTAAATTTTAAAAAATTAACAAGTATGCATATGATTATAAATTACCCATGCTAATATGAGACTGTTTCACAATAAAAGTTAAGAAATACAAGAGCAAACAGGCTTTACCTAGACTGTTCACAGACCAAGGAAGGTTTGGAAAATTTTTTGCTTGCTGTACAAAATTAGGACCCTAGCCATAAATATAAGAGCACATACCTGTTTTAAACATTTATTCAAGATTTAAGATGTTTTATTCATATAACAAGATGAAATGCATTTTTTTTTTTTTTAATTTAGTTTTTGCTTTTAAGGTTATGTTTCTAAATGAATTAGAAGAGATCTTAGATGTAATAGAACCTGCCGAATTCACTAAAGTCATGGTGCCTCTGTTTAGGCAACTTGCTAAATGTGTATCTTCCCCTCATTTTCAGGTAAATTATTGATTTTGGTAATAATTCATTTTCAACTCTTAATGATCCTCTAAATTTATTTTTTAAATATTTTATTATTTGCAGGTAGCTGAAAGAGCTTTATACTACTGGAATAATGAATATATAATGAGCCTGATCAATGATAATGCTACTGTCTTATTGCCTATTATGTTTCCATCTTTGTATCGAAATTCAAAATCTCATTGGAACAAGTAAGATGCTTATTGGTGTTTTAAGATATAACAATTGGTGAATTGGTGATATAAGATATAACAATACTTCTATTATTTTTTCAGTGATGCTTGAAAAAAATTAGATTTTACAATTTTATTGATTTTATGTTAACACTGTCTTTCATCTCCCAGATGTTTAAAATGATTAATTATTGACTATTTTGTTATAAACAAAAAAGAGACTTTTTTACTCCAGTAATATCTGCCTTTGAGATCTCTCACTGACTTGGATTAAGGTTTCGAAAAACTACAGGTTTATTTTTTAAAAAACCTAACCCACTTGGATTTTTCATGGAAAAACCCAAGGTTTTCAGGAAACTTTTAAATTTTGTATTTCGGTGTACATAATGTTCCTAAATTAATTGTTCTTCAATAAAATCATATAATTAAATAGAATGTCATGTGTTGCCACATTATACTGTTATTTGTTAAATTATCAGTTGTCATTTTAATTTTACAAACTTATAGGTAGACCAAACATTTTTATAGTTATTTGCTACCCTGAAAATGAAATTAAATTTTATAAAAATGCCATTGGATTCTTCAATTTAGCAATATGAATCGGAAAAATGAAAAATCTATTTAATTTCAGCAGAAATTTACATAATTGTTAAAACAAAAGTTACAAATTGACTTTTGTGATAAGTATGTCACTTGGAACTTTCCTAGTGTCTCTCTCTGCTCTTATCTTATTCTTCCTCTCTCCAAGATATATATTAAGATTTTTACTAACCGTTATTTAGTATCATTACTCTTATATTTATTAATTTCATATAAACGATTTTTGATACTGAAATAGAACAGGCAACTGATGCAGAAAAAAAATAAAGATATATCTGATGGAGTGTTAATGTAATTATTGTAATTAAATTTAAGCTCTTGCTTTATTTGAATTTCTTTAAAGCCCAGTAGTCCATCTCTTTGTATGTTATATAGAAATTGCCCTATTTTAAAATTTTACTGTTAAATTACAGCTTCATGAAACTTGTGTTTTATCATTGATTAAGCTGAAATGATCCCTTTTCATAAAACCAAGTGTAAGTTTAAACTTGGTATCTTTTTATAATTTTAAATAATTTGTATTATTTTCATGTCTGTACAATATGAAGTTTTTGTAACTTCTGTTGTTGATATTTGAGAAAATTATTCTAGGGTGTAGTTAGTGTGATTCTTGAATATTTAAAATTTTCTAAATTAACTCTATTGCTATCTTTGTTTTGTATACAGTTTGTCTAATAGTTAGCAGTAATGCTTTAAAAAAATTTAAGCTTTTCTTTTAATTTATGCTTGTACTTTTTAGTTATTACTGGTATTTTTCAGTTGCTATGAAAGTCAAAATGTCTTGTCAAAAAAAAAAAAAAAAAAAAATTAGTAGTTGAAAATTATTTCCCAATGTGTGTGTGTATAATTTTCACACAGTTTTAAATTTTTGACTGTGAAGTAATGTAATATTTTTATTTATTTAGAACAATTCATGGATTAATATATAATGCTCTAAAACTGTTTATGGAAATGAATCAAAAACTTTTTGATGAGTGTGTACAGAATTATAAGCTTGACAGACACAGGTATGTATATTGTACATTTGTTTAGTGATGTTTTTTCTTGATTTTATTTGCAACTAAAAAAAAATAAATTTCTCATGATAGTGAAAAAGCAAAGATGAAGGAAAGAGAAGAAACATGGTCAAAAATAGAAAATTTAGCCCTAAAAAATCCTAAAGTAAGTATTTTAAAACATTCTGGTATTTTGACTGTACATCTGTGAAGAAACTAGACATTCATAACTTTGTGGTTTTGTGAATTTTGAATTTTGTATTTTTTGCTTGTTTATCTTGTTTTTAATTGTATTAAAAAGTAGTAACTTCATTTTTCTTGCTAAATAGATATCTATTTTTTGTGTTATTAGAGAAGAAATTTTATTTTTTAAATTTTTAATTATTTTTGTCAGTTTTGCATGTGTTTGTTCTAAATATCGCCTATGGCTGGTATCACCAAAGTCGTTTAACAACTAACCAAAATTTACACATGGTGCCAACCAATGGTGGGACACAATTCTCCATTTAAACAGAGGTTGATTCTGTTTAGCCGTTAAACTACTTTGGTGAGACCAGCCCTTAGTCTTTTATAAAGAAGTTATTAAACTGCAGGCTTGTCTGAAACTCCTGATTTTTTTTTCTTTCTTTTTTTCCTCTGTGATGTCTGAATTTATGAAATGTAGACTTTTTTTGCACAATTTATATATTTTGAGAGACCAGTTCATGCTAATTTGTAGGTATTTTTTGTAAGTTTTACAAAAATATGATCCACTTTTTACAATTTTATTATTTTTAAATATCTATAGGAATTTTAATTATTTGTGTGTGTATATCAAATTTCGAAAATAGTTTAAATATTCAAGTTTGCTGTGCATGCACGTGTAATTTTAAAACTTTACAACACATATTTGAATCATAGATTATAATATCAGGTGTGTGTGTGTATGTATTTTTATTTATTTATTTATTATTTATTTAGTATAAGGATGTAGCACCTCTAAATGCCAATCTTGCTACCAATTTGATGGAATCTGCTGTTCCTGAATTGCCAACTCCAGTGGATGAGGAATTTTTAATGAATTATGAAAAAATAGAATATGAAAGTAAAGATGTAAGTAATGGCAGAAGAAAAGTATATTCTTAATACATAATTTTATATTATAGCAAAAAATGTAAATAGTTACTCAACTTGATGTACTGCTGTCTCTCATTTTACAAGCTTTCAAGTTACTCTTAACTGTACAAAGAAATATTAAAATTTTGTTAGTTACATCTGCCAACATTACTATTTTTTTATCATCAATTAACTAAGTTTTATTATGGATGTTTTCTGTATAATTATTTAGTTAATCTATTTAATATAATTCTTTATACGTGGTTTCTGCGCACCTGGAAAGTCATGGAAAATCATGGATTTAGACAATGGATTAATTTTGTCATGGAAAGTCATGATTTTTCAAGTAAAATGAGTAAAAGTCGTGGAAAGTCATGGATCCGCTAAACTATCGATTAAAAAAAATGCATTGAATTGTTTAATTCTATTTTTACTTGTCATTTGGCTGAAGTTACTGAGTTTGGTATTTATGTATTATCCTATTGACCATATTACCAATTAAAATTTGTTCACCAAGGAAACTCAAAGCAAGAAAGCTTAATGGGTGGGTAAATGTATATTATTCTGGTCTTTTCTTAAATTGTAGATTAAAATTTTATTAATATAATATTCACTAAATTTTAATAAAAATTAGTTAAGATTTTTGCTCAAAATATAAGTTTATCTGTAAGGATATTGTATATAAACATTATAGGATTATATTTGGCTATTATTCATGGTCACCTGGATAATACCAAAGTACCCTGAATTCAAATTGGAAACATTTTGATTGAAAAATTGCTATATGATTGAACTTAGGTATGTAGATACAACAATTTATTTTTATGTATGTGAGTTTATTAACACTTATAAAGTAAGTTTAAAGTTTTTTATGATAAAATTCCTGTAATTTCTCTAAAAGCATATATTTTATTTTTATATACATCAGAAGTTTTATTCTTCTATACTTTAACGAAAGCTTTTTAAAGTCATGGAAAATGATCTGCTAAATTAGGGAAAGTCGTGAAAAGTCATGGATTTGAAAAATTTTATTTTGGCAGATACCCTGTTTATAATAAGCTGTGTTAGTTTTTGCTTAAGGATTTGTATTTAATTCTTGTTATGGAAACAAGGGATTTATTAAGTTATTTATTAATCCAATGACTGTTAATATTTTCATAGTTGTTTCTCTGGTGTTACAATTTGAGAAACTAATGTGATATAAGCATCTAATGTGCTGTTTCAACATTAGTGTATTTGATTTTTGTGTAGTGTGAATGAAGGCTGTTATCTGGATGTAAACAAAATTTATAAATATTTGGAATAACTGGAAAAGTTGTTTTTATTGCAGATATTTAAGAAACAAGTTGAGTATAAGTAGATAAAATATTTAATGCAGTGATCACCCATTGAATTCATTTTTGTTAAAAAGCACAGCCTTCATCCATCTAATAGGGTAGAAATTCTGGGGCCTTAACTTTCTTTTAATATTTCTTTAAGTAAAATAGTCATTATAAACTTCTGAACTAACTCATATTTATTTGAAACTGTTGTGCATGACTTGAGAATTTGGAATGAATTTGTATCGATGCAGTCTTCTGGAGTAGGTTCTGTAATTTATTATTTTCTGTGTTGTAGTATCTAATCACATATCTTTTGATCTGTGTGACCATGAGTTTTTAATTTCACAGTCATAAACAGGCATTTTAAAAAATCGTTGGCATTGTATTATCTTCTCGCAATTAAAACTGCTTGATATAAATGTAAGTTTGCAGAGGGAAAGTTTTCTTTTTCTTTATCTAATCTTAATTATATCCTTTTCCACATAGTATATGTGTATTAGAAGCTTCACTTAAAATTTACATTGATCTTTACACTTCAATGTCTTCTCTGAAATTAATTTAAAACATAGTTTTAATGCACATAGACATAAGAGTGATTTTTATAATTCACCTAGAGGAAGCATTCTCACAACATCAGTAACAAAGTTTATTAAAATTGAACAAATTTCACCTAGCTTTTACTTTTTAGTAATATTGTAAATTGAGAGGCTGCTGTTTTTATTGTAGTACTTAAAATTTCTTTGTAGTTTTTTTTTTTTTTTTTATTTAAAACAGTTTGAAACCACTTTCATGTATTACTTATAAATTCATCAAAGTACATCTGCAGTTGGCCCAAATTAGTATGCTGTATTTATTTCCTTTTATAATTATTTATTTTATATTCAAAATATGTATAAATAGAATGAGTATAAAGGCTTGGCTATCTTATACAAAAGTGGGAAGGGAGGGTATAATACTCTGCTGAGAACCTATCTAAATTATGTGACAAAATAATTTTGTGTAGATTCTATTTCTTTAAATAATGTGTATATAAATATTTTTATATATTGTAAACACAGACACATATTAGAATAACAGTATACTAAATTTTTGTGTATTGAACAAGGTGATTAAATCAATCTGATAGTACTTAAAATGGGTTTAAAAAATATGAGTTTTTCAAAAAACTACATACGTTAGAAAATGTTTCAGCTCACGTAATGAACAGTAAAAGAGATACTCTGCAACTATAGTTAATTTTTCATCAGATTTTTTATCATTAAGAGACCTCTTTATTGTTTGTAGAACTACCAGATTTTTATTTATTTTAATCTATGAATTGTTAGAAATCTCTACTTCTTCCTTATTTTAATTTTATATTCAAACCCATATATAAGAATATTTCAGAAGTCAATTATATGAACCATATATGTATATATATATATATATATATATATATATATATATATATATATATATATATATATATATATATATATATATATATATATATATATATATATGGGCTAGCTTCTAAGTACAATTTTGTTAAACTAGGCCAAAATAGAGGTTGTGGGTTTGAATTTTAACACTGGCATGATGTATCCATTGCCATTCATAATGGTCGTAAGCTTTTAGTTTTTTAGCCCAGTCTATTAACTGTTATGTTACAAAATATTGGCTATGGTCATTCTTAGGTAGGATTTTAGTTGTATTTCAGTAGTCTTTTCCTTGGCTGTTTTGGTCTTTCTACCAATAACTCATTTTTTAATATCAGTTAAATGCTTTTCACTTTTACAGAACCAACTATTTATTATAATCAACCATATTATAATGATTTGTTCCTAAAAATTCCTTATATCTTTTTAAATTTTTAACTACGGACAAGTAGTTTTTTCTTTTTCCTTAGCTGTATAAATTCTAGTATTTTTAATGGATTAAACATTTTACTTACACACTGATAACTGTAAAAGCAATATTTATGTAAAACTTATATTTCGTGTTGTACACTTAATTGAAATCATTATCCAAAACAACAAACATTTTTAAAGCCTTGTTATAAATCCTATTAAATTTATTATTACTGAATGAAGTCTTATTTTTATAGCCATTTATTTGTTGTTACAGTCTTTTGTGGATAATTATATTTGGTTATTTCCAAAAATAATTTTATGGATCTTTCCATCTCCTCTTTTCTCTTCTTGAGGATAAATGTCAGCCAAGTGATGTTGTCTCCTTACTCATTTGAGGTGATTGTTGGTTTGCATAGTGACATCAGGATGTCATTCTTGCTTATCTGAACATGTCATCTGTGAAATAAAATATTGCTGATGGCTGTTGTATTTTGTATTTAAAAATTACTAGAACCTTTTTAAGGTAAATAAATAGTAATGTTATATCTAATCTAACAATATTTGGTCTCTTTTTTTCCATAACATAATTTTTTATGCATTTTTACTTAATGAAAATTTTATATTTGATAAAAGTTTTGTTGATTTTTAAGTGATTTTTATAAATGTTTTAAAGCACAAAAATGAAGGGAGCTTGTCTATTTCCTACAAGATGTAAAAATTTTGCACAGATTGAAATAAATCAAGATTATGTTTTTAGTTGTTTGCTTTCAAAATTAGGTAGTTTTTTATGCTTAAGGGGTTAAATTATCATAATTGCCCATTTTCATGTTAAAAACATAGCATTTATGACATTAACAATACAAATATTTTTAAATCTCGAGGAAATTTTTAAAATTTTCTCTGTACATTTACAAGCTAGAAGTCAGTGGTACTGAAATACCTCCTGTTTAAAAATTTCAAACAAAAAAATTTTTTAAACTTCTATCTCTGGTTATAAATTTATTATTATTATTTATTATTTTTTTAATGAGCACTTATAGGGTCTGATGTTGAAAAATACATGTGGTAGTTATTATTAAGCATATTAAAATTTTATCTTATTTTAATGACAAAATTGGGTATTACATATTTGTTTTCTTGGATAGATAGTTTAACGCATAAAAATTTTAAAAATAACATTCACGTGAGCTTTGTTGCTGGCAAAATATCTAGTCCAAATAGAATTTTGTATGTGTTGTGCAACATTTTAGTAAATATTTCTCCAACGACTTCAGTGGTTTTGTTGTATTATGCCATAGATAACTGGAATTGCATGCACTTAATCCATAACATATTCTCAAAACAAAAAAAAATAAAGGGCTGTTGTATGTGGGCATCTGTTAGTCATGCCCCCTTCCCCTTTCCCCATGATCAATCCAATGATTAGAAAATGTTTTGTCCAGTTCCATGGAACCCCAATTTGGTGTAGTACTCACTGGTTGAAAGATAACTCAAGGCTGTCAGTGTTTGAGGAAAAAGCATAGCACTTGAGCATTTTCCAGACATGTTTCACTTCTCATTATTTGGTTGATGAAGAAAAATGGTCTGAAATTTTCATCTTTAGCCAATGTGTACCAAATATTCTTTTTTTTTTTTTTTTTTTTTTTTTTTTTCTTTTTGCTACTGCGTGTTTTTCGTCTTGCTGCATGGGGAGATTTCAGTTCTGCAAATCTAACATCTGGTTAGCATAATCAGAAACATTCTTCATAGGAGATGATGGCTTTTTCTATGTAAGAGTTTAAAATTTTTTGTGCAAAATTATTTTAAATTATCTAAGAAAACAAACATTTACATACTTCTCTCTCTCTCTCTCTCTTTTTTTTCCCCCAAACATGAAATTTGTTTAGTAATTTAGGACCATGTTCTACTTATTTCTATCATAGTGGTGAATTTGCTCCTTAATCTTTTCATTGGGTATCTTTGTGTATGTAATACACACACACATGCATATATTTGAGGCCCTGTTGATTGTCACAGGATAGTTCTGTTGTTCCTTTAATAAACAGTTTATACCCAACTGGGCTTTTTCTCTTATTTTTAGTTTATACTTTGAGGAATTAAAACAAATATATTTCTTATTGCAATCATTATGCCTTAAAAAATTGTTTGTTGGTGTAAAGGAAACTTTGCATTTTTTTTTTTTTTATGTAGCTGGGTTATAGGGAAGTATAAACTGATTAAAATGTTGTCCTTTATACCATATCAAGTGCAGCTATATGAAATCCTTTTGTGTCTGACTGTTTATAATATTTTGTACTTTTACCATTTCATTGTTAGTATTAAATACAGTTACTGTATTTAATATTGGCTGTATTAATTAAAAATAACATCTCTTCATTTGGATTTAAGTCTGTAAAGTTAGACCAAGTTACTTTTATTCTGTATTTTATTTAATACAAATGTTAATTATAAATCTAAAGCATTCATATGTATGTATAAAATGTCATTACATATGAAAGTTTTGTATTCAGTGGCTTAGGTGAATATGTTTTCTATTGCATACCTGCCAACTGCACTATCTCTTCATTTTGGTTATAAGGTATGCATTTCTATCAATTTCTAAACAGCACATTTCATTATATTATGTTTTTGTGTAATAGACATAGTTTTTATTTATTTTTTTTTTAATTTATTTTTTTAACTCTTTAGCACAGTGTTTGTTAAATATTGTGGCATTAGAAAATTGTTATTCTCAAAATGTATTTATGTAATCTTATTTATATTTTTATTTACCTTATGCTTCTTATTTTAATTAATTGTATCTTTCCCTTTTTTGTTGTGTATGTGCATTGTATATTTGTATCCTGTGTTGTTCAGTGCTAGTTATTGTATTGTGTATTTTAAACTTTTAATCACATTTGTACAATTAAACTTGTATTAATCTTGACCATGGGAAAAGTATGTTAATAAAACTTTAGTAGTATAAAATGCAAGATAAAGCAGATTTATTTTTATTTTGCAACATCGCAAAAGCTACAATACTTTATAATTTCACATCCTGCTTGCATTAAAATCTAAAAGTGATAGTTTAACTGAGATGTAAACCCTTTACTAAGCAGTGCTTGGAAGTAAAACATGTTTACATCTAATTATCAGTGTTAGCCAGTAAAACTGAAATTAGGAGATATGTCATTGGACCTACACCAAGAATTGCATAGTATTAATTAATGCTATTGAATGTTCTATGCAAGTTTTGAGTGTCATGGAAAGTATACATACATAAAAAATAGAAAAAGAAAAGTGTAATTATTTCAGTAGTTTTACTAAAGGTTAAATATAATTAAAATGCAGTAGTAATAGCAATTAGCAAAGAGTTTCAGTTAAATTGTTGTAATTTTGCACAGCAATTTTTTTAAAACTATTTTCAGCAATTCTGGTGATTGTTTGTCAGATAATGAAATCTACAATTTTATAAAGATCAAATGTTGAAATTATATTCTAGAAATAGATTTGTGCTGCCTGATCTTCCTTCAACTTTATTGATTTCATTCCCCAGCATCTTTCAACCATTAACAAATTGGAAAGCTACCTTTTAAAACTAACAAATATTTACATTTTTTTTTTTAAATTCTCAGTGGGAACTATTCATAACTTGAGAAACTGCTCCATTTGTCCAATGTAATTGTCTGAATATTCTATGCACTACAAATTAGTCTTTTCATTTGTAATGGCTATTTAATGAAATCATTCTTAGAGCAAAATGGATTAGCCTATTTTAATCAGTTAATTTTAAATAACTGAATTGTATGTTGATATAAAAATGTCAAGACAAGAATTTATCATGTGTCTTTAGCATTACAACTTTTATTGTAAGATAGCTCATAACCAACTCATAACCATATATTTCTCATAACCAAACCTTTCCAATCTGTTTACTTAAAGAGTATTTTCATACAGTTTAAAGAATGTTTTATGCAAACACACTTTTATATATGCATTAAATGTACACAAAGGTGTTCTTGATTCCAATTATTAAAAAGTCAAAACAAAATTAAGTTTTGTAGCAGTTATTCTGAGATATAATTATTAATTAATATGAAGAAATTTTGTATTTTATTTACATTTAGAAATCCTATTTAAACATGTTTCATGTGTATAGATATTACAAATATGACCATTATTTTTAAGGTACTTGGTGTGCTTCTTTTGCATGTAAATATATCGTTAAAAGAATCTTTTCATTATTTGTAAGAAATGTGAAGTTTCTTTGATTCAATTATATATAGATGTGTGTGTATGTTCAGTCTTTATATTATTTTTTTGTAATTATGTGAATATTTTTCCCTTTTTTTAAAGGTTAAGAAAATTCCATTTCAAAAGGAAAAAACATTGTTGCGTAGAAAATCTGAACTTCCTCATGACTCACTAACCCTGAAGGCCCTGAACGATCACAAGCGGGTTGATGAGTACCTTTCTCCAGCTCCCTCGGAAACTATTTGAAAATAGCAATAAACTAGGTGTGCTAGCCATCAGTGTTTAAAAAAATTCACTCAAGGTGCTCAATGCTTATTTACATTCCTATTGAGCGGACAAATAGACTGAACTCTTCCCTTCCTGATTGGTTGATATTTTCTATCAACCAGTTCATTTTAATTAAAACATAAATAAAAGGATGCAGCACTCTGCCTATTATATTTGCATTTTCTTTTTATTTAGAAAAGGAATAAATCAAAACTTTAATCTGATTTAACATTTGTGTTGAAATTTTCTGTGCCTCTTGCTCTGTTTTAATTATTTCTGCAAGTAAGCTGTCTGATGCCTATGTAGATTTGAAACTTATTTGCAAATTTTAAATTGATTTTTGAATTTTAATTTTCAAAAGAAGTTGTGTTTGTCTCATTTCTTAAATTGACTCATTTTTCGTGTTTCTTGTTACTTTTCATTTTATGCAAGTTTTGAAAAAGAAAAGTAAAAAAAGGCACTGAATCAGTGTATATTTTTATTTTAAATATGATCAGGGTTCTGTCAATCAGGTTAGGGGTCTGAGCCTTTAATACTGTTGCTATTTACTTCCAAACTTTTACATAAATTGATGTCTCTGAGGGTGCAAGGGAATGTGCGAGTGTGCTCTTTTAATAGATATTAACATCTACACATCAAAATGTTTGGATTATTGCATATTTTTTTATTATTCTGCACCCTTTTTAAAACAACTCATGCATTCCCTTTGTCAAGTATTTCTGTGATAAAAAGGTACAGACAGTTATTACTTGATTAAATACTTTATAGTGAGATTTAGTCATGTGTCACATGGCTTAGTTTAAAGGAATCAAGCTAAAAATCTGCTCTGGTGAAAATAATTCATACAAGTTTAGATTTTATTTTAAATGCATGTTTTTTTGCTTGGTTTCTTTCAGTAAACTGTTATTTGTGTGATTCACAGAATTTTTGCAAGTCTTGCTCCAGTGACGTTAATTTTTTCAACATTTTTATTGTAAGGCTTTTTTATTGATTTGTTTTTATTAGAAAGACTTGAATATGGAATCATGCATTTTTCAGTGCCCCCTTCCCCCTCTTTTTCTGTGAGTGTGCCATTTTAAGTTTTGATTACAAGCTCATCTGATTTTGATGCAGCTTTTCAGCCCTAACTGATTGTTCCTGTTTAAGGAGCATAGGTCACAAAGGCTGAAAATAAAAACCATATTTTGTTATCTTCTGGATTTATGGTTGGTGTAAAGGGTTTGCATGCATGAATATGCATGCTAAATATAGAGGTAATTTAATTGATAGGAGCTTATGAAAACTGCATCATTAAATTTATCTGTAAATATTATGAACTTATTTTACTATAACCTTGTTTATTAAAATAGATTGTAAGCAAAAGCTTGTCACTCTTACAGTTTGTTTCCAGCTGTAAATTTTTTTTGTTTTTATTTGCAGTGAAATATCACTTATTAAAATTGCATTAATATTTAGAGTTATGCATCTGTTGAATAATTATGATTGACTACATGCTGTATTTTTATACAACTTTAAAGTGTATTTGTTTTATCTAAAATGTGCTTGTTTAAAGAAATCATTTAGAGCTGTATAGTTTTATGTAGTTCTATTATTTAATTTTATTTATTTTACATGTTAGACTGTTTCACGCTAATTTCTTTCAGTTTTTATAGAAAATAGCTGGTAAAAAAAAAAGAAAAGTTAATGAATTTGCTTGAAATGAAGGGGTTTTCTCTTTTTAAAATATCATTTTTGATGTGCACACTTAGCTTTCATTTTATGCTTTAAATGTAAAAATGTTTCACAATCATATTCTACTTGCTCTTTGTAAACTTGTTGTATTCATGTATAATATATCTGTTTATAAATATAAATACGAAAGAGGACCACATTTATTTGATACTTTTAATAACACATACCTGGTAGTTTTATAGAAGTACTAATTCACTCATGTTTATAATTTAACAAACTGCTTAGTTTGTTTCAACTTGCTGTAATTAATTTTATTACTTTTCCTTTGTGACAAATTGTTTAAAAATAATAGTTTAAATAAAAAATCAAAAATTGATTGCATATTCTGAATATAAGATTCACTCATGTTTCTGGTTGAACAGAGTATGTAGCGTAATAGCTCTAAATTATATCATTCTTGTAACAGTTAAAACTACATTTAGTGTGCATTAAATAAGTTATAAAGTGGAAAAATGCTGTATATAGATTTGATTGTAGGTTAAGTATTGTTAAAAGTTATATCTATATTTATAAAAGAAATTTTTTGAATTTAACTCCTGTATATTCATAAATTGCTAAAATGTTATCAATAATTTAAACATTTATATTTTAAAAAATGTATGAATTTTACTTTAACACAAACTGTACATCATATATGAAACGCTAAAGCATTTATACGCATATTATTATGAGCTATCAGATGCTCCTAGATTCAAAATAGTTAAACTGCATCAAAATTCTGAAGAGTAGAATGCGATAAAATATCATGGCTGTCATCATTAATAATTGATCAGACTGGGGGAAAATGTATATCATGCAATTTTAGATGAACTGTGCCTCTTTTTATTTTATTTTTGAATCTTGTTTGCATGTTTAAAAGAATATATATATATATGTACTTATTTATGTTATATATTTTAATTAGTTATCCAAAGTTTAACTTTGTAGAAAAAAATAACAATGTTAATCCAGTGTTTTACATGTTTTAAGTTGCAAAGGTTGTTAGCTCTTAGTAATTATGTAGCTTTTGTATCCATCTGTAACAAATATTCATGTGTGCATATTTGTCTATAGACCTGTATAAGGACTGCAGTAACAAGTAATTTTTGAAACAAGTTTCTACTTAGACTTTAGTTCTATAGCTGTGGGACTATTTTGAATAGAAACTGAAAGACGTGAAAACATTATTCAAAGTTAATCTTACCAAAACACACTGTTATATTAATACATGGATGATGTAAGAGAGCAAGGACTTCATTCATGATGTTGAAGTTTGCTGGTTAACTGTTGCATATTTTTTTAATTGCTAATTAAGTCATGGAAAATGCAGTACAATAAATTCATTGATTGTAAAATGATATTTTCATTTATTTAAACACATCATTTATTTGTGTATTAATTGCAGTTAATATTCTTAGTAGAAAGATCCAAATCCAAAGACAAAATTATTTCTTACTATTCACAGAAAATGTTTTACTTACTAATCATAAAATAAAATACTGCCACAAGATTTTTCATATAATTTTATGAAAAGGAAAAAACATGTGTAAAGTTATTTTTAGAAATAACAAGACTTAGTGGTTTTCTAAAGCAGCCATTATATGTAAATAGTGCAGCTGCTTTGTAAATTATTACTAACAATAAATTGTATTTCTCAGAAAATTTGATTGTGGAAGGTTTAAACACCCTGGGTGATGCTATGATGACAGACTGTGAAGGACTGTCTTACAATTTACAAACAATCTCAATACATAAAATACTTTTGATCAAACTTAAACTTGGTAGTAATTTTACTTTGTATCTAGCAGACACTGCAGTGCTTCTTTTATATATATATATATATATATATATATATATATATATATATATATATATATACATATACATACATATACATATATATAAATATCTCCCTTTTTTTCTTTATTTCATGGCATTCTTCCTTTTTTTTTCAGCTATTCACTTCTTTATATTCCTTTTTTCTTTCGACTATTCACTCAGTGTTTCTTTTTTTCTTTCCTATCATATATGGAGTTATGTAACAGAACTGATCAAGGGATGTTCAACACCCACCCCCAGAATAAAAGTCTTAGGCTGTTTATTGGTGGTGTAGATATTTAAAAGTTATTAGCAAATAACAATCAAATTGTAAAAACTAAAGGGGACCTGAATTTTGTCTGCTGTAGTCTGGAGAAATCTGTTTAACTCGTTTCTGAACCCAAGAGGAGGAGGGAAAAAGCTGGGCCCTTGCACTTGAAAATGGATTGCCACATCGAATATTGAATTCAGGGATAATTCTGATCCAAAATTTTTTGTTGGTTTGTTTCAAAAATTCTTAAAAACAATTTTTCGGAAATTTAAAAAAAAGGGGGGGGAGCCATTTAACATCTTCTTTCTCTCTCTCTCTCTATATATATATATATATATGTATATATATATATATAGAGAGAGAGAGAGACTATAATCTGAACTCTTTCTGCCTTTTCTCATTATTTTTTCTATTAGCCACATCCACAATTTTTTCTGACAAAGAACAAGAAAAAAATGCTGATTGATGCAATATGTGCTTCAAGGTCAAAAAGCCGTGTGAAGCTGCATAAATAAAACATTTAGAACTGGTGTGATCCTAGTTATAATAGTACAATTAAACTGTAATTGTGTGTTTATGGTGGAAAACTGCTATTTTCTGGACTTTGGATCTGGAAAAGTGTATTAGTTTAATGGGCCATCATAGTTAATATTGCAATCATAATATGGAACTCTTAAAAGTCATGGATTTGCTAACTACCAATTAAAAAAATTCATTGAATTATTTAATTCTATTTTTACTTGTCATTTGGCTGAAGTTACTGAGTTTGGTATTTATGTATTATCCTATTGACCATATTGCCAAGTAAAATTTGTTCACCAAGGAAACTCAAAGCAAGAAAGCTTAATGGGTGGGTAAATGTATATTCTGGTTTTTTCTTAAATTGTAGATTAAAATTTTATTAATATAATAATTATTTTTTAATAAAAATTAGTTAAGATTTTTGCACAAAATATAAGTTTATCTCTAGGGATATTGTATATAAACATTATAGGGTTATATTTGGCTATTATTCATGGCCACCTAGATAATACCAAAGTACCCTGAATTAAAATTGGAAACATTTTGATTGAAAAATTGCTATATGATTAAACTTAGGTATGTAGATACAACAATTTATTTTTATGTATATGAGTTTATTAACACTTATAAAATAAGTTTATAGTTTTTTTTTTAATAAAATTCCTGTAATTTCTCTAAAAGCATATTTTATTTGTATGTACATCAGAAGTTTTATTCATATATACTTTAACGAAAGCTAGTCATGGAAAATGATCTGCTAAATCAGGGAAAGTCATGGATTTGAAAAATTTTATTTTAGCAGATACTCTGTATATGCTACATAATCAAATTTAGTGTGGCAGTTAGAATTCTACATGGGGCATTGATTTTCATAGCTGTTCAGAATCAGTTTAAGCTGTAGGTCTGTGATATCTAAACTGACTACAATACTCCAGACCATAGGCAAATTAAACACAGGTATGTGTCTTTGTGCTCCAGACCAAACTGCTGAAGTCCTGTATAAAAAATCTAAGATCCTGTGCTGTTGTTGGAGACCATGAGCTCCAGTGCTTTGATCAGCACAGGAATGGCTTTATCCTGGATAATCAAAGCGATTATTCAGCACATTAAGTTATCAATTTTTTAGGCATTATATTCTTCCATGGAACATGCTGCTTTAAAAAAATAGGTTTAGTTAAAATATTTTCTAGTATAATAAATATATATATATGGATATAGTTTAAACATTACAAATGATATTTAAGTTGGATTAGATTTATGACTAATAATTAAATTTTCATTATCCTTTTTATTTTCTTACTGTGTGTAATATGTACCTATGACAACTACGTATTGAATGCATAAAATTTGATTTATATATATATTTTTTTTTATCTTTATCTTTCCTCAACAAACTTCTCCAAACTGTTCATGTTTTTTTCATTGTTTACAAACAAAAAAACTTTTATCAAATCAGTTTAAAGTACTAGTATTTAAATAAATACAAAAGCAAGTATAAGTGAAAATACTATGGATTTGATGTCAGATTAAGAGAAAATCCGGAAAGGAATTTGATTTGGCCAGAAATTTCAATACTAAAGAAAGGATTTTTAAACCTTAATTTTTTTCTCTTCAATTAGTGAAGTATGAATCACTGTACTTTATTCATGCTTGATAAATGAAAGCAGGAAAAAATTGATTTAAAAAATTCAATGATTTATATCAGGATGCTATAAATCAACCAACTCTAATAGCATTTTAAAATTCAATTTTGGCTGTGGACCATTGTTTACTCGTCTTTGATTTAGAGAATATGTAACATGCCTTCTTTTTCTTTTAAACTCTAATTTTATGTGATACAATAATACTGTTGTTCAAGGCATTTTTTACTGAAGCATTTGGAAAATAAGGTCTCACTTCTGGTTAATTATTGCTCCTGCATCTAAAGCTATTACTGTGAAACATTATTAATCTCATTTTAAAAATTTATGTGGCAAAGCTTCTTATACTATAAGTAATACACAGCTGTATTTTCAACTTTAGGTATTGAGGAATTATGGTATTTGAATGAAAGGGAAACTCGAGTTATGCACTTTTCACAGTCGGCTTTTTCTTTTTTTCTGTCTGTCATGGGTAACTGAAAATCTGATTATTTATAGAATACTAGCTGCTTCCCACCCAGCCTTTGGTCTGGGTTTAAAAATATTTTGATGAAAGATTTAGAATCAATATTAAAGTTAATAAGACATATCAATAGAAATGCTGAATAAATCTCGTATTTTTCAGATAGTTGACGATTATAACAATTTATTAATAGCTGAATGTCCAGTAAGTGCAATGTGTTGCCCGTGAACCGCTGCATAATAATTCCCAATTCTACGACTTTTTTTTTAATGTAGGAGTCAAATTTCAAAATACTATGGAGAGTAATATATATGTACTGTTCTGAATGGCATAATTCATTTCCATTCATAATACAAAAAAATTTAAAGTTTTAAACAACAAAACCTATGATGATAACTTTTTCTTTAAAAAATGGCAATTGTGAAATAAAAACAAATTTGATAGAACATGGCAAATTTGTAATAATTGAAAATAAAAATACTGCCAACATATAACAGAAAAAATACTAACTTCTTAAAATTTTGAGAAAGTAAAATAAAGATTTACATATTTTGATGAAGAAAAAAAGTTTAACTATTAAAAATAAAACGATTTTGATACTGGGATATTTCAAAGAGTAAAAGTGATTGCATATGACAAATAGTTGTAACTATAAATTTCATTGTAACGTAAAAGTTGACCAAGAATTAAATTTAAAATTAGTTTTTATATAAAAATGCTATAATTTGAGTCACATAGAAATGAAAGTTAATCACTTTATATCTAAATTTCCAGGTCAAATCGAATGGATAGTACACAGACGTTGTTTAAATAATATAAAATAAGAAATGAATAAATGAGATATTTAAAGGAATGACATCATAATGATAGAAAAATATCATTTTCACCTATTCATTATGTGATAAATTGAAAATTTTAATCTCCTGATTTTAACCGAGGAAAACTACATTTAAAGCAATTACTTGGGATCACATTGCAAGAAATATTGCTTCTTTCACTTAGTTATGATGAGATAAATTTAAAAATTAATCGTTTGCGTTTAACCAGGGAAAATAATGCTTGGAATAATGGCATGAAATGCTCGAAAAAGGGGGAAGGAATGGATTTTGAACGTTAAAAATTTACAAAATCTTACCAGAGACATACCTAAGAATTTCTCAAATTTTCACGGCAATTGGATGCATGGTTTTTGAGTCCATAGAGTACAGACACAAATTCATTTTTATATATATAGATTCTCAATCATTTCAGGGCTAAATTTTCAAGATTTAATAGATTTTTCTTCCAAATGAAGGAAATAGTATATAAGTAATGTATGTAGTTTTATTCTTAAGAAATATAATATTTGAATGGAATTTTTAAACTGGTGACTTCTATTATTAATGATTTAATGGTATGTCATCAAAACAATGAAATAACACAATCATTCTTCATTTTAAGAAAGCAAAGTTTTTTCCTGTTGCTTTTATAAAAATGTTAAATAAAATGTAACAATAAAACTTCTTATTTATTATCACAAACAAAAATATATTATTAAACAGATGCTTTGTTTTCTTTGCTTTTCTGGTTTACTGATTAAACTGGCTGGAATCCTTCACTCACTGGCATGTTAATCATTGCTGTAATAATCGGGATGCTCTGGCCTTGCTTCAGAACAAATACCTTAATTAAATGTTAATAACAAAATTTTAATACAATATTATATGAATAATATACTGTTTAACTTAATTATACATAAACATGACTAAATTAATAAATGTCTTATATTTATTTTTCTTATTCATTTTTTCATTGTGCAGACAATTTTAGTATTGGAACAATTAGGTTAGGTTATAGTTCTGTTATAGTGGAGATGATACTTTATCTTTTGTGTTCCTATCCTCTTTAATGTCTTTTCTAGCTTACCTGCCAACTTGTATACTTTAGTTGTACATATTTCTGTATAAAATTGGACAATTTTGAACTTTGTGAAATAGATTTTGTGATTTAATAGCGAATGAAATAAACCTCTTATAATCGTGAAGTTATTTTAAATTATCTCTATTTTTTAATAAAACTTTTTAGAGGGTTCATTTATACAATTAGCTCTGTCTAATATTCAATAACTATATAATTTTATATTTATTCCTACAAAAAGAAACCATACAAAATTCCATACAAAAAAGAAATTTTAAACTTTAAAATTTTCTGAAACTTTGTAAAACATTATGCATTTATATATACTAGGTCTACTGGAAAGTTCTGTTAATTTCAGAAGTGAAAGAAAATCTTTTTTATATACTTTTAATAATGTTAATTTACAATATTTCCTCAATAACTTGATTATGACAATTTTTGAGGGTGATGATATGTTGTAAATACCACATTTTGAAAAATAGCTTCTCCGTAGAGGCTAAGAACTGTAGTAACACTTGACTGTAATCTGCTATAGTTTTGAATTTTTATACCTTCAAAAATTTAGCTAGGAGAGAAATAAATGATAATCATAATGTAAAAGGTCTGGGAAGTATGGTATGCGTGGCAAAATTTCCCAATTTAGCTGTGCAATTTTTGACATACTGCCAAAGCAACATACGAGTCTCGTAATTATAATGTGCTTCTTACTGGACATCTAACTTCTTTTCTCTAATTGATTTCCTGATATTATCTTTGAATCAAATTTTTTTTAAGTTTCAAAAGCTTGTTATACCTTATAATATGCTTCAGACGTCAAACATCATTATCTTAATTCAGGCTCAAGCTTGGTTTATAGCTAGAGAGGCAAATTGTACAGGATTGCAGTATGTTCTTTTCCTTATGATGTTTTTACAGCTAATCCACTTTTTATCACCAATTGTCATCTGGTTCATGAAAGGTTTGTTCTTGTTCTGAG
Organism: Pardosa pseudoannulata; assembly: GCA_032207245.1. NCBI lineage: Eukaryota > Metazoa > Arthropoda > Arachnida > Araneae > Lycosidae > Pardosa > Pardosa pseudoannulata. The sequence continues at coordinate 96,728,490 of CM063509.1, forward strand.
CAATCAGAAAAATAGTCATGAAAATTCACTGTATAAATTTTACTTAAATCATGAGGCATTCATGTACCAATTGTACCCATTCAGCTGTAAGGCCCTCCAAGCTTGTCCTGGTAATGGTTAGCCAATTGCAAGTACTGGGGAGAACCAAATGGGTGGACCCCCATCTAACTGCATATTGCAAAACAGGCACCATTAGTGAGTGACTGCAGCAGAATTGCAATTGAAAGGAAGAAATTTGAATAAGGTAAGATGCTCAAGTTGGACTTGTACCCTTGACATCAAAAAGAGGATGGTGCAAGCAAAAAAATCGCAAGACATCCATTAAGTATATTAACTGACTGTTCCCAGTTTCCAAATATGGTCTGAAATAGCTTGTTGGGCTGAGTTGAAATATTTTGCTTTAGACAATGATGTCGAAAATAGTTGTTGCTCTATCAAAGTCTTCTGAATAGTGTCATCGATCAAACATGGCTTACTATTGACGTTGAAATTGTCTGCTTAAAAATTTTCAAACCATGTTTTGTAAGTTATCTCCAAAACTGCATCTCAACCAAAAACTTTCATTATATTTGGTCAGACTTATATAGCATTTCTTTATTGGTATTTGTTCAAAAAAACAGTGTCGTAATAGACTTGATCAGTAGCCATGTTTATATAATTTAGAAAAACCTGTATGTGAATATGTTAAAAAGAAATAGTCATATATATCTCAGGTAAACACCTGCATGCATTTTGAAACTGAAATAACAGCAACAAACAGAACTTCCCTTTAGATCTAAAATAAACCTAGAAGAACACTGTCAAAATAAGCATTTAGATAAACTTATATGAAATTTTAAAAGTGACATGTTGGCGGGTATGTTATAGAGAGCTTGACAAAAGTTCCAGCTGAATTTGATTGGCTCTTATTATCAAGAACATTGAATAAGATTATCATATAATTTTGGTTTTGTTTCTGGATATGTCAAGTTTCTCTTATTTTGCAACCCAATTTTTTTTTAATCCTAAAGAATCCAAAGTGTGTGACAAAAACAAAAGTGGAAAATACTTTCAGTTTTCCAAACAATAATTCTGTTACCACAATAATTAGATTTTAATTTGAAAAAATGGAAAAAGAAAAATATTTAAAATTAAATAATTCATGCAGTAAATCTTGTCAAAAACTAAAACTAATTTTATTCTTGAATGCATTTTAAATGCTGTCTTATGAACTGAGTCACTTTAAAAGATTTTAACTGTTGTACATAATTAAAAGAAATTTATATGAAATGGCACCAAAATAAAATTTATCAAGCTTTATTTAAGATTCATGGTATAAGATTGGTATCTAAAAAATAGATAAATAAAAATGATGCAACTGAATTTAACATGAAAGAAATATTCCAAATTAGAAATGACTAAATGAAATAAGTGAAGTAATTATGGTCAAATGATTAAAAAAAATACTGCATTAGCTGAAAACACATTTTAAATGCTTGCAGATAATTAAACTACTTAAAAGATATAAATTACTTTAGCTTGAAATTAAAAGGAAAGTATATCAAATGGCATTAAAATAATTACTAAATGCAAGTTTTTTTGTTTTTTTTTTAATAAATAAAGCCTTCTATATCCCCTCCCCTTTAACATAAAAACAATTTGATTTGCCTAAAACCTTCCCAGTATTTACCTGAATTATCAAGACAAATTAGTCAGAATGCCTAGTGAATATACATACAAAGAATTTAATATGTATACATACATAGGGATATTTAGGCTATATACTAATTTAGTGGTCATGCTAAATTCTAGTGTTATTTTCTGGAAACTATTAAACCTGTTTAATGAACTTTACACTAACCTGAATTTTAATTTAGTTATAAATATATCATTTGAATAACGTGATTATAATTGCAGACAGTAATTGGTTAATTGTAACTAAACATTTTCTATGTCTCATGAATCTGATTTTGAGCATTACTTGAAAATAAGCATAACTTGAAAAAGCACTTTTTAACTTGGAAAAGTTAAGTTGTGAAAAATATTAAAAATCACATAACTTTCAGTTTTAAAATTTTTCTCACCATTACAATATAACAAAAAAAAAAAACTGTAAATATGCTTTTTAATAGAATATTACATTCTATAACTTTCACAAAATACTATTAAGAGTGGAACTTGTAAAGAAAAAAATTACCTTAATAATATCAGATATATTCATTTCACTAACACACTCTACAGGAGTCATGAAACTATATGGCAATCCTGGAGCTAAAAAAGATATCTAAAAAATATGTTAAAAAGTATGATAAGATAAAAAGTTAGGATAAATATCTTTGCAATTAATGATTATATATATATATATATATATATATATATATATATATATATAAATTTTTTATTATAAAATGGCAAAAGAGTGATTTATGTATTAAAATTTTTGAAAATTTTATATTTTTATTAAAATTTGTTCACCTATTATATTTTGTAAAGTTTTAATTAATTTACTTATGCTACTCATCTGTATACACAGATAGTTCTACATACAGAGAGTGATTATAAAAATGTTGAAGTTCAAGATCATAAATTGATGAAAGCTGTTAATATAATTTTTCACTACAATAAAATTTTCACATTCTGAAATATATATTAGACATTTTGAATATTTTATGTTTTTGTTAAAATATTTTTACATAATACCTGTAATAAAAAAAGTCTTACATATGTCACTCATATGTATTCTTATTAATCATAAACCTATCAAAATTTCCTAATATAAAATACACTGAAACCTGTTTTTGTGCGGTCTTTTTTTGTGAGATTTTTTTTGTGTGGTAAATAAAAATTTCAATCAAATAGAACATAATTGACGAAGTTATCAATAAAAAAATCTATGCAGGACTCCAACTCTGTCATAAATTAAAATGTCATTTTCTTGCAATCGATGCCAATTCTGAAAGAACTTCAAAATTCCAAAAGGAGCTTCAGTCTTGCATATCTGGCTATCGGGACATATACAAGCGTCTAGTGCAGGGGTAGGCAACGCGGCGCCCGCGGGCGCCATGGCGCCCCCGATCGATTTTTAATGCGCCCTCGCTGGACTAATGTAAATGTATGATAGCCAGAGCGATTTACTTACTCTTGTCAAATGGCAATATACAGCAAGTAGTCAGTTGAGTTAGGATTGTGCATAGATTAGCAGTTTGCTAATTTTGAGCGTATCTAAAAACATGCACGTATTTTTTGTTAGTGTGTGATCGTATTTCGAACAGACCACGCGTAGACCGTGCATTTAAAACTACCAAGTAATCCGAAATAATTCTTTTCTTTCAAAACCCTTCATGATTAAATGTAACAGAAAAAGAACATATTATTTTAACGATGAATGGGAACATCTATATTGTTTCGTTGATTACAAAGGAAAGTGTATTTGTTTGTTGTGTAATAATAGTGTTGCGATTCCCAAGGAAAGTAATATTGAACGACATTTTAAGACCGTTCATACCAATTTTGATAGTGACTATCCAATGAACTCTGAAATTAGAAGAAAAAAAATTATTTCTTTAAAATCTTCAATAACTAACCAGCAAAGTTTTTTTCATTAAACCACTGCAACAACATAAAGCAGTAACGATTGCGTCATACAAAATATCGCATTTGCAAGTGAATAAAAAACCATTTACTGATGGAGAATTAGTGAAAGAAGCCATATTATAAGCTGCTGATTCACTTTTTGAAGAATTTAAAAATAAAAAAGAAATAGTTTAAGCTATAAACACCTTGCAATTATCTGCACGAACTGTTACTAGAAGAATTGAAGCAATTGCGGAGAATTTGGAGGCAGAATTAGCAAATGATATGGAAAATTGTATTTTCTTTTCGCTACAGATGGATGAATCGACAGACGTGACAAATATATCACAATTAGCAATTTGCGTGAAGATGGTATTTTCTGATTTTACAACAAAAGAAGAATTTCTTAAAGTTCTGCCATTAAAGGAAAGCACCAGAGGAGAAGATATCTTTTCTACTTTTAAAAAGTATATAAAATATGTAAAATTACCTGTACAAAAGTTATCGTCAATTACAACAGACGGGGCACCAGCGATGACTAGTAAGAAAAAAAGATTTATTGCCTTATGTAGACAGGATTCCTTATTCCCTAAATTTATTTCTTATCATTGCCTCATACATCAGGAAATGTTATGCGCAAAAACAATTGGTTTTCAACACGTATTTACGATAGTAACAAAAATTATTAATTCCATAAGATCGGGAGCTATGCAACACAGATTGTTTAAATTACTTTTAGAAGAGGATGACGTTCAGTTCACAGATCTTCTTTTACATACTGAAGTGAGGTGGCTGAGCAGAGGTAAAATACTTGAGCGGTTTATCATGCTTTTGCCACAAATAAAGGAATTTACTGCATCAAGAGGCGAATTTTACGAGCAATTAGAAAATAATGATTGGCTAATCGACCTCGGATTTCTAACAGATATAACGGCAAAGTTGAATGAATTAAATTTAAAAATATAAGGGAAAAATCAGCATATCGCTGACATGATTAGTGCAGTAAATGCATTCAAATGCAAGTTAGTGTTGTTGAAATCCCATCTATTGAAAAAATCATTATCACATTTCCCAAATATAAAATATACTTTTGAGAGTTTAAATTTGAATAATGAAAATTTTACTGCTACATCATATTTAGAAATTATAGATAAGCTAATAGAAGAGTTTTCTTCTAGATTTGAAGATTTTGCAGCATTAGAACATGTTCTAAGATTTTTCATTAATCCATTCAATGTTACTGAAGATGATGTCCTTGAAATAGTTTCAGTGTATTTCGAGCTTCGTAATATCGAAGACCTAGCATTAGAAATAATAAACTTATCAAAGTGATATTATTTTAAAAGCGCATAGTAATGATAAAATGTTTTGGAACTTAGTCGATGAGAATAAGTATCCTATTTTAAGGAAATGTGCGCTAAAAAATTATTCATATTGTGCAACAACATAAAATTGCGAGTCTTTGTTCTCAAATATGAAATATTTGAAATCAAAATACCGAACAAAGCTTAATGACTCACATTTAGATAATTGTTTAAGGACCAGGAATGCTAAATATATCCCCAATTATAAGAAATTAGGTGAAAATATGGACACCCAAATTTCACACTGAATTATATGTATCATTATGTATGACACCAACAAAATAAAGTTATAAAAAATCTGTTTTTTTTTTTAATGCCTAATTATACCTGTTGATTATCTGTAAAATATGCACCCTCGGTGATTTTCAAATTTAGTATTGCGCCCTTAAGGACAAACAGGTTGTCGACCCCTGGTCTAGTGAAACAACAGTTGTTGCAAAAACTAATCACTGACTATATGGTACCTGAAAAAAAATCAACTCTAAACGAGTGCAAGATAGTATCTTCAAGTGACAAAAGCGATTTTGAACCAGTTTATCACAGGAAAGTTCGCGTATTGTCAGACTGCGAAGGATAATGTTTATACGTTTTGAAAAGTTTTGTATGTGTAAAATAATCACACAATATGTAAATAAAATATTTAAACATGTTTGCAAGTTTATTTTTTAAATCAGATCCAAAACGTTTGGCAAAATTCCAGGTATGTACTAGTTATTTCGTAAGGTTTTGAGTTATTTTAAACGTGAGACTTTTTTTATGCGGTCCCTATTCACCGCATAAAAAAATTTTTTTAATTGTGTTCCGAAAACTATATTTTATAGCTATTTGTGAAGTTTTGTGCAATTTTTTTGTGTTTTTTTTTAATGCGGTCCCTATCCACCGCACAAAAACAGGTTTGAGTGTAATGTAAATTTTCAACATGGGTACTCCTTACTTATGGTCTATTCATTAAACAACCACTCATACTTATGACGAATACAGTTCTGACCAGCAATTTGAGAAAAGCTTTAAATTATTAGGAATATACAGTGAATCCAAAAATAATGATTGCGAAAAAAATAACATTCATCTTATGGGGATAAATGCAGAAAAGGAATAAATGTTCCACTGTAAATACTCAGGTACTGCTGGTTACTTCAATTGATCATCAATAAGCCACAATCCTAATGTGCGTATTAGTTTATTATTTTATTACAATGGAAACATTTATGGTATTTTTAATTCAACTATGGGTGAAAAAAAATCATTGCTTTGAGTACAAAATGATAGCAGATACAAAAATAAATGTAAACCTTGTTAACTAAATTACCTAGAATACATAAAATGACCACAATAAAATTTTTATTACTTTTTCAAATGTTTGAGTATAGCAACAAATTCTGATTTTAAGTTTTGTAGGGGAGGGTTAACTTATTTACATAAATTAGGAAAAATTATATCATAGAAATTGTTATATTTTAAGCTAATAACAGGCATTTTTTAGACCATCATTTCAAAATTGCATTCTGGATTTGCCTGCTGCCTCTATTTAATATTTGATAAATGGTGTAATTTGAGCTTTTCCTATAGGTATCTAAACATAGGAAAAAATATTTATTTCATATTATGGAGTATTAAAGTAATACTGTTGAACTGCTATCTATCATCAACTTACAAGATTGATATCCATTAAAGCCTGATAAGTGACAGAGTGGGCAAAGGAAATTTTAACATCAACAGTTTTTTTTTATAGTATCAAAGAATAACTAAAAAATTTAGTTGGTTAGTGATAAATCATGTGGATTTGTATAAAGTACAAATAGACATACAAACATATACTCACTTTTATATAGGTATATATATAAAAAAAAGATGCTTTTAGGGTTATGTTAAATTTGAAATTGACTGCAGATTATTTAAAGCAAATTAATGCTATCATGGTTTTAAAATTTAAAGTCTAAACTCTCAAATATCAAGACAAAAATAAATTTTTATACAACTTTCATCAGACCCATCATATTATTTGATAGTGAGAAAACTAAACTACTCAGTGCTACAGCCCAACTTGGGTGTCATGGACTACAGTGTCAATCTCCATTTTCGAGACTAAGAGGCCTAGAGTATGGAACAAGTGTCCTGGTTAGGTGGTCAGCCTAATGTGAAACACCCAGTGTTTAGTTCCCAAGCCTTCTTGGTTCTGAGTCAACCTTGTCCCAGCCCGAGGATCAAACCTTGGACCTGTGTCATGGGAGCATTACTCCTAAGCCACTGGGTTTCACTAGATAGTGAGTGCTGGCCATTAACTAAAACAGATAAAGAGAGACTTTTAATCTATAAAAGAAAATATTTAGCTAAGTTAGAAAAAATTATAGATCGAGAATTTTGTTTAACCATGAAATTTATAGCAAATATAATCAACTTAATATTGTCTGAGTCATTAAATCTTATCACATCAGATGGCTTGGACATATTTTCAGATGTAACAGTTCAATCCCTGTGAAAAGATTACTTTTGTGAATGTAGAGGGAATCAGAAAGAGAGACAGACCTCACACAAGTTGGATAAACTATGTTGAGGCAGTCATCAGGACATTAAAAATCAATCATTGACAGGCCATAGCACCTATTAGGTCCATTGGATGAAGCATGTTGAAACAGCCTTGGCCAGTAGATAGGATGTAGTATGGGTGAAGAAGTAGAAAAACAGTGTGCATTTAGAGTATTTAATATAAAAAGAAAATCAAGTTGAATTTTAAAACATACTGGAATATAGGTCTTTTGAATCTTGTAAATACGAGCATCACAGTGAAAAGTGAGAAATAAATTCACAGATGGCTTGTTCCTTGAAGTATTTTGTAATTCCAAGTGAAGAACAAATTTTGGACCTAAACCTTGAACCTACAATTATAAGAGTAAGTTTTATAATCAGAAAGATATAAATGATAGATATTTTTTTTGTAATGAATTTACACTTCAACTACTTTATAAAGATAAGCATTTCATATGTATATAAAAGAGCATTAGCTGTGATTATTTCCTTTTAAACACAAAACATAAAATTTGAATAGCAAATATTTGGATGAAAAATACTTTTAGAAATCAAATGATTTTCAGTAAACTTGTAATATTAATCTCTGTACATAAAAATATAATGACTAATTGATGATTCTATTTCAAAAATGATTAGGCTTAAGAAGATGAAATATTGTGTGGTAATTTGGTATACACTCCAGCCATGCAATAAGAAAAGAAATTTTACATTTCAAATCCTAAAAGGGTAAAATTGGAGTTGAAAGAAGAAACACTTGAATTCTAAAAATCTTAACCATTAAAAAAAAAAAAAAAAAAAAAGAGTAGCTGTCAAAGATTTTATAAGTTTTAAGTTGGAAAATCTTTCTGTCTTACTAAAAAAAAAGTAAAATTAAAATACTACTCAATGACTCATCGTGTATTTCAAAAACAGCACAGCCTGAGAAGTTGAAATTCTGTACAGTGATTTATCTTACAATCCATGCATGAAATAAGAAATAATTTCTCAAATTTCAAATTCTAAACAGAATAAACAAGGATTGAGGAAAGAAACACTTAATACCTGCAGATTTCTATGAATTATTAAATCACCAAAAGGACTCATTCTTAGCCTTGAGCAGGAAATGCATATCTCTCTATTAAACAATGGCCAAATGGGACTCTGCTCTATGGTACCACAGTTTGTGACTTTGAATCCCACTGCTGGTGAAGATGTTCCATTCAGAATCAGGTTTGAACAGTAGGTTTTGGTCTCATTATCCCTCATGCAGCAAACATGACTGTCTATTTAATTACTACTGTACCTTGTAGATTAGCTACATTTAATAGATCTACATCATGGATACAAATTTTAAATCTATTATCCAGCATTTTTCTACTATTCAGTGTCAAAATTTCTGCAACATTACATAAGGAGAATGAGTTTGAGGCTCAAGTCACCCAAAGACTGCCATGTTTGTTAACAACAGCTGGGGCACATAAAATACGCTTTTGATCAGAATGTCTTCTAAGTTTAAATGATACTTTTGGAGGTGGCATATCAAGTCTAAGAGTCTTTGCTTGATCCCTCTTTCCTAATGACAAGATCCCACTATAAGCTAAAAATCATTCTTTTATCCTAGCAATACTTTTCAAAAGACAGATGCAACCCCTTGCCTGAAATCCAGTAGATTTTGGCACACAAGCATTCCCAAAATAGCAAAAATGACTGTCAACTAAAAATCATTCAAAATCATTCTTTCATCTTAGCAATACTTTTCAAAAAGAAAGACACAACCTTTCGCCTGAAATCCAGTAGCTTCTGGCTCACAAGCATGCCCCATCCAAGTAGAATTAGAAACAACAACATATATGTATATACGTTTGTATATGTTTATTTTTACATGTGTATGAATGTATATACATTTGTCTGTTTGTTATGCATTCTGAAATGACACAAACAGTCTAAATTTTTTGCAGTCACCTATGTAAAGTGTGTTCAGGTTTTAGGTAGATCAAATGGATCAAAAGTAAATCTCATGAATGATATACATTTTTTTGCCACAGTGGTCCTACAGTAAGGCTTCATTGGGTATATTTTCTTTTAATAATTTGATAAAAACTATTAAAACTTTTTAAAGTCTGATTTGTTTAAAATCTGCCTTATGATGAGTTTTGCTGCTCTTTGACTAGATTAACTTAAATTATTTAGACTTGCCTATTTTTTTGATTGGGTGTGTGTGTGAATTTCTTTCCACAAGAATCTAGGATATGTAACATGACTGTTCACATAATTAAGAGTATTTAACAGCAAGTAATGCACTTGATATTTTATTTTTGTTAGTATATTTTTATATGTTAATAGTGTTTTTTTTTTTAATAATCTTACTGAAAGGATGGATACTTTTCCTTAATGCAGAACAACTGCAAAATATTACAGTTATCAAATATTATTTTATTTCTTTAGTTTACCTTTATTAATTTTTAAGAGAAAAATTAAATTTAAATCAAATATATAGTTTTGTGAAAGTGAGTTGTTTTAATTTTTAATCTTTTTTACTGCTTTGTATATAATATAATCTAAAAACTCATTTTTGGAATAAATGTAACTTCCTTTTGAAGGACCTGAATTATCCAGACTGAAGGCTATGTGCACAGTAGCTGTTGCTAACATATATATATATATATATATATATATATATATATATAAAAGTTACATTCAGAAAATGAATATATATATATATATATATATTTCTCCAATATACATTACATGAAATGGAAATAATTAAAAAGAAACCTTAAATGCTAAATTAGTAGAATGCTAACTGAGACTGTTAGAAACTAGTAATTTTTTTCATGTATTAATCATAATTATGCCTGAACATATAAATATAACTGAGTCATATGGAGCATTTTAACATAAAAAATAAGCAATAAAAGATAATTTATTAAAATTTAAAATTACAACCAGAAACAAAAATATTTTGTTATAAAAAGTTTAGAACTTAATAAACTCTAACTTTTGATAGAAATATATATTTAGTACTAATAATTTTCATCTTAATATAATTAATCAGATTAGTGAGTATTTTTAATTGTTAAAAGTATTTTTGTTCCTCATTATTTATGACAAAATTAACATGTTCTCAAAAAATTGTTTTAATTTAAATATTAAAGTACATTAATAGTGGTTAATTTCATCATATTAGTTAATAGTCATTAAAAGAGAAAAATCTCCGAAAAACCACAATTAATGGTAACTACTATGTTGAATAACAGAGACTATTTATAATACATTAAATGTTATACCACTCTTTCTTCTTAAAAACATAAGTTTTTAAACTAAAAAATTTGCTGTATCAAATTTAAAATTGACTCTTTTTGATGTTGAAAAGAATACTATTTCATTAGAAGAGTAATTTGTTGCATGTGTTGATTAATTATAATATTGACATAAATATGAGCAAAAACTAAATAAAGTTTATATAAGTTGCATAAATGATATATTATAGAAGAAATGGAAAATACCTGAGCAGATAGTTTCAAAGGGTCTATAGCTCCATATGAAACTGGGTTTTGACTAGATGTTAATGCACTTACATATGCTCTAGCAGTTGTAAGTCGAAGACGATACAAATCATGTTGAAAAGCTCTATGCATGACTGAAAAAAAATAAGAGTCAACAGTAAGAATTTTTCTCATTATTGAAAACATTAAAAATAACAACTGGAATAAAAAAAAATTTAGGTATACATTTCTATGTATATTTAAAAAGATTCACTAAAAATTTGATCATGAACAATACAATTAACTTCCTTGAATATCTACTCCATTCAGTTGCAGCTCATGGTTTAGAGTTAATGGGATTCACAAAACTAAATTATCAAAAATTAAACATGCAGATGTGATGCAGCTTACAATTTAAAATTTGCATTTTCATAAGTTACAGAAAAATACAGCTTTGAAAAATACAGAAAAATACAAAACTTTTTTTAAAAAAAAAAAGTTCTCACAGGGAAAAGAGGCTTTCCTTTTTAATCTGACATTAAATCAATAAGGTTTTCACCACTTTTATTTGTTTTTGTCTTTATTTTAATATTAATGCTTTAAAAATTGGTTTGATAAATAATTATTTTTATATTTAAAAACAGCAAAAAATATATGAACAGTTTATAAAAGTTCATTGAGGAAGGATAAATAAAAAAAATCATACTTCATGCATTTAATAAATAATTTATTATATGTTAATAGTAGTGCATATACTGTAATTAAGAAAATAAATAGGATAACAAAAACTTTTTAATAATCAACCGGTTCAGGACCATGATCACATATACATGATTGCATGATTCTCTATTGAGAGCCCGCAAACACACTGGTGTGATTGGGAGTCAACATTTTACTTTAATTCTTAAACAGTACTAGTAGCGGTTGAAGTCAGTTAGATTTTTTTAATAATGTTTTTAATTGATTGACAAATGAGATAGTGAAATGGAGGAAAGTAATTTTTCTAATATAGGTCATTGTGAGTCTGATTATTTAGATGACACTGAAGTATTTAATAATATGAATAATAATGAAAAAAAATTTAAATGCAAGTGAATGGCAAATATATATGAAGATCTGATATCCCAGAAGTTATATTTATTTGTTCATTTTCTGAAATTTATAAAATTTTTGGTAATATATAATTTTACTGATAATTTTTTAAAATTTTAAAACATCTATTTTTTTAACTGTAAATATGAATTTTATTATAATAAACCATTTCCATTAAAATTCATAATTGTTTTTTAAACATCGCAAAACTTTTGTTACAGTACATACTGATACTATCATCGATTATAAACTGTAAATTACAGCAGAATTTTTAAATGAAATTAGTCTTAATGGAGAAAATAACAGACTCAGGGAAGCATTTCTTTCTCCTTCCAAAAGTCCGGAACAAAATAATGATTAAGTTTTTGTTATCCCATGTATATAAATAAAGATATTTATATAAATAATTTAAATAATTTTATTTGTAATGTTTAGCTTGTGAAAGAAAAATTTTAACTTAAAAAATTTTATTTAAATAAAAGCATTTCATTTATATGATTTATTATTTATTATTTTTAATCAATATTTACCCACCCTGACTGAAAGAGTAATTTTTGAAAAAATAGTATTTTAACAATAGCTTTACAATATATACAAAAACATACTTATTGAATGCTCCCTCTCTCTCATTGTTTGATCAACAAACAGTTTAGTCTTCTTTGGTAAATTCAATTTTGTATTTTGCAATTCTCGAACAGTTGATGAATAATCATGATTTTCAAACTTTGCAGTTCTTTTCAGTATTTTCACTGACAGCCCTCCTCCTATATGTAGATTCATTAATTAAAAACATACTTAATAATAAATCCATTTGAAAATCACATTCATAAATTTATATAAAAAACTAAATAAATTATTTAAAACATGATATCATAAAAGAATAAATTTTATTTAGAAAAGCTGTGTACTAAAAGTGTACCCTTAAAAGCTGTGTACCCTAAATTTCTTAACCCTTTAAAGGTCACTTACATAAATTCTTTGGAATTTAATAAAATTAGTTTATAAATATTATCTATAAATTTTTTTTTACAATCTTTAGAGGTGTTTGCCTTAGAGGATACCATAGAAGGCCTTGAGGATTAACTGACAAACCCATCCCTTTGTACAACGTGAACACAATACTTTTTAAAATTTAAATTATATTACAAGAACAATAAATAAGTGCTCTTAAAAAAGTATAATAAATAAGTAGTTCAACAATTTATAAGTGTTGTTTGAATAGATATTTTTGATTGGGGTAATAAGTGAAAAAAAAAATCAAATTACTATTTTTCCAGGTACACCAAGTATAAATACAAAAAGAAAAATAGTTTAAATGCAGAAAAAAAGAAAAATAAATTAAATGCAGTACTATCATCTATTGTGTTTTAAATGTCAAAAACATTAAAAAATCGAAAAAACCATTCATATTTTTCCAAAAATCCGAGAAAAAAAATGTTTAACAAGAGGTTTCGCTGTGAAACCACTGTCTGCTAAAGGGTTAAGGCAAAAAAAAATTTTAAAGTAAAATTTTTATTACACAGTTTATAACATCCATACAAGCATAAAATATATCAATTTTCACCCAGTTAAATGATATTACCTCTCATACACATAACCAATGAATTATCTTCACGTCCAAATCTCCCAAATCTGATTGCAGACACAACATCCTCGGCTATCAATACATCAACTAAAAATTTGTCTTGGTATAACTGTACCATACCATTTCCAAGACCAACTGCAACTAAATGCATTCCCATTTGCATAATGTCAACAGATTCAAGAGTAATGATGTTGCTTGGCAGCTTAATGCTCCATAAACATTTGCCCTGTAACATGGAATATAAGTAAATATATATGACCCCTTGTTTTACTAGAGCAAAATACATAAGATTGAAAAAAGGATGTTATTTTTAATAAAAAAAAACACCCATCTTGCCTGGGTACATATACAGAAACCCAAATTTTATCAGCTTTTTCATGAAAACCCTAGAGCAAGCATGTAAAACTTAAAGTTTAATATGGGCCAAATAAAGAAAGTTGCATGGTAAATGGTATACAAAAAAGTAAAAATTTCATTTTATATAGAAATGTAGACCTTTTTAGAACAAGAAATTATACAAAAGAAAAAATTCAATAAAAATAAGTAATGTAAGAACAAAATAATGCAATAAAATAACATTTTCTACTTCAAACCTGACATCTTTTTCTACCACTTTCCTACCTACTTCAAGAGAAACATTGCTTGTAGTTATTCTCAAAATTAATGTAAGATGAACTTCTAGATTCGATAGCAGACATTTCTATTAATAAGTATAAAAAAGCTGCTTGATAAATACTTCTAAACATGAAAATAATTTCACACAAGAATTTTCAAGAATTATCAATTCTGGTTGACAAATCTTTTGTAAACTAAAACAAAATATTTCATTTATTTAAAATGATTTATTTATATTTGTTAACCCAAATTAATTGAACTTTTATTGCAATATTGTTTTAAATTAAATTTCCATAAAAGGAATAAAAAATACAACTTTGTTATATAAAAATTTAATAGTACAACTAAATAGCTACAGATTTAAAAAAAAAAATGTGGATGGTCTAAAGATGGCCAGGTTATAATATAAAATGGCAATACAGTTTTTTGCAGCATCTAAAATTTTATTTTTAGTTGAAGTTTTTGATCAATTATTTTTTTTCAAAATAGAAAAATATAATTTTACACTTATTTTACACTTTTAATATAATTTTACACTTTTGTGAAATTCAGTTATAAAATAATAAGTATATACTTTTTACCAATTGCATAATATATTAAAAATAGCACAATAACAATTTACATATCCATCAAGGAATGAAATAAAAAATTTAAAAAAAGGATATATGATGATTTTTATGATTTTTTTCAATATTATGTCTGAAATAGCTATTTTATTCTCTTGTATATCTGTCAGCCTTTTAAGTTTCTTTATCTAAATATTAATTATCGTTATAAACCAAATTTGCATAGGTACAATTTTAAAAATTATAGTTACATTTTAATGGTTTTTCAGATTTTTACTCTTTGGTGGAATATTTTCTCTACATTCATAGATCCCTAATGATCCATGGAACACTGGTTAAGAAATTCTCTTGTAGGTGGTACCTAATCAAAATTAAACTTTTAGAAGCTTATTTGAATATTACTAATGATTAGATCAGGATCTTCCTACATATATAGAATTACTTTTAAACAGAGACACGGTAGCAACGTCAGCAAAAACAGAAATCTTGAAACCAAATGATAGCAGGATAAATGCTTGTGTGAACAAATGACTCTTTATTGAAGTTATCTGAATTACATTTCTGTACGTAATACTGATTTTCTACGGATGCAAAGTTAGCAAGTTGTTCTCAACAGTACCTAATCAAAATTAAACTTTTAGAAGCTTATTTGAATATTACTAATGATTAGATCAGGATCTTCCTACATTTATAGAATTACTTTTAAACAGAGACACGGTAGCAACGTCAGCAAAAACAGAAATCTTGAAACCAAATGATAGCAGGATAAATGCTTGAGCTGGCTGGAGATCTCTCGTATTGATCAGTAGCAGTTGGGGCACATAATATAAGTAATCACAATGTCTCCAAGTTCCCAAACAGTACCTCTGAAGGTGGTAGTCTAAGTCTGAGGTCTTGTGCTCCATACCTATTTCAAAATTACGCAGACTCACTCTTAGATGTCCAGCCTCTCAAGGCAATGGCAACCATCTTTCTATAAGAAGTGATATGACTTCTAAAAAATTAACTTACACCAACCAACCTTACTTTTAAAGAAATATTCCCGTTATCTGAAAGGAATATGGACTTATTGATTACTACAAATACTAAGTTCTTGGATTATCAATATACAATATAGCAGTGAATGAAACCACAAAAAAATTCTAAAACTGTTAAATAAATTGGTAAAAATATCAACCATGTCGAAGGTCAGCTTAACCTTCAACATGAGTGCTTTGAGGTTGACATGCATTTAGATTTCAAAGTCTACAGGAAAACAAATCTCCTTACAAAGCATTAACAAAAATTCTTTTAAATAATATAACAAGGCAAAGCAGTAGATCATATATTACTGTACTGAAACAAAAAAAAAGAACACATTTGTATTTTAAAATAATCAAACCTTGGTATTATAACTACTCAGTGTGTCATCCATTGTACCAACAATGATGTTGTTATTCACCCTCTGTAGTCCAACACATTGAGATTTTAACTTTACACAAAATCGAGCTGTTTTGTAGCCACTGGAAGAAAAACAAGACTATTAAAATGATGGTCATTCCACTGCATAAATATAACAGATAAAAATACCATCTTGAAATTTTTAAACAATTTTAATAGTTATAGCCAACTTTTCATTAAATCTGTTTAGACCAACAAAAATATTCTGTTATTAATGTTATGTCTGTCAAGTTATTACAAGTTCAAGTAAAAAATGTTCTCTAAGATGTCCAACACAAAATAAATACAAAATATGTTTGCATGAAGAAATATATCAAGTCAAACATTCTAATAAGTGAAATACAAGTTTTAAGGGGAGAATTGTGAATTGGAAATACAGCCAAACCTTGATTTAACAGACATGATTACATTCAAACAAATGGAAATAAAAATCCTTAGCTCACTCCAAAGGTTGATCAGTGCATCATACAAGTCAAATAATGAAATCATAAATATAACAAGAAATAATTTTCTTTTTTCAATGATTTGCTCCTTCTTAGCCGTGTTATCTGTCCAATACAACTTCAACAATAAACATGCAATTTCATAGGTAAAAACCATGGAGTTTGCTGACTACTACATCTTATATTTGAATTAATTTATATCTACTTAAAAATCAACAGTACTACTTATACTACAACCAGATGAACTAATGGACATAAAATAACAAAATCAATAGTTTCACTATATTAAAATGTTAATTATAACACTTACAATATTTATATATGACACATGAATCTTCCTTTCAGTTTTTATTAAGTTCATATAATGCAGATCACTTAAAATTTGCCTTGAGTTTTCTTATGTTTTAATATTGCTTCTAAGAGAGAAGCAATATTTTTTTAATAGTTCTTATTTACTGAAAGTCCACAAATTAGTATTTTTTTAAAGCTCTTGCATAACATTCTGAAAATGTTTATCTTTTCATTCCTTTTGTAATGTTTCATCTTTACAAATATATTCACCTCTTAATACTAAATCCTGATGGTCTGACTCTATCCTTGCGCTAATTTCTTCTAAATAATAGAAATAGAAGGACTTAATTATAATTAGGTCTTTAACTGATTCAGGAAAAAGGTCATTACTGCTAGAAACATATTCTGAAAAATATCATCGTCTATCCTGATGAGAATTACAACTGACATGAGTTTTTGCACAGGTATAACCTAAACAAATAATTTCGAAATATGAGAATATGAATTCATAAATGACTTAGTTTTTTCTCAACTCAATTAGTATATCTACAGAAAATTCCAGCACAGTTGCAAGAAAAGACTTAAGTACGAAATGAGGTATATCATACCCATTTCACGTTTTTGATGGTTAAGAATGCTTTACTTTTACTTGATTTATCTTATTTACTTAGACTATACTAGAGAATAATGGTACATTTTAAAAAGTGTGATGATTACCGTTTCAATGTATAAAGACAACCATCTCTGCATGCAACTATGATTCGAAATTCTACATCAAACAATCCACTTACATCCATGAAAACTGGAACACTAGGAACAGCCATCTACAAAAAAAAAAAAAAAAAAAATATATATATATATATATATATATATATATAGCATGCATTTTACTGAAAAATATTTTTTTAGCACAGAATAACTTCTCATAATATTTAATTACTTTGATGCATGTTTCTTATTTTTCAAAACTGACATTTCACAAAATATAGATTAAAGCATTGCTTCAAAAGTATTATTACGTGAAGGTGATCACGCATTTTCATGTAAAATTTGTAAGACCAACATGTCTGTTAAACACGCCCTGATAGACTGTCCCATCTATAATCAACATCGTCTCCATTATTTTAACTCTGCCACCCCTGATATCAAATATCTTTTAAATGCGTTGCCTCATCCTGAACTTTTTACCTTTTTAAAAGTCATTGGTTTTATCCTCATATTTGATATTATCTCATTTTATTTACCTTTTTAATTCTACATATATTTTTTTTCGTATTTCTTGTCAAAACATTGCTTTGTTGTTAAATTTTAAACTTTGAAATTATTTTTAAAATATATTTTTTACTTCTGAGTACTTGTGTTTGGCACAATATATCCCAGGAGGATTCAGTGCCATTAAGCTCAAACCAACCAACCAACCAACCATCAAAAGTGTTATTAATCTAATCCCTTTACCCCAGAGACATTAAAATCCTTAGAGATATTAGTATCTTAAATACTTAAACAATATACGGTGAAACCTCTATCAAGAGATTCATTGGACCATAAAAAATCTGTAAGAGAGGTGGTCTCTTCGTAGAGGGAATTGGGAAAGTAAAATTTCATGTCAGCATATACTACAGAAGAAAGAATTTAAAAGATTTTTTTCATGTTTATTAACCTTTAAAGACGAAATTAATTGAAGTTTGTTTTGATTTTAAGAATTTCAATCTTTTTATAGAGTTAGGTGGAAAAATATAAAATGTTTGTTCTACTATGATGCATGAATATTGCTTTACTTACAGACTTTATTCAAAATTTCTAAAAGTCTAAATTTGTTTCCAAAATTTTTAAATTTGCTTATGGAAATGAGTTGCTTCTGATTGAAATGTTGAAAATTGTTTTTTGAGGGAGCAGACAGAAAAAAAATATTTTTTAATAGAGGAAAAATAACACTGAAAATATATTAAAAAACACAGATAAGAAATAAACAGCCTTTATGAGAGATAATCTCTTTACAAAGGTGGTTTTTTAGAGACGTTTCCATGTAGATTATAATTAATCAAATTAAGAAAACAAGGAATTTCAGTATCATTTTTACAAACATTTTTGTTACCTAGTACTGTGTATAGGGGTGACTCAAGTATAGGCACTGTAGAACTGCAGCACATCTTATTTTTGTCAATATAAGTATATATTTATTTATTTAAATTTGCTTGATATAACTGCTTTTATTATCAACAATTAAAAATACATCTTGTATATTTGCACCCATTTCAGTGTAACTACATGGTACCAGCTCACTAGGCTCATTTCGACTTGTAGCACTGTATTTATCACAATGTCATATTTTACATATATTGATGTAGGCACAAGCCTTTTCTGTCATAAGGAGGTGGATAAAGAGGCACTGTGTATCAAGCAATTCAATTGCTCAGTTAATTGTGTTTACTCTCTCTTTATTACAATTATACAGATATAAAAGCTTTTATTATGCTTATATGCAAGACTGAACATTGTTTTTCAATGTTAAAGAAAATAAAAACACTGCTGTAAATTACTATAAATTAGTACAGGCTAAATGCTCTTGAAACAATAACACTGAGAAAAAAATTTCTCAACAGTTGAACAGATATCAAACAAAATATTATTAATATTTTCTAGCAAAAACAAAACAAGATGAATTTTTCTTAAATTTCAATAGTTTATTTTTAAAGTCTCTCCTGGCCCCCTCAAATAGAACATGAACTGTTTTAAATCTTTCTTAATGTCTTATTCATCTTATTCATTTAGTAATCATTTCATTAACAACCATCATTATATTAAAAACTAAAAATAGCATCATTCAAAAACAATTATTTTCATTGCAATGGCAATCCCCTATATAATAAGAGCCTAAGTTATCTGTCCATCTGTCCTCCAATTTATGAAGCGGTTGGACCTGGAATGGATAGAGGCATCTATTCAAGGTGAATAAAGTTTATCTTCTTCTAAACTATCCATCTGATTCTAAAATAAATTTGTAAAAATATGCTTCATATCACAGCAAAAAATACTGTCGTCTTTAAAACGTTTGAAATCCAACCCTTACCCCCTTTTGGAGAGTTTAATGCCATCATGTCAAGCCCTATTTTTCCCGGTTAAGAGCAGGCGATTAAATTTATCCATTTATCACTTAATAAATAGGTAAAAATAACAATTTTTCTAGCATTGTGACGTCCTTCCTTTAAACATCTCATTTAATCCTTTCATATTTTAAACTATTTAAATATCGTCTGTATTATTTTCAGATGATTTATCACTGAACTTAGAAATTACGTAAATGATTTTCTTTTATATTTGGCTTAAATAACAGTTTACGTACATATGTGATAATTTTAAATTTAATCATCGATTATTTTTTGTTGCAATGAAAATTTTATCCCCGATATTAACAACAAATTATTTTCATATAAGGAGTCTATTTCACAGACTAATAAATATCTAACTTTGAATTTATATATATTTGGAAATTAAGAAGTTTGTTCTTTTGTGTGTTTGTTTATTATACATAACCACACGGCTTGACTAAATGAATTCAATGTGATGCTAAACTGCATTCACAGGATCGGGAGACTCTAGAGGAGTATGATGATAAATAAATTATTGAGAGTGAACCAGATAATTCTCAGCCAAAAAACAAACCATTTTTTACCTACCTCATTGGGTACTTAACAATTCTGGAATATTAAAAATTTTACTAATCCCATCATATGATGGGCTATATGCTAGTTACATTATAATGAAATTCAATTTGTACAGTTAAAGATACCCATCTCTACACAGTATATGAAACAAAATACTAATGATTTTGGAAGAGCAAATAAATTGTGTTGAAAACTAGATCATTTACTTACAGCAGAAAGAATTGTGAAGGCATCTGGTTCAAGAACATAAACATTTTCATTTTCAGTACCTAACACCAAACAACTCACAGCATCTTCCTCGGCCATTGATTTTTTCATAGAATTCAATGTTGTTACAACTGTCTGAAATAAAACTTAGTTTTTAGTGTTATTATATTACAGTAATTAATATTTACTTATTTTTAACCATAAAATTTAAAGGTTATAATTATAGGACTTTCATTTTAAAAGTTAAAGGATACAAGAACAAATTTACTTTTCAGATTTACAGGTAGTTTCTTCTGCATGTTATTTACGTTCATATTCAGCGATGATCTTTTGCTGTATAATGTCAAACGTTAATTCTTTCTCTGGTCATATTTCCAATGCCATAACTAAAAGATCGTAGCTTCTAAGTAAACTACTCAATAGCATCGCAACACTCCATTTATCTGATAACGATTCTTCACCAATATCGCAAAGTTTTAGAAACAACTCTTGCATGCGAGTAATATGTTGTGGAATATTACCGCCTTCTTCGAGCTTTAAAGAACAAATTGTACGCATTAAATGAACTTTATTCATTAGCATACTTTTCTCATGATATTCTTTGAGAGCATTCCACATTTCTTTTCCCGTTCTCTTATCCCTTATATGGATCAGTTGATCATCTTCTACCGTAAGTCCAATGTAAGCTTGTGCTTTACAGTCAGCTGCATCCCATTCAGCAATTATTTTTTGATTTCCATCTGCAATCGGTCTTTCACCTTCAATTACTTTTTTAAACAGGTTTTCTTTCATTAGCAGTAGCTGCACTTTATATTTCCAGTTCGAATAATTGTGATTATTCAGCTTTACGATGTCACTTCAAAAGTCTGCCATTTTATTATTTTTACTTTAAGCGACACTAATAAAAAAAACTGAAAATTCTTTACAGGAATTATTGTCCTGGGCCCATAACCTATAGGACTTTTATTTTAAAAGTTAAAGGATAAAAGAACAAATTTACATCAGCTACATTACAAAGAAAAAGAAAGAACAGTAGTAGTAGATAAACTTAGTTGCCATATGAAAAAAAAAATTAAAAGTTGTGCAAACGATAATTTAAATTAATGATGCCAATTAGTTTTAACAACAATTCATCTAAAAATAAAAATACATAAAAAGTGCTAAAGAGAAAAAAATTTAAATCCTTACTGAAAAATGTATGTTAAACAAAGAAATGTTTAGATATCTCTCAATACAGGTGATTTTGATTGATTCTACTTGTTGTAGCTACATTTTTATTAGCCTGTATTTTTAGTTTAAAAATTAAACTAAAAAACATTTTCTATTTATCTTGTTATGCAACTAATCAATTTAAATCACATTTAGCATAAAATTTAAAATTATACTACAGTAACATGCAAGCATGTTTAAGAACATTTGTTTGTATCAAAGCAATATCCTTAGCAAATGAAATTTTTTGCAACTTATTATTTTCATGAAAATTTAATTGTTAATATATCAGATAAAGAAAACATTTTCTTTCTTAATTCAAAATCATTCATTTAGCATGTTTTTTAAACTAACATGTATTCAATACATACACATGTATAGTATCATTTATGCCATGGATGTGAAGCTTTGTTTGGAGATTATTAAAAACCAAAAGAAAAAAATTAGAGGGCAAATATAACTTATTCTAAAATTTTTATGACTGTAAAAAATATTTTCATGATCGTTCATTTTTAGGAGCACAACACTTTGAATCAACTTTATAATATTTAGTAGATATTTTGGGGTTGAAATATTTTACAAATATCTATAATAACCCAAACAACTTTTTTTATATAGTTTTTTCCATATTCACAATGGTTCTATATATGCATTATCTTTCCATATGAAATAAGTGTTATTAGAAATAGAAGCACTAAGGGGAGCTTAAAATGAACCTTCCCTCAAAAGCAATCTCTAATTTACTTATATTGGATTTTCCTAGTTAATGGGCAAAAATTGCCCTCAGGCATATCTCAATGTTTTTCAATTTGAAATGAAATAACTATTACATACACAATTAAATCTATCTATCTCAATTTTTTTTTTCATTTCTGTGCATTCTTGATGAATTTAATGTCAATAACAAAAATGCTTGATAATGGACATTTCTTTCAAAGAATTTATAAATGGGAACAATTGTTTTGCTACTTTTAGAATTTTAACAGACAAACAAATAATTAAAGAAGTTGCAGTCCATTCTGATAATGACAGTGATAAAAAAAAGGGAAATACAAATAGTCCAAAAGTCACAGTTAAAAATAGAGGAAGGCAGTTCCTACTCTCAGAAACTTTCTGGAATTGCATGAATATATTGATTTGAATGGCTCCTCCACCACTGTTAAAATAAAAATTATAAATCAAACAAAAAATGTTTGACATCAAACTATATCTTAACAGACTTTTATAATGGAGTATATAAATACATTCTAAATTATGATCACTGTATTACATTATTTTATTTACTAATTATGTACTTAGTCTTTGAAAAATTCACAGTTCAGGTGTGAAATATCACATAAAACTTTAAAACCTCCATAGCTCAAAAACCTGTTCAATCTTTTCAATCCCCATGAAATTTAATGAAAGGTAGATAAACATTTCATTATTGTAATTTATTATATTATATGAATATCATGTATTTTTATAATTTATAGGGGGCCAAACAGAACCTTTAGGCAGGACATAATTTGAGCATTCCTGATTTATATGATAGGTGTAATAGCACCCTGTTCTGGTGAGCTATACTTGCATGGGACCTGCCTGCCTACTTTACTGGGGCAGGTATGTTCAGTCATGTCTGAGGATGCTATAAATTAAGTTTGAAACGTTTTTGGACAAAAAATAACATTTATTAAAAAAAAACTTAAGAAAATTTAAACTAAGACAAATGATAAAACATGGTTGGGTGTCTTGGAGCCCATCAACAAAATCAAAACTGAATGACTGAGCGTTTTATGTCCGAGAAGAAAAAGAAGGAATAAAGTTCTCTCCCTTCAAAACAGCGGGATGTCTCTCGGTCGCCAGCTCAAATCCATGATTCCCCGAACTGAACTCCAACTGCTCTCTTCCAGATTTTCCCTCCCTTCCTTGGGGGGGGGAGGTGTCTGGAAACTTGAACCCTTCTGAAAAGAGCACATCCTCCTTTTCCAAGGCCCTGCAAAAACAAAAACAAGTGCCTCCGAAAAACATTATCAACCCCCCCCTTTGCTGGCCGGCTTCTTATTTCCCCTAAGGAACGCTGGGTTAAAGGGGTCAAAGGGGCAATTTTACCGATATCATGAATGGCACACATGAGTCATAGGTGCAAATTCTTTACAATAGGTTCCCAAAAATTAGAAATATCCACTAATGGAAAATTAAGTCTTCTAGGTGAGTAGTAGTGGTGAAAGGCAATTAAGTAGAAAACGAGCATTAAGACAGCTTAGAGTCAGTGACTCTTTGCAGAAAAAAGTAATGTCAATACATAACAATTAAAATTTTTCCTTGTTTTAAAATCAGAAAATCTCTTTAAATTGAAATTCTGCATTATAATCTCTTTTAACCCACTTTTGTAGCAGAAATAAAATCAATAAGTTTAGTAGATTAGACATATAAAAAGCAATTTACACAATTCAGCAAATTAGAATATGAGTGCTTGCAACATAAAATGTTCACAGCAATTGTACATGAGTATTGCAAACAAGTCATTGCATATAAGTTAATGAATATTCAATTTCAGATTTATAATAAGTTGTGAATTATAATGATCTTTTTGTGTGATTTACTAATAATTATCAGTCAAAAGGATGATTCATAGTGATAGTAATCATAAAGTCATCTGATGTAATGTAAATCTTTTATTTTATTAATATGAAAATTTTATTATTTCATAAAATCAGATTTTATTTACTCTATAATTTAACTGCTTGAATGCAGAAAAATTGTTATACCAGGGGAGGGAGCATTAAAAACGTTTGTCTTCTAAAACAAGTAATGATCCCAAACTATGACCTACACTAGATCACAGTTTTTTAACAAATGATCTGCAGAAAAATATCTGTATTTTGCCAAAGATAATAATTTTCATACTTCTGCTAACAAGCAAAACTATTAACTAATAATTAAATAACTTTTACATTTATTTTAAATCAATTTGGGTGGCTCTATTTTATTAATCTATTGCTCCATGCATTACATCTGACTAAGTAAAACCAATAAAATCAAAATCTACAATATGACAAACCATAGAAGAAAATGTGAATTTTAAAAAATCTTGCCTTATTTGTATTATTTCTAGATATTTTTATATGAAATGGACATCTCTATTGGTTAATTCTCCATGATATTTTCTAGCTATGGTGTGAGGTTTAATCAATATCACAAATGTAGATAATGCAAAAAGCATATTTGCTGAAATTATTATTGTTATTTAAATAATCAATAAGTTGTTCTAATTTATATATATTGAACATAGTAATCTGATTCTATGAGATAAGTAGGCATTCAGAATAAAATTAATTAGATTACATTAATTAGAAACATTTTTAATCATGAAAAATATATTTTATTGGTTTACAATGCATTCTGAGGTAAAAAAGACTGTTCTAGATGATTATATTACCTGTTTCTTCAAAGGAAACTGCTTATGAAGGTTAAAAAAGTCTTCTAAATCTTCTTGATCAAGCATCAAAAATCTGAAGAAATAAAATATCATTTAGAGCATTCTAGAAGTATTTAAGATAGGATAAAATATTTTAAATATTTTAGTTGAATTTTTGATTGATAACAATAATATTTAACATATCAACTTATTTAACAAGTTTAAAATGTTTGTATTCATTCTAGAAACAAAGTTAAAGAAAAAGGTAACTAATATTAAAAATGAAAGTGTACACTATAATTTAAAGTATCCATCTACTTTTCGAGAACTTTTTTCTTTAAATGTAGAAACTAGTTTATGTTTTTATATTTTTAGATTTATTTTTTGTATTATCATAGATAATTGCACTTAAAAAATTTATTTCTGGAGAAGTTTTTATAAAATTTCTAATAAACTAAGAATATTTAGTAAAAAAATTGAGTTTTTTCAAAAGGTCTAATTTTTTAATAAATTAAATTATTCCAATATTTTTTGATGCAACACATTTCTTATACACTGGACTAGTGAATCACCTAAAATATTTGTTTAATTTACATGCAGTAAAAATTTTGGTCCTTCAAAATCATACACATTGAATTTTTAACAAATTTTCATTACCTTTATATCTAACTATGAATGTAACATCATTAAAAATTATCCAAAATTAAAGCTTTTAGGTCATTCACTAGTAAATACTATCAAAAGCATTCATAATAATTTTCAACAAAATATTTCAACAACACATTTGAAGTTTATGAAAACAACTTTAACTGTTAAAAAATTAAAATACATGTTTAAAATTCCCCACACTTTCTTGCTTCAAAACTTTCTAATTGCCAAGCTGCTAATTATTAAAAATACTAGAAAAATGTTTAAATTAATCTTCATGAAAATTTAAAAAGTTTTGTCCAAAAAATGCTCTTTAAAAGGCTTTAAATTCACAACTTCCAGTTCCGAAGTCTCTACTTCCGTTTTGTTTTGACAGCTGTCACTTATGTTTAAACAGCTGTAACTTTTCTTCAAAATGCCGTAGAGACAAAACAAAAACAGATTTAGAAGCCTAAAAATTGAAATTTTACAATAGAAAAATGAAAAACTATGATTTTTGGCAAAAAATGACGTTTTTAACATAGACGGATACCTTAATGATATATAGTTTATAAGACATGACATGAGAGCACAAGTATGCTTACATGCAGCTATACTAAATATTTTATGAATTAAATTGTAAATATTCTTGCACAAAATTTCTATTTCCATAAAAAATTTGAACCTACTTTTGAGAAAATACTACTTCTAGACATTTCTGACTAGATTTAACTAATTCAAAGTTTATGTTTTAAAAACAATCATATGAAAATGATCAAGAGATAAATAAAACTTTGGTATAAATGTGAACACAGTACTGTCATTTATTTGGAATTAGTTGAAAAGCCTGAAGAGACAGTCTAAAATATTGGTGCAATAGTCAAATATGAAGTACATAACTTTTTGTTAAATTATGCAAAAGTTAACAGAAATAAAAACTATTAAAAAAATTCATGGTTATACCTAAACATTTGTAATTCAAAACCTAGCATAAACAAAAGAAAGATTTTTCAAAAGTAGCCCTACTGCTAAAAATCATAAACCATATCTTTTAAAACATATTTAAAACATTTCTTTAAAAACATATGATACAAAGCAGAATGAAAGGAAAATTTAAATAAAATACTAAATGATCTAAAAATTAGAAAGCTTTTCAATCATAAGAAACTACATCATACACACCCAAGTGCCTAAAAAATTATGCAGTCGAACTTCGATAACTCGAAGACCCAGGGGACCCCAAAATATATTCGACTTATCCGAAGTTCGAGTTATCGAAGTTACCAACCATTCATCTCAACTGCCACTTAAGATGAATCGACATGGTTTGAATGGTTTGATATGTGCCATAATACTGTAGTTGTATGCATTTCAATTTTTTAATAGCCAATGTAAAGATCAAGAGAAGAATGGGTTCAAAAGGTTTATTAAAACCCAAGAAATTTGACCTCATTACATATTAATTAGTATACATACCATGTAAATCTCATTTGAAAAAGTAGTTATTTTTAAGGCTGTTAGCATTCGCAAAGTCACCTAATTTCTGAACACAGTTAAATAGGGTGTTGTCTGTACCTTCGGTGGTCTCCAGGTATTGATGTAAGACATGAATAGCGTCCTCTGCTTTGAGAACAAAGGTTCTCAAAGGCAGTGGACTGGCATTCGAAGATTTGAAGAGAATTGTGTTTTTTACTGGGTAAATCTATCACAAAAACTTCAACTTAGAAGATGTTCACTTTGAGTTATTGAGACAGTTTTTTAAAGAAAAGTATAGAAATAATTCGGGACTTGATTAAAAGTTCAAGTTAGCGGATTATTCGACTTATAGGAAGTCGAGTTATCGAAGTTCGACTGTAGTATTTAAAAAAGTAAAAGTTATAGAAAATTATACAACATGCAGAAAGCATTCATCAGTTTTCTAAAAATGCAAAAACCTAGAAAACTCTGCTGATTAGATAAGACAAATTATAACCAGAAACAAAAAATTATAATCCATGTACCATCAAATAAATTAAATTTAAAAAAACAATTCATAATTTAAGAAAAGAGCTTTGTATAGTTTTGACCAATGTCATAATGAAACTCTGTACTAATTTTAGGCCTGTATCATTTGCACACAATTATGTTTACATACATTTACACTAAACATTTAATGTGCAAGATTCTACAAATTGTATTGATTACAGTTTTACAGAATAACAACAATCAATAAAACCACTTATTAAAGCTCACTGAGAAAATGACATTAACTTTTTGTGCCTGTTGCAGATTGGCAATACAGTGATACAAATGGTTAATATAAATATATTTTTGCAATGTAATTTTTTTTAAATAATTCAAAAATGTACTAAAAACCTCTTTACAGATGAAAATAACAAATATATACATGCATATATACCTCTGTGATCTGGCTGTCAAAGATGATTCTCCCACTTCAGCCCTTAAAAAGTATGGTCATTTGTTTAGGAATATGAGAATAAACTACAAGACATAAAACTAAAATAAGCTTGTATTACAAAACAGTTAAGCTATTTAAAATTTAAACATGTATTTAAAATTAACATTAAATCTATTTGTATTTTTAAAGTACTGAAAAACAACTTGTTTCCCTTATAAATTTATTTAGATAAGAAAGTTAAAAAAAGTTTAAATAATAGTTTTAAAATAATGTTTCAGTACATGAACTGCTTACAATTTCAATTAATAGCTAAATTTTAGTTTTTATATAAGAATATTAATGAATTTCTAAGTTTCAACCATTAGCAAAAGGGATTTCTGAGTAAAAATCATATGCATCTTATTTTATTTATTTTTTTAAATAAAAGTTGTTTTGATTTCAATATAAAGTAAATTTTTTATACATTAATATTTTATCTAGCTTTTACTAACCGAATATTCTCTAAAAATTCTTTCAGGGTGTTGATATCAATTTCTTCCTATTAAAAGAAAAATGGTATAAACTTAAGATAAACCATCAGTATATTAATAATGTAAATTTTATCACAAGAACACTTTAATGTTATAATTTAATTTTAAACAATCTAAATTTTAACAACATCATACTTGAAAAATATCAGGTAGAACAAAAATTGCTCTTTTTAATTATTAATTTATATAAAATGATAAAAAAAAAGAGAAATATACAAATAGAAATTTTAAAATATATAATTTTTTCCTTTTTTTAAGTATTTAGACACATTTAACTGTGAAATACAATACATGTTTAACTCTCTCCTTACCAAGGCTTCAACCCCTTAATGCCCAGTCAGTTTTGCCTAATTATATATTGATGAATACCTTAAATAAGTTATTATGGATTGCATAAAGCAAAACTAATATGAAATTTATACAATTCTGAATATTATGGACAGTTCTTATTAGTGATAAGCTGTTGTTTTAAGCATCATAGGATGCCATTTATTAAAAAAAAAGAAAACAAAGAAACACTTTGTAATAACAGATTTATTTTGGAATCACATATAAACATATTACTGAAAGAGCAGCATTACAATGCTAATTTTATGGATTTCATTTGATGTTTATGTCAAAATTGTGTATTTATATGTGAGGTTCGAAAAATCAAAAAATGTTAATCCATATGATAAAATTATAAATAATAGCAGATTCTTGAAAATTTTGTAGATTGTTTAGAGGCTTGCTATCTAGTTTTTATGAAAAAGAAACCTTGGTCTGACTGAAACAATTGAACGTAAGTCTTTTGTGACTAATACTTCATTCTATTTCCAGTAAGAAGTCTCTGAGAGATGTACAATGCAGAGTTGAAAAACTTCCATGAGACAAAATGTTCCCCTCTGAAGGAGAAGTTTAAAATTTACTTTCCCAAGTTACAAGGAAAGGGGGAAAACTTATCAACCTGTACTTAAATATAGATATTTCCAAATATTTGTTAAAGGTTATGAAATATGTTTTTACATAAAATTAACATTTTTTTATCATTTTTATTAGACTTAGAAATATAGATTAGTGAAATATAATTTTGTTTTACACTGATGTTTCTGAAGTTTTCTTTCATTTATAGAGTTTTTAATAAAAATATTATTCTGTAATAAAAAATAATTGTAAACTTTTGGTGTGATAATCAGTAATAAAATAATTTATGAACTTCTAATATGGTCTAAAACCTTGTATATTTTAAAAGTAGTTTTAATACTTTTTATCAAGTTGAATCAATTTATCTCTTAAAATAGTTACATTTTTTGCTTGGTTCCATGCCTCCATTTCTGATGGACAAATGCTTGAAGCAGGAAGAGTGAATTTATAAAAAGGACGCATGTTTTTATAGATATAAATATGTGCTCCAGAAGCAACTGCAATAGCTGTTAACAGGTACATGAATTAGTTTACATAAGAAAAAAATGAATAGCATATAAAACTTATCAAATAGTAAAAAATGTATAATAACAAAGCAATTTTTAAATAAGTTTGAAATACTGTACATTAAAAGTTGTTTCAAGTATTTTACTTAGAAGAAATTCTTTATTGCATGTCTTACAAAAAGCATTTTACAAACCTTATAGAAACTCTTAATGCTGCATTATATTACTGATATAATAAATACAATACAAACTATTGTGATATTCAAATAAAAATATGCACTTAACATGTACTAAATCATATTTATATATTTAATACTAAATATAAATATTTTAATTCAGATAAACATATTATTTCAATATAATTATTTTAAATAAAGTTTTAAAAAGCAGAGAAAAATTAATTTTTAAATAAAATTTTCAATTATGATATTTATGACTTATTTATTGTAGTTAAAAACTAAGTTAAGAATTTCATTTTTCTTATCTTCAAGAAAATTGTGTATCTTTACCTATGAATGTTAAAATTTTAATAATAAATATATATACTTTATTATACATAAAATTTTAGCTTTGGATCTATTACATTTTCCTTTTATTATACATAAATACAAGTTACAGTACATTAATATTAATGCTCTGTTTCATAAGCATTAACTACTGTCGTGTCCTGTAAATCCTTTCTAATTTTCAAAAGAACATGAAAATTTGGTGCTAAACATGATTAAAACTGTACAACAGTCACCAAATAATTCAAGCATCTAATACTTAAACTACACCACAAATATTGATTTATAAAAAGGTTGGTAAAATCTTTATCTAAATCATATCATTCAAATTTGTTAATTTAAATCAGATTGTTTTAATTTTTAAATGTTTTTTACAAATTATATTTATTATGATTAAATTTATTATGATTATAATTAAATTTATTATGATTACCTAATGATTAATTATTCTATTTATTTTCTTATTATCCTAATTATTTATGTATGATAATTATTTATCTGTTAATGTTATAAACAGATAACAAAGTATTTATTAAATAGAGGATTTTTTCTCGTTCCTTCTTAACAAACTCCTTGTACAAATTGCTACAACTATAAATTACCCCCATATTTTTCATTGTTAACAAATATAAAAATTTATTTACCAAATCAGTTTTTAAAGCCCTAGTACTTAAATAAACTTAAAAACAAATATAAGTATAAATATTATTGATTTGTTGTCAATTTTTTTAAGAAAATTCTGAAAGAAGGTTGATTTGGCCAGAAATTTCATTACTGAAGGAAGTGCATTTAAATCTTAATTTTCTTTGCAAATGCTAAGTTATAAGTTACTGTGCATACTAATGCTGTTGGTGGCATCCTTTAGTCATGCAATAAAAAAAATCATGCTTAAAAATTCATTAAAATATTCACAAAATGTGAAAAAAAAAGTATTATTGATTTAAACCAATGATTTTTTTTTTTATAAACCTAGTGATTTAAATTGTGATTTATGTCAAAGTGATATCATTCAACCAACTATGATTATTAATATTCTCACTTTATTTAAAGTAAATCTTAACTCATTAATATTTTTAAATACATTATTTAAAAAAAAATTATGGTAATTTATACCCAGATTAAGTAATGTTTGTATAAGCCAACTCTCGAAACATTTATGATCAAGACTAAAATTCCTATAAATGTATATTGAGCTATGCAAAAGAAGTGCTACAAAAAAATCTTGTTACAATAAAAATTTCATAGTACCATCTAATTTTTGTTTATATTTTAACACCAGCAAATTTTTGTTAAAATATCAATGAAATAAATATTATTGGCCATACACAATTTATTTCTGTGAGTTGTTATTAATTAGACCCCAAAACAATAGTTAATCCAAAATCTATCCTGCTGTTAAGACAGCACTGAACCAATTTATTACAAACCTAATTGCCATAATATTAATAATTATAGAACATTATTTATATAATTAACAAAACATACCAGGTGATCTAGGATCACAAGTATCCATATGAAAAGATACAACACCAGTAGGTAAATCTATGATAGTATGTTCAGATAATAAATGAGTTCCTACATTTGAAAAGAAAAAAAAATAATTATACTTAAAATGGTAGATTCATAAAGATTATTAAATACAGTAGAACCTTGATTATCTTAGCTAATTGGATATTCAAAAACTCAAATCCTTGATAATCAAAGAGAGACAAAGTAAACCATAGTGCCAGGGCCTGATTACCACACGGGCACTTGGGGCACATGCCCTGGGCACAAAAATTTAGTCGAGTGCTTGAAATACATCTTAAGTGGGGCAAAATTGTAAACATACACTACCATCGTTAAGTTTTAATAAATTATTGTACGAGGTAATTGTGTTTGTGATGAACTCTATTGTTTTCTATTTACTTTAATGTTACTGTTATTTACATGATAATTAATTCCCTCAATGAACCTGGTGCTCTTTTTATCTTATGGGTTATTGCATAATTATAAGACAGATTATTAGTAATGTACCACTATAAACCATTAAATCATCTCATCAATTTAAATTATTTTTAATTCTATTATTATTTATTTTCTGCACCACAGAGCTTGTGAGTGTGACAAGGTAAAAATAAAAAAAGTGGGTCACTCTTGGTCTTTAAAAGTTCTTAATTTTTAGCATGGCTAAACAGAGATAATAATAATTACGTAAAATGAAAATTTTGTGTGTTTGATTTTGAATATTACTTTAATGCTAATTTCTTAAATCTGTTTGCTAATTCAAGGTTATAATTTTTATGACTGTAATTATGATAACTTGTCAGTATAAATTTGCATGGGGGTGAAGGGCACAAAAATTGGATTCTACCCTGGGCACAAAAGTATCTTACTCGGGCCCTGCATAGTTCTCTAAACCAAACCAAAATCAATAACCCAAACTCTATTGATAGACATTAAATTTTAAATCATGAATTCTTTTCTTACAATAAGATCCCATTATTCCAGAGCCACAATTTTTTCTTTCCTCATAAGCATAACAGTAAATTGCAGGCTTTAGTGCATCAACTATGTACACTTTCTAGTGCACTCTGGTTCAATATCTTCAGAACATCCAAGCCTTTTTTCACATCATCCAGACATCTGGTTGGGTGTCTTCTCCTAGTCTGGTTTTCCACAGGTGAAAGTGAATAATTTAAGGGCACTGTTTTCTAAGCTTCTCCAAAAATGGCCCAAATATCTTAACCTTTCCAAAATTGTTGTTTCAAATTATAAAATTAAGTTTAAAAGTACTACCACAGGGTTTTCTAACTGTCAGACTGCAGGGTTAAACATGGCCTGCACAGCTAATTTTGTAGCTTATGAAAGCTTATTTGAAAAAATGCAATTATTAAAAACAATTAATGTTATAAGAGCTTAAATTATTTTGCTAAATTAATTCTTCCTCTCTGTCTTCAAGTAACTGTTATTGAGGGCATATTGACTGATGTATGAGTATTAACATTTTAAAATAGATGTGACTAAGTTCAGACAAAGTGAAAGTTTGTCTTTTTTTCTCTAAATAAATTCATAAGTTATAAAAGATTGTCTGCAAATGATGGTTTTATACACTATATTGAATCATTAAAATATGCTGCAGTATTAAACTCAGTGTTCTCTGATCAAAAATTTGTTCGTTTTACTAAAAAATCAACCACAGTTCACCTTCCTGGTATTAGCTTGGTTAATATAGACTACAGTTGATATAGGCCTAGATAACTAAAGTTCTATTGTACTTTGAAATTTCATACACAACTTATTATTATACATAAATTTTTGGCACAAAAATAAATATTAATAATAGTAATATTTAAATATATTTGTATATATATATATATATATATATATATAGTAGTATTTAAATATATTTGTATAATATTTTTCATCCTATTTGAAAGCTGAAATACACATTCCAGTCATATTAATACGGCCACTGCCTACTCTTGATGTCACCATTAAACAACCAATCACAAAAAGCATGTATCATAAGCAAATTTATTGGATATATAAAGTGTGTTGAAGGCATTTAGAAAACACCTAAGTTCTTGCAGTCAAGCAGAAACAGAGTGATTCATCTGATGTCCAGAAAGCTGATCATTGGCTTTTGGGCTAAGGGTGGAAGCATTTCCAAAACAGCTAATTTTGTAAATTGTTCATGGGCTGCCATGGTAAGGGTATATAGTAAATAGCAAAATGGCACTATCTAAGATCAGCAACATGGCAAATGTGGTGCACCATAGGCCCTAGATGGCAGGGGTGAATGACAAACCCAAGCAAATAGATGTGCAACTGACTGTCAAGATAAACCAAGGAGCAGCCAACAGTGTCTCCCCAACAACAGTTCAAAAAACATTGCTGCATATGGGCCTCTGCAGAAGACATCCTGTTAATGCACCTATGCTGACTGCTGTTATTTGGTGAAAGTCTGGAATTTGCACACCAATACAGCAATTGGACTTGCACTGAGTAAAGACAGGTGGCTTTTTCTGATGAATCATGTCTCCATCAGACAGATGTATGTTGACATCAAACATCTGAAAGCTAACACCCTGTAACAATTGCCAGAAGTGTTCAATCTGGAGAAGGAGCATTACAGTCTGGGAAAGTTTTTGTGGTATTCTCTGAGTTCACTCATCATTGTGGAGGGTACGATGGATCAATACCCTCCACAGTATGCATCTTTCAGTATGCCTCCACAGTATGCACAGTATGCATCCTTCCAGAAGTATGCATCTATCTTTCCAGACCATGGTCACCTTTACATGCAAATTGTGGGAGCTGGACAATAGCCAAATGGTTAGGGTGCTGACCTTGGGTACTGGAATTGGTGAGTTAAAATTCCACTGTGGCATGGATGTTCATAGCCATTCAGAATTGGCTTTAAGCAGTAGGTCCCAGTCTCATTAGTCCTTGTATTGCAAATAAGTAGACTGTAGCACTCTAAACCAAACCAAACCAAACATGCAAATTGTTTTTCTTCAGGGAGATGACATCTACCAGTAGGAAAATGCAACATGTCATAAAGCTCATAGTGTACATGCATGGATTGAAAAGCCCCAGGATGAGTTTACCTTACTCCCTTAGCCAAATTAAGAATCTGTGAAACCACCTTCATTG
Organism: Pardosa pseudoannulata; assembly: GCA_032207245.1. Taxonomy (NCBI): domain Eukaryota; kingdom Metazoa; phylum Arthropoda; class Arachnida; order Araneae; family Lycosidae; genus Pardosa; species Pardosa pseudoannulata. The sequence goes on from CM063509.1 coordinate 96,764,020, forward strand.
GGTTTTTCACACCATGGATCCTCATCCATGTAACCTGACACAGCTGGACATGGCACAGGAGTCAGCATGGCTCAACAACTAACATAAACTAATTGCCTCTCTTCTTGCATGTCTCGCAGTGGTCTGCCCTACAAAAGGTAGCTATTCTGGATTTTGACAGGTAGTCATATTAATGTGATTGGACTGTGTATCAATAAATATACAGCAGTTAAATCAGAGCAACATACCAAATTCTGTTTGCGAAAAAATTAAAAACATATAGGGACATAACGTTCATAAATTTTTCATATGAAATTATGGCAAGAGAATTCACCAAGATCAAGAAATCTTATTAAAAAATAGAAACAGAAATATCATAACTAATATTCTAAACTTAATAAATTTTTTACATAATAAAAAATGATAAATACCTTTATATACTTTTAACTTCATATTATGAGTCCCTGTTCCTAAATCGGCTACTATCAACTTATAATCTCCATCACCATGCAAATCAGCTAAACACATACATGAAGAAAATGTATACAGAGTAGCCAAAGGATCATAATGTGCATGTAACCACTTTGAAGCCTTGTCATTTCTGAAATAAGTTTAAAATATATGTATGCATATAAACATAGTAATTTTACAGAAAATTTGGAGAAGATGTAATACTAAATAGAGAATATGTAACTATTAGCACATTTTTTTTTAAATTTTGGCATCTTTTTTTACTGTTTTTGCAGGATTATGTATTGCTCAGGTAAGATATAATTTACTTTTTTATGTTTTTCTCAGTTCATATTTTTTATAAATTTCATTTATTTTTTGCCATTGCATAATTTTTTTTTTTTTGCATTTTCAGTGTTTTTTTTTTAACTTTTATTGCCCTCATTTGTTCTTGCTGCTAACATTTTGTTGATTTAGTAACTTTTGAGTCACCAATGGCAAAATCATTGTCAATTAGAACCTACACTATATCTGTTACAAAATATATATTATTCATTTACTCAAGGAAATGATAATAAACTTGGTAAAACAAGAAAAGAAATAAATCAAAGCAGACATTTGTCAGTTATTTTACATTTTATTTAAGTTTCCAAAGACAAAACCAATCTGTATGAAATATTATTCCTAAAAGAAATTTTCCACTTTTATTTATTTAAAATTAATTTTTCGAGCTTCTGAACAAAAGATAAAACCCAAGACACAGTATCAAATATCTTTTGGTAAATACATTTATATTTTACTTACCTCTCTTTGGTAACATATTATAACTTATGCCAAAGAATAATTTGATCAAGGTAGTGATTTTATTAGTGTAGAAGAATAAAAATTTGAAGAGATGGTATCTTTTAAGCTGAAAATTGATTTAACATAACTTTTACAATTCATCCGAATAACATATATTTTGAAAGTGAAATTTTCACAAATTTTTTTATAACATGCTAATTTTTAAAAAAGGACAATATTTGAAATTTGGTTAATATATATTTAAATAAGAAAAAACATAGGTACTGATTCAATTTGCACACTGCGGTTTGTGTTGCCAAACTTGGCAATTTTTTGGATGATGTTTGACGTCGTTGGTTACTTTTGGCGACTTTTAGCATTGTAGCTTTGTAGTGGCAACCTTGATTCTTAATTTAAGCCCCATTGGTGCACATGATTTGTGATGTCACAACCCGCCTCTTTCGCGTAATTTTCGGGTCAACATGGGGTCCTGGTCACAAGGTTGTAGGTAAGGTTGTACAATTTTGTTGTTTCAGTTTTTTAGGTTTTATGGATTAATTACTTATTTTTAGCGTGGTCACGTAATTGTAGGTAAGGTTGTACAATTTTGTTTGTTTAGGTTTTTAGGTTTTTATGGATTAGTTAGTTATTTTTAGTTAGTTATGAATGTTGTAACTATTTTCAATGTGGCTAAGAAGTATTGGAAGATTTTGAAGGGATAATTCGTGGGGTCTTTACACACGGTATGTCATTATTTCTTTTTTTATAAAGTTTATTAATATATTTGTGTTTGTAATATGTTTTTAATGTACGAAATTTGTATTATTATTAAGGGAGGGGGTTGAGGGGGTTTCCCCCCTCAAAAATTTTAAATTTGTTTTAAAGAATTTTTAGTAATTTTAATTAATTTATTTATAAAGATTTGAATTATTAAAACAGTAAAGATCCGTAAAATATTTGATTTTTTGGTACTATGTATTTATTGGTTCTAACATGTATTCTTGTATTATTAAAAGGGGGGATTCCCCCCTCAAAATGTTTAAAATTTTAACTGTTTAAAAATATTTAAATAATTGTTTGCTTTACGTTTTTCAAATATGTTTTTAAAATTATTATTTAATAAATTGGAGGGGGGGGTTCCCCCATCAAAAATTTAAAAAATACTGTAAAATTGTTTTACAGATTTTTATCATTTCTTGTGTGTTAAAATTGTTAAATTTCAACTGTTTTTAAGAATTTTTTCATTTTGTGGGATTATATACCTGTTTCAGTAGTTACAATCTGTAAAATTTATGATGTGTGAATTTTTTTCTTATTTTGCCATGTGGTGCCATCCATATTTTTTTTTTGTGACCTTTCAGAAAACGCCATTTTATTTTTTTATTTTTTTTTGTGTGTGTGACTTTCAGAAATTCTGTTTTCGGTCGGCATTTTATTTGGCGACTTTCTGAAAATGGGGTTTTTGCTAAGATCGCAAAAAAAAAAATACAAGGCTGCTGGAAGCGGTGTGGCTGTCGCATCAGTTCCTAAAACATGAAAGATATACAGAAGTTGAGATACATAAATCTAGCTATTGTTTTGAAAATCAGGGATGAATCATCAGATGAGTCCTCTTTTTATATATGATCAGTTTTCCCACTTTTTTACTTGATTAGTAAAGTCAGGAGAGAACACAGTGAAAATTTTGTAATATTTATTTATGTATTTTGTTTTCAAAATAAGAAAAAAAAACCATGTATTCCCAAGATTTTGCCCTCTAATATTCTTTATCATTTCATTGTTATGATGGCAGGGGAGAAACAGAGAAAAGAACATTGAAAAATTTACTAAATAATAAAAAATAATCTGAAGTTTAAAGATTACTTAAAGTATAAAACTTTAACTAGCTAATCAAAGCAGTCAGCTAATCTACATAATTACATTTAATTAAAAGTATAGTTTTATCATCAAAAGAAAATATGAATGGCAGAAAAAGTTGAGGAGTATAATCCAGTTTCTTTTAGTGAAGAGAAACAACACTCCAGACTTTTAATGAGATTTTTAAACATAAAAAGATTAAAGATTAAATTGAACAACCCTAAAAAATGAGACATGTCTAGTACTATATATTGATATAGTATCTTCAGATCTCATATGTGCTTCCATATAAAGAATCCATAAACAATAAAAAGATATATAGTGTAGTTTTTATCTCAAAAAACAAATAGGCACTTTATAATGGATAGAAATGAACTTTGTTATATTAATTCATGTAAAAAACCCAATAAAAAATTCTAAGTGAATCCACTACCTGGAATAAGCATTCAAAAAAGAAATGTTTCTAAAGAAAGCAATATCTGCTCAATACAGGGTAACTGCCAAAATAAAATTTTTCAAATCCATGACTTTTCATGACTTTCCCTGATTTAGCAGATCATTTTCCATGACTTTAAAAAGCTTTCGTTAAAGTATATATGAATAAAACTTCTGATGTACATACAAATAAAATATATGCTTTTAGAGAAATTACAGGAATTTTATTATAAAAAACTATAAACTTACTTTATAAGTGTTAATAAACCCACATACATAAAAATAAATTGTTGTATCTACATACCTAAGTTTAATCATATAGCAATTTTTCAATCAAAATATTTCCAATTTGAATTCAGGGTACTTTGGTATTATCTAGGTGACCATGAATAATAGCCAAATATAACCCTATAATGTTTATATACAATATCCCTAGAGATATACTTATATTTTGTGCAAAAATCTTAACTAATTTTTATTAAAAAATAATTATTATTATATTAATAAAATTTTAATCTACAATTTAAGAAAAAACCAGAATAATATACATTTACCCACCCATTAAGCTTTCTTGCTTTGAGTTTCCTTGGTGAACAAATTTTACTTGGCAATATGGTCAATATGATAATACATAAATACCAAACTCAGTAACTTCAGCAAAATGACAAGTAAAAATAGAATTAAACAATTCAATGCATTTTTATTTAATCGGTAGTTTAGCAGATCCATGACTTTCCATGACTTTTACTCATTTTACTTGAAAAATCAAGACTTTCCATGACAAAATTAATCCATTGTCTAAATCCATGATTTTTCATGACTTTCCAGGTGCACGGAAACCATGTCAATATTTTCTTTTAAATGTGCATGCATTAAAAACATGTACCATTGAAAAAGTGAGAACCTTACATGAATCAACAATAAACAAATAATCATAAAAAAAATTTAATTCTCCTAGCATTATTTAAACTTTTTCACATTACAAAAAACTCATGCAATAATGAAAATTATGTAGCCGAAATTGCACTTTATGATCGAATAATAGAAAAAGAAATATACCCGACCCGATTCATAATGTTTTAAAGGGTTCAGTATCTAAAAATGAGCATTATAATAATAAGTTAACTAACTACACAGAACTGCCCCAAAACCCGAAACTTGACATTAAAGAAATATCCTCTAGACTGCAAGCACAAAAATAAACAAATAAAACAGTATGTCATCTAATCAATAAGCTACAAATATGAAAAAAGAAAAGTGAAAGAATGTGTGAAATAAAAGTTACAAACAAACCCAAACTTTACAGAACCTATATAACAAGAAATACATTCTTTTGTGGAAAGAATAAAACTGAAGGCTTAAAATAGTGATCATTAGTATAACTGCTACTCATTATAATAATCTGTGTACATTTTTTTCGGCAGTATCTCACTTAAGTTATATTCATTGTATAGTTTTTGTTATATTTGTTTATAAACAAAGTTTTTGTTTAAAAAGAAAGAGATTTACAGGAGTAAGCAAACGCCCAAACGTATATTTTCTATTTACCTCTGCAGGGCATCGTCATTGCTTTCGGTATCCATGCCTAAAAATGTAAGCGTTTATTTGTCACTCAGAAAAAAATATTTTAAACCCATAAGTACTTTGTCGATTAAAGTGTTTTATATCAAAAGTTTAAAATGAAAGAGATTTCTGTTGATCAATATATAACTAGTGCTGGTTACCCATGATTTACGATCGTAAAGTTTTGTTTCGGTTGCTATGCCAACGAATTTTAACAAATCACTGTTATCGAATATTTGTCAATCGCATTTCACCATAATCATGTGATTTGAACTTTCTTGGAAGAGTAGCAGCCCGGCGATCCGGGCGTTTTGGCTCGAAACAATCCCCTCCGAAATCACGGTATTGAAATGCAAATGTGTGAACAAACTATTGCTAATCCAAAATAAGAAGACGGAAAAAGAAAAAGAATTAGAAAGACTGTAAATAAATAAGGAATTAATATTAAGAAAAAAAAAAGTAAATTTCTGATGACAAAAGTCTCATAGAGAAAACATCGAATAATAAAAAAATCTATGCGGAAACAAGGAAAGATACAGTGACGGGAATACGGGGAGAGGGAGGGTAGCTACGTTGCTCTTGTGCCTTGGTAGAACATTATATAGTTGTCAGGGGCACCTGTAATGGGCCATCGTGGTCATACATTTGCTGATTGAAAACTTCTTCATAGTCTATATTACATAAATTTTGGGAAAATTTTGTGGTTAAGTTGATATTGGCTGCTTTTAATGTTCCAATTTAAAATTTCTATTTGATGATATATCTATATCAGCTTTTATAATAGAGCAGATGAATTTATTTTCAATAACCTTCAATTTCTAGTGTGAGTGTTAGTCGCAGATTCCTTCCCTCCAATAACATTTGATCATAAATTGTTCATACATTATGTAATATCATATATGATAAATATTTTCAAGATAACCCTGTCCCTCTCTAAGCTTTAAGCTTTATCGGCTGATTGCATTTATCAAAAACTCATCCTACGCAATCAATTATTGCTTAAATAAGTAAAAAAAAACTTGGGTTTTAATTTATAAATAAATAAATCGTTAGTAAATCATTATCCTATATGCTCAATTTATTACAGAAAAGAAGTCAGTCAGAGTGATTAGTGTGAGAACTCATCCAACTTTTCTTTAAACTTTAATTTCGAGTTTTTCTTTTTTTAAGTATTAATTCCCACGTTATTCTTATTGCTGTTGTAATTCCACTTGGGGGTCAGACGATGACCGAAGGATGGGGCGTTCCTCTTCGGGGTCCGAGGGTACAAATCCAGCGTCTAGCATGGATTTTCGTACCCACTTGGAATTGGCTTTAAGCAGTAGGTCCCGGTGTCATTAGTTTTAGTGTAGGGAAAAAAAAAAAAAAAAAAAAAAAAAGATAACTATCCAAACTAAATCACAACCATTCCACCTGGGATAAAAAACCATGTCTTCAACTGAGAATGGAGGTCACGAGAGAGTATAGTGTGCAAGATTAACTTACTGTTAGAATACAATTTCGATATGCGTGATTAATATATGTTCTTTAAACTGGCAATATTTCGGAAATAACCAATATTTTCTTGTTTTGTCTTTCACAAATTTCTCAATGAGAACTTCTTTACAAACACAACAACCCTTTACAGGCCTTGGCTGCCGCAACTGCATGCTCTCCCCAGTGTCTTCTATCATTAGCGACTCTTCTTCAGTTTCTGATTTTTAAAGTGTTTATATATTCTAAGTACCAATTCTCAAATATTCCCAATCTTTACAAGTCGTCTGGGTAGAATATCACCAGTTTCAGCGGTTTGTTGAGGTTTTTGAACTGAGATTTTTTTTACGGGATAAGGTAGTTGACTTACGCCCAACTCTTAAACTGGAGGACCAATCCCCTGATATAATCCCAGGGGCAGAGTACTCGGCTATACCCCCAGGCACTGGGTACCCATTTTAGTCTCCTCGTTCGACATGCATGATCTACATTTTGACTATTCTTCCGCACCCAGTCACCACAAGGCTGCAATTTACTTTTACACAAATATCCTCTATCCTATTCAGATGGCAATACAGACAGATATCTTTAGGCCATACATGGCTGCGAAGCTGTAGCTCATTTAGTACCATCTTCGGAAAATGTGTAGCTTAAGGAATGCTACGGACAAGAGTAACGTTCCTGGGTTCTCGTAATTTAAAAGCAAGGACCTTAGAGAAGACTCCCAGGATTTCCCACTACCTCCAGAGGTACGTTTAAACTTACAGATTATTGCACATCGAACATATTTTACGCGCCCCAATCACCATTAATGATCAGGACGGATCTTTAGCCGGTCCGAGCCTCGAACTCATAATTCTCCGATTATAGGATCAACGTGCTTCCTTTTTAAACAAATACCTAGAAAAAAAGTTTTAAACAAGATATTTTTTCAGTATAATTAATATTACCCCACTAGATCAGAAGAACTACTTTCTCAATTCAAATTCATATCAGAAAAAGATCTTTGTTTCAGGAATTTCTGAGAAATTTTATCAACTTATTAATTCCTGAATCATTTCACCTGGATATTTAATTCTGAACAGTACCGATCCTAGACCTTTGAGGTTGAACGTTACCCAACTAGGTAGGGAGCTGCATTTCGGGCCAGAGTTCGTAAATCCGAAACCCAATTTTTGACATGAATTTTTGTAACCGTTCAGGATCGACTTTAAACAGTATGTTCCAGTCTTATTAATCTTTGTACAGCAAAACAGTAGACCGTAGAACTCCAAACCAAACTATGTGATCTGAGTACAGCTTAAGTATTGCCGTCTCACGAAGCCCTGCAGCGTTAATACACGTTCTAATGACATATTTTGCAGTACAAAATATATCATTCTAATCAGAAATTATTTGTGATTACAATACTTCCTTCATTTCGTGCCAGGAAATAATTATAATAATAATTTAGAATTGCTCTCGGCAAATATTTTTTCTTGTTAAAAATGGAATTTTAAAAGTATTATTTCCACCATTTCAACCATTTCCCCTGAACAATAGAGGTAGCAGTATATTCAAGGCTAGAATCTTGAGTAGAATAGTAGCTTGCTAGTTTCATCAGTTGAGATCTGTTGCTATAGTAGCCATGTTGGAAGTAAGTGCCTCAATTTCGTATTTCGTCAGCTACACGTACCAGCTTCTTCCCACTAGGGAAAACGCACTGTTCTAAAAATCTTTATCTCTTCTCCATGAAATATCTCTGAAACACTTTTCTAGAAAACTGTGTGTACTGCTGTTTCCAAAAGCATCTCATGAACTTATTAGGCTGGGGATCCATCAACCACACCCCTCATACTCCTGATCTGACAGCGCTCTTTAGTCACTCTATACACGAAAGGTTTTCAATACCCAGAGTGTACTGATAGACAATAACATAAGGTTTTTTAATTTATTTATTTTTGGCAATTTGAAAAAACTTTTTGAAAAAATATAGCTTCTAAGCTTTTTTTTCTTTTTGGTGAAATTCATTAAAAATTAGCAGCCCAAAACTCCACTAGCAAATTTGTTCTGAGATTAACATTAACAGAGATGGTAGTAGACATCCAACAATTGGTTAATGCAATGCTCCCATTAAATCATCCTTTTTAAAATCTTATTTTGATTACCTAATTAATTTTAGCTTGTCTTCTAGTAACTTTTTTTTCCTCCGTGCCAATTCTCAACATCAAAATAAGCTGACACTGTTGAGTAATCATCTTCAAAATTTAATTATTTGTGATATAATAGCTTTTTGTTTGTTTTTAATTTCTCTCTTTTATGTAATTGTAAAATAATTCGTTTTTACGGAGTCCCTCAAAATCAACTCGACGTACAGGTGCAGAACTGGCTGTCCCTCACACAACGATGTGTACTGTTTTACGGAAGCATCTCCAATTCCAGCCGTACAAATATCAGATGGTCCAGGCTTTAAAACCTACTGACAAACCGTTGCGAAAGAATTTCTGTGTGAAATTTCAAGAAAAGCTCGACGTGAATGGTTTCGAGAACACACTGGTGTTTACCAATGAAACCACGTTCCACTTATATAACAACGTTAATCGCCAAAATTTGCGATTTTCGGGCACGGAAAATGTCCATGTAACATTAGAACATCAGCGTGATTATCATAAGGTGAACGTTTTCTGTGCTTTATCATACAGTTGTGTTTTTGGTAAATTTTTCTTTGCTGAAAAATCGATTAATGGGGACATTTACCAAGACATGCTCTCTGAGTGATTGCTGCCCCAGCTGGAGGAAGCTGTTCCTGATTTCATTTTGTAACAAGATGGTGCTCTCCAGTGGCGTGCGGTAGGTGTTCATGCAGGGTGTGCAGAGAGCAACACCAACAATAATAATAAAACCATAAAAATGTACATTAAACACTTCCTTAACGTTTATTATTCATTTGCACACAAAATCCATACGTCTATCCGTATTACTAATAAAATAACGAAAAGCGTATATTTCCACGAAAAACTTATATTTTCAGCAAACTTAGAACTACACGGCGCCCGCCGCTGTGGTGCCTCATCCGGATGCTTATTGGTGCCGACAAACGGAAAGTCTAGTCCACGTGCAAAGGATTTCACTGCACGCTGGCGCAATAGAACGAACTGTTTCTTGTTCGGTCAGTGGATTAAATTATATTTATTAATTGTTTTTAACATTTGGAAATCATATATTCTGCGAAAAACATCTTCATAATTTTTAAAAACAAAACCAGGGATATGGTGTTACAGATATAACATATATACTGTCTGTAAAACACAATGAATGGTAAAATTTGGACTGTTCTGTTAGAATTCGTTTCTTTTTGTCTAACAAAATGAAGTTGTTTTTCAGCGAATTATTTCTATAAATATAATGCATCACCGAAATTACTTTACCACACTAAAACATTTCCCTTTATATTGATGAAATACTTCTTTTATATTTCCATGAAAACAAAATTTTATAATATATAAATTTAAACATTAACCGTCGGCAAAATCGTATGGCCAGTTAATCAGTTAAAAAACCAAAAGAACGTAAGTCCCCGCTCTAATACAACGCTTAATAAACCGTACCTTCGGATGATTCTGAATGCCAAGTGCAGGAATAATAGTATGCTGTGATTCTCCAGTAGCCCATATATATAAAGCGTGATTTTCTATTAGTGCGCAGTGCTTACACATAAAAATTTCTTATGTTTGTTTGCTTTTGAATGCGCTACGTGGTGCAGCACCTAGTACCGCAAGCACTGCGAGAATACAAGCAAGTATATAGACATAATATTTGAATATATTATAAATAATATTTATTATGTACCATATAAAGATAGGTAGACATAGGTGCAGAAATTTATTGTCTCTCATAATTTTGCTAGGGTGTGCAGTGCACACCCTGCACATATGGACCGCAGGCCATTGGTACTCCCCTACATTGGAATAAAAACGTACGTGAGTTCCTGAACGAATGTCTACCCCATCGCTATATTGGCCGTGCTGGGCCGCAGTATTTGACATGTCTTCATTGGCCGCCGAGATCACCAGATCTAACGCCCTGTGATTTTTTCTCTGGGGTTTCGTTAAAGACAAAGGTGTTTGTGCGTCCTCAGGACTCAGAGGAACTGAAGCAACGGATAACTGCAGTGTTGAACTCCATCACAAGGGATATGCTATCACTAGAGTGGCAGGAGCTTGATTACCGTATAGACATTTGTCGTGTCACCGGAGATGCACATATTGAACGCCTGTAGAAGCTTGGATAAATGTAGTTTTGAGGTAAATTTGAATTTTCTAAATATATTAATTACAACGTTCACAGTCGTTTCCTTTTTGTCCCATTCAATATGAAACACCCTGTATTTTAAAACATTGGAGTTCATAATGGTTTTAAGCAATTGAAATGACTAAACTATTTTTAAACTATGAATACTATTTCAGGCTGTTACCTCTGTCCTACTTGCAGAAGTTTACGAAAATTGACCAGTTATCAAAGTGCAGCATGCATAGTTTCTAATGTGGCCGTTTGAAAACTGAAATTAGTGTCAAGAAGTGGTGAAGGTGTCTCAAACTGGACTTATCCAGTTGTGCATTTGGAACAGATGCATTATAGACGCCGGTCCCGTCCACCATGTTTTTTTTTTGGCGACCAACAGAAAAACGCGTGTTTTGAAAAATCGCCAAGTAGAAAAACATGACAGCGGTACTCGTTTTCTGAAAGATCACAAAAAAAAAACCATTTTTTACGTTATTTAAAAAATAAATAACATATTAGTAATATTTATAACATATATCAACATAATAAACACAATATATAGCATTTTAATAAGCACTAATATTATAAAAAATCTAACATGAGAGGGGGCTTCCCCCCACCCTCAACCCCCCTTGTAATAAAAGAAATGCAAAATAAATTTAAGAACAGGTGAAAATTGGAAAGGGTAGCGCCACAAACATTCTTCAACACTCCTACCTTCCTTGAAAAAACTTTGAAATAATTCTATTTTACCAAAGAAAAATTCTCAGATTCGGAATACCGTTGTTCCCACACACTTGGGTTTAGAATGAAATGCAAAACCCACCTCACACCTAAGAATATCCTGATATTTTTTTTAACAATTTCAAAAAAAGTAAGAACCGAAATAACTACACATCACATAATTTAATTACTAAATCCCAGAAAATAAGAAAACAAAAATGTTCCAAACCAAAGCATCTTGTTTAATTTAGAATATCCTGATACTTTTTAACAATTTCAAAAATAGTAAGAACCGAAATAACTTCACCCGTCATAACTAAGTTAACTAAATCCTAGAAAATGATAAGAACGAAAACATAATTACTTACTAAATCCTAGAAAATAAGAATAAAAACAAAATTACTTACTAAATCCTAGAAAATGAGAAGAACAAAATAATATAAAACCTGATCTAGACGACTGTAAACCAAAATAACAGCTAAAATGCAATTCTGGAATAGTGCCGGGCACTGACGTCAGAAACCACTTGCACCAATGGGGTGCAAGAACACATTAGAGCTGATATACTCCAATACCAAATGTCAGGGCAAACACACAAACCCACTCATCGCCCCATAAAATCGCCAAAAGATAGCCAAATTTGGCGACAAAAAACACGGCGTCTATAATGCATCTGTACCGTGTATTTTACTACCGTAATTTCGCACGTATAGTCCGCGGACATGACTTTTTATATAAAAAATTTCATAAATCATCAGATAGTCCGCGGACTATACGTGCAAAAACAGGTATTTTAATATGACAATATTAAATCATTTTAAAAACAAAAACTAAGTACGGTAGAGTGCCAAAATGTCTGAACATTCGGTAATTTTTTTTTATTTTTAAGTTAACGCATTACTCGGTAATCCGGTATTCCAGTACAGAAACAGCGGCCTACATTTCTCTGTTTCGAGAATCCAGTTATGTAAATCGTCTTCTAATGCAGGCCATTGTGTTTTTCCAGGACGATTAGGTCACTTTCTCCCAATATTTTTCAATTTTCTACTTGCTTGCGCCAATTTCTTATTGCTTTCTTGCCGACCTCAAAATAACGGCCCGCTTCTCTATTCCCATCCAATTCTACTTTCTGAATTACTTTCGTTTTGAAATCAGCAGTAAAACTGCGACGATGTTTTAAAGACATAATGACCAATATTACTGCAAATCAAAACTTTGAAAACAAAGCACTCTATTACGAGTGATCCTCGTGGTGAAATGTGACCCTAGATCTTGAACACCTCCTATATCCGATACAGGAGTCGTCTTGAACCCATCCATTCTATTGATAATCGTTCGTAAATAGTGACTATCGATATTTTCCCGTACTCCAGGACACAATTTAAGACTGCGCTACTTGCTAGAACTGATTCGTTCTGCTCTATGGGATTTTTTTTCATGGTTTACTACGGATACTATACGATGATGTTTCCTTGGCGTCTCGTGAGTCGTGCTTAGTTTACATTTGATCATCGGCCGTTCGCGCGACGTGCTACCCCCCCCCCCCACTTCTGAATTTGATGATTTGAGCAATGAACAACCTGTAGATAGTCCGCACCAGCAGATATTCCACGACTGAAGAATTTTGCTTTTTAAACACATCACGCCGATGGTCGTGTCAGATACGCCGTCTTCCAGGCGAACAGTAGCTCCCTCAATGTACAGTAGGTCATACACAGGCCGGTGGTGACGGTATTATACTTTGAGGGACGTTCTCTTGGGAGTCTCTGGGACCCGTGGTTGTGGTAGAGCAGACCATGAATGATACAGCATATCTGAACATCATTGCGGAACAGTTGCCCCCTTACATGCCTCTGTTTTTTCAGCTGGAAAAGGAATGTTCCAACGGGACAACGCCCCGTGTCACAGAGTCTGTGTACTATACGTGAAAAATTACGGTATTTTTAACTAAAAATCATAAAATATAACAAAAAATTATATAAGATTTAATATTATAATCTACCTAAAAGTTCATTCACAATCTTGTGTAATATGTTTCAGAAAATGTAGCAAAATTCTTATTAAAATAAAAAAGTAGAGAGAAATTTAAAATATTCAAATTTTATTTGAAAATAAAATTTTGATTAAGTATTCAATTTAAAATTTTTTATATTTGAAAATGTATTTTTATTTTACTGTTAAAATGCAATATAGTAAACTCTATAATTTGGGTGAGAGGGGAGGGCAGATCTTTTATCCCATTGAGCCCCTACCTTTTCTATGGCAATATATCTATAGAAGTTTATATATATATATATATATATATATATATATATATATATATATATATATATATAATTAAAAAAAATAAAAAATACAAAACATCAGAACCTTCATTATCCAAGATTCAATTAACAAAAGCAATTTTTTTCTGAATATCTAATATATATATATATATATATATATATATATATATATATATATATATATATATATGTCAGGTCTAAAAAGGGGGTAGTTGGAAATTACGTGAGTTATAAACGATTTTAAAAGGGAACTCTTTTATAATAATAAAATAAATGAAAAAGACCCACGCTTGAATAACCTTTTTGGAGTAATGCGGTCAAGCGCAGAGACAGGAAGTTGATGACTAATCGAGTGATAAGAATCAGTTGGCGCGTAGGCGTAGAGCTGTCAACACATTCCATGCTCAGCTCCGTCACGAATAAATGAAAATGGCGCAAGCGACGCCTGAAACAGAAACTACATATTAAATGAAGAAGTATATTTACTAAGGACTAATTATTCCATTCGCTTTAACACTGGATCACGTCATATATATCTATGTATAATAGTTATATAATATACACAGTGTTATTAAACAGGGATAACAACAGTTTTGTAAAAGTTTTATATCTATTAAAGTATAGCTGTAGAGAAAAAATTATATAAAATAAGAGGTAAATTAAAATGATTCGATTTCTTAAAACTATTAGTTTTACAAAATAATTTAAGATAATATACTTTATTATTTTAACTTTTGAACTAAAGACCAAAATAATGAAGTCTTTATTTTTCTGAACAAGCTGTGTTAAAGACCACACTTATTAGTTCATTGTCTGTGCTACAGGCACCTCTGACCCCAAAAGCACTTAACTTCTAAGAAACAGTGCACCATGAGAAATCAATAGCAAAGAATGAAATGTGAACATTTAATATATTGATGTATATTATGCATAAATAAAACATTTTCTTGAGATTTGTGTTATTGTGTTAAATTTTACAAAAAGAACACAGTTATTATTAACAGAGGTTTACAATATACAAAGTACTACCACTCCTAATCTGCTTGGATAATTAATAATCTATTGTACATTCCTTTTTTGATTTTTAAAAAAGTGATTACTTTTACTTTCTGCAGGGCCGTAGCCAGAAATTATATTTCGAGGGAGACATTGTTTTTTGTGAAGGATACTTCAATAAAACTACAGGTTTTCTTATGTATATATACTCCTAATAAGTATCAATGCAATGTGATTTTTTAAAATATAATAACTAAAAATGATATAATGAACAAATCCTAATGAGTATCATAATAAGTATGAGATCTTAATGTCATGAGTATCATAATGAGTATCCTAATGAGTATCATAATGCAATGTGATTTTAAATTATAATAACTAAAAATGATATAATGAACAAATCCTAATGAGTATCATAATAAGTATGAGATCTTAATGTCATGAGTATCATAGCAATGTGATTTTAAAATATAATAAATAAAAATGATATAATGAACAAATCCTTGAATCAGTAATGTAGTAACTACACAATGAATTAAATAGTAAAACTAACATTGAAAATATATAAACTATACATGGTATTAAATTCTGATTTTTAAAGTAGAAGTATAAGAAAAGAAAAAGAATAATTTTGAAAGAAAATGAAAATTTTCAAACTTTTACCTGCAAATTATAAAATATGCTCTTTTTGAAATTTTCGCCAAAAAGTTCTTGCAATTTCTTTTGATTGCATGACAATGTGATGAGTTGCCAAAAGTGCTAGTCACTCTGTTCTAATATGTCGAATCTTATTTGCACCTACTTCTTAACTCAATGTCACTATTCTAAACCCACTGTTGTCTATGCACAGCTAGACAGATGGCCACACACATGGTCCCTTTTTTTTCCATGAAATAATCTTTTAGAATTTCAGAGGGGGACCAGTCCCCTAAATCCCTCCCCTTGCTTATGGCCTTGACTTTCTGACCTTGCATTATATAAATCCAAATAACAACACATAAATAAATATATAAATACTAAGTGCAAGCAATTTATTGCATAAAGAATTTTTCAATGCTGAGTATTACAATGTAAGAATATAACAAAAAACAATCAATAAAACACAATAAAATTGACTTAGATGATAATGTTGACTAAATGTGTTGAAAGAAAAATAATACTGACACACACATTGATATGATAAAAGCATTGGCAAAAGTTTTATAACTTAGACACATATAAAATGAAGGTGGGAACAGACTTAAATATATTGAATGACAAATGCATTATCAAAACACCTAAATTTCAAATAGCAAAATTTTTTATAAATAATTTTGATTATTGTGCAGATCCAGAGTGTGACTTTACTTGATCTAGAAATGCATCACTGTGTATCATTGCTAGTGCAAGCAAGTTTGACTGTTCCTTAGACAATCATTTACATTTAAGTTAGACAGTGAAATGTATAATATAAAAATTTTAATATTTTATGAAATAATATGCAGTATAGTACTTAAATTACTGATCATAAAGACTAACAAAATGACATGATGAGACAAGCACCAACCCAAACGAAAGAATTAGTAAACTGTAAACTATTTAATTACTGTACATGAGCATTTTTTACATACTCAAACATTGCATTAACACATTCATAAACAACTAGATTTCAAAAGAACTTTAATTTCAGAGTAATCTTAACATTTTTATTTTAAAATATAACAAAGATTTTTAAATTCTTAGGAAAGCATATGAAAAGAAAAAATGGATACATTAACAACAAGTGTGCACTACATTCCAGTTATCAAAGAAAATAAAAGCTAATTACATGACTAGTAGATACTACACACTTTTAAACAATACTAGATATAAACAATCTATGCTAACAATTCACAACTTCGTTCATAAGCCATATACTAAAGGAAATTTAATAAATACAGATGGTG
Organism: Pardosa pseudoannulata; assembly: GCA_032207245.1. Taxonomy (NCBI): domain Eukaryota; kingdom Metazoa; phylum Arthropoda; class Arachnida; order Araneae; family Lycosidae; genus Pardosa; species Pardosa pseudoannulata. The sequence goes on from CM063509.1 coordinate 96,780,749, forward strand.
TGTACAAGACATGAGTGTTATGCAATTTTAATGAGTTTTTTTTCACTATTAGTTCTTCTGACACTATTTAGAAACTAACTGGATTTAATATTTGTACTCTAGTTAATATGACAGTTTACCAAATAGATCCACTGGTGGTATATACTACAAAATTTTAATTTAGTATAAATTTGTATAGGTAAAGTGTAGAACAGTGAAAATTACATATTTCATAAAAAATTAGAAATATATATAAGACAAATGTACAGAGAATTGTCACAAAATCAGATCTCCATAAAAAATGCTCATGTCTAAAATGAAACATAACAAGACAATTTATATTTGTTTTCATATTACACAGAACATTCATTAAAAAGTTTGATTTGCATAAAATATAGCTGTAAATAGATATTGCAATACATATTGCACAAAAAAATATCACAACATTCAAGAGAGAAAAAGAGTTTATCACATTCATCACTAAATAACAAAAATAGCAAATGAATAAATAAGAGTCAAAACAATGAATAAAGCATAAGATCTTTAAATAAAAATATAAAACATTTAAAAACGTAACTGCTTAAACCTTTAAAAACAAAATAAATACAAAAAAAACTTTAAAATTTTTGAGATAAAAAATTTAATAGAAGCTAAATAGATACAAAGTATATCAGGAGTAACAAAGTATATGAAGTTAATATGATGCGAAAATAACATCTAATACAGTGATTCCCAACCTATTTTAATTATGACCCTTATATTTTTTAAAAATGCTCATGGCACCACACTCTTTCCCTTCCATTATATATTTAACAAACAAATTTGAAAAAATTAAGGGCTTGACAACTTGCATGCTCTGTATGCTGACTACTATGTCATTTTATGCAAAAGAACTTGTCAAAACCTCGAATCAAACTATCAAAATAAAGGGTTTAAAAAATATATTTTAGTACTTAGGAGGTGATATTTTCAGAGGTGTTTGCTAACAAATAAAATCCCTGAAAAATGTTATAGACTTATACATAATGAGGAAGATAAAATTCCTTCTATAAAAATAATAAATTTAAAAATTTTACAGACATAAAAGTATATTAAACGTATTTAAGAAGATTAAATGCTATTCTGAAATAAATAAATAAATGCAAATTTTCTTATATTGCGAGATTTACTTCTTTAAATAAAGACAAAAATTACATATCTTTCGTAAATTAATATCACAAGTAAGCTCTCGAGCATTGCCTGCATTTTCATCCATTTTCAATGAAAACAATATTTATTTTATAGTTTTAACATTAAATGCCATTATGTGGTTTTTCCAGACATCATGATTTTCATCCCTAAGCCTTTCTATTCCTCAAAACCATAAATGATCTATGTCCTTTTTCAGTACTTTCATGCAGTGTACTGTTAAATAAGCTAAAGTTCAACCTGTTATTATTTTAAGACTCTGAGTCTAGTAGATCATGTCACAGCAGTTGAGAGATAGAGAGTTATAGAGATATGCTGTATTCTTTGATTCTCTTTCAAAGTAAGCCACAAGGAATAAGGGGAAATAACTCAATTTTATTTATTTCAACGTTTGGAGATGGTTAGTGCAATATCCCCAGAATTCTAGGGTTTTCTTAGAGGAGAAATGCTCCTATAATTCTTTTTTTTTTTTTTTTTGGTATTAATAAATTATTAAATGAGGTAGGCACATGAATTCAATGTCACCTGATTAAGTTGCACAACTTGTATGCTGTCAAGCATAACACTTTATTCCTTATCATTAAAATATATATTTTTTAAAATATTAACTAGTCATCCAACAAAAAAAGCTAAGATGACCTTATTATTGTTGGAGGAGAACTGTTGAAGTTTAGCAGCAACCCCTGGAGTGGCAATTTGTCGCCAAATCTGTAAACTTTCTCATCCTTCTCTCTCTAATTTTTTCAGATGTAGTTTTGTTCCGTCCCATGCTGGTAGCTGTTTTTATGTGATGTAAATTTGTAACTTTTTTGTTTCGTAATTAAATGTTTTTATATATCATAATTTAAATAGTTTTATGGTACCGATCACATGTTTATTAGCTTACAACAAGTTCCCGTAGTTTCTCAAAGAGATCAAAACCGAAATCTACAATAAAAGGTAAGTGAACAATTTTCACTTCTTAATTTTCTGCCTACCGACGGTATATAAATCCAACAATTCTGGGTCATGATCCAATTGCTGGGAATCACTGACCTACCATGAACAAGATTATAGCTTAATATATCTCTGCCATAAAATAACAGCATATAAAATTTTGGAAAATACTAAATCCTTAACTGCATGAAATAGCAACACTTTTAGCAAACTAATAGCATTAAAAAGCTAAATATAATGTAAAGAAGTTAAATGAACATTTAATATAAGAAGCAATAAATATCTATATTTTTTATAAAACCTATTATTATATGAAAAAAAAAAAAGAAACTTTAGGTGACTGTATTAGAAGGCACCAAAGCAAAGGTTTTATCTTTCAGAATTCCTTAATAAATAAGAAAATAAATATATATTCTAGTGTTTTAACTCAATAATTCACTATCAAGTAAACATAGATGCAAGAGGCTATAATAATAAAAAAGAATACTTATGTATAAATAGACTAGAAATACAATAAAGATTCTTTGTCAAAAGACTGTATGAAATAATGCATAAAATATTTAAAATTTTAAAATAAGAAGGAATCTAAAAAATGTCATTAAAATAATACAAGCAAACTCTCCAAATTACAAAAGATTCAACAAAAGCTACTTTAAAATTAATAATAAAACTTTCACAACTTCAAACAGCATCATTTCTCAAAATTTTTACTATAATCTAACTGCAAAAGGTAACTTTCTGAAATTCACACCATGTCATCATCAGTAACAGGGTTCACAAGTCACATCACTAATATACGAATACCACAGCAAATAGCGTATTGATTTCTTTGAGAAACCTGATCTACACAGAAGATTAGATATCTTCTCAGGGCTTAAAATTAATTCTTTTATTACAACATATAAAAAAAATTTAAAATGCATTAAAAAAAAAAAAAAACTCGATAAAACAATTTCACTTGCATAGCATAGCATTCAACCAAACAATGAATAGTAGATTAGTTAAAATATCAATTTAATATATTTTTTTGACTAAAGATATATATATTTATTCTTACAGTAGAGATTACAGAAAACAAAGTACAGATATAGAAATGAACAGATAAATTTTTGTTTATGGAAAGTTTATGTTCTGGCGAATAAATAAACATATTATTATAATTCATTAAAAAATATTATCTTCTTTTTTATTGTTTATGGTAAGCAAGCATTTTACAATATTGAAGATGCTGCCAAAAGATAATTATACTTTGGTCAATCCTACAATGTATATACATGGTGCAGATACTTCAAACTATAAACTCTTAATCTACATTCTGACTTTATGTATTAATATTTAATGTTTTTACACTCAGGACAGCTTCGTAATCTTGAGCATACAAATAGGTGTAAATAAAAATACTTACAAAATAATAAAAATTCTTAAAGCAGATGAATATTACTCTTAAGTCATGTAAAATAGAGTAATGAAATAAAAATAAAAATATCCATATAACATTGCTTTCTCAGTCACAAATCTCCAAAAGACAGAGTGGGAGATTTATAGAACAAAGCTAAAAAAATTGTACACAATAAGACAACATTTGAAGTGAATGAAACGAAAATAAAGTTTTGAACACTTATTATTATTCAGGAGATCTGATCTTTATTTCCATTGTGAATGTGTTATAAGATTTTTATGTTAAGTCTTGTCAAGAAAAAACATTTCTTTTAATGGTATTTATTTTTTCAAGCTTTTAATAAAAAATCATTTTTCTAACAATTTTAAAGAATGTATATTGAATATATACTGAAATTCACAAAGCTAAAGGTGGGTTAAATGTTCTGCCATACATGGGCAATTACTACTAACTGTTGTGATAATATGCACTACACGTTGTTCTTCATATAAAAACTAAAATAATAATACTGAGTGTTTACAAGATGAGATGAAAAAAATATTCTCAAATTTAGTAACATTGAATAATACATGAAAGTGATGTTATAAATTTATGGTTAAAAAATCCCAAAACAGTCTAAATAATTTTTTTTTCTTAAAAAAAGAAAAGGATTTTGTGAAGGAGCATCTATAATGCTATTTTTAGATCTACACTTAGTGATGCCTACAATCAGAATATTTTCAATTATACTTTAAAAAATATATAAATACACAAAAATACTTGCACATTTTGGTCTATGGTTAAATAAAAATTATTAAAAAAGTTAGAGATCAGTTATCTAAATATTTCCAATGTTTAACTTACTAAGGCATTCTGAAAGAGATATAGTTGAGAAAATATTAATTAATGATATCTGAAGAAAAAAAAAAAGAAAAGCTTACCCTTATAACAAATCCGACTGAATAAGAACAAAATATACTAAAATTTACTGACATTTAATTAAATACTTTTTACTCCTTCATTTAATTTTAGCATCAATTTCCAAGTTTAAAATTTGGATGGTTTGGTACAAAAAACAATTTGGTAATGTTTCTCCACAAAACTTTAAAATGTGGAGCTAAAAAAGGGAGGGGGGAAATATACTGAAATACATTCAATAATAAATAAGATAATTGCATGAAATGACTAATAACATTCTACATTTCTTAGAGTACTGTATTACTAAATATAAACAAATAAATTTATCTTGCAGAAAAATTAGGAATTTGGCTGTAATACAATAAATATTCTACATTTTAGATTAATGCCTTGTAATCATAAGTTTAATTGAAAAAAAAATCTCACTGAAAATAACCATAAGTGAAATACTATGTATATATGAGTTATTAAAAAAAAGTTTAAAAAATTGATGGTTTTAAATTTATTTTATCATTACTGTGCTGTTATGTTTAACAATTATATATCTCTAAAATTTGAGAAACACTGCTGAATTTAATCATTTGAATGTGGCAATAATTCTGAACATTTAAAAATTATTATTTGATAAGCCAAGTTGTTGAAATTTTCTTGAATGTTATAATTAAATGTGCATCATTCAAAGAGGAAAAAAATATGCATAATATAGCTTTATGGATTATATAATTTTTACCTAAACTTTCTATTTAATGGTGTAACAAATTATTTAAAATTTCTGATTTATAGATAGTTTCAATTGCACAGAGAAAATATTTAATCACAACAGTACAATGTATGTTGTCATGTAATTAAATTTATAAGATATTCAGAAAAGTGGAAAACAAAGTAATATAACACAATAACAATATCAGTTAAAAAATAAACAATTTTCTTCAACAAATAATTTATGATATAGCTTGCATATAATCAATCATTTTAATTTTTAATATTTAATTTAGTTTTTTGTAAACTGACCACTCATCACCAGTGATAATGTATAAAGTTAATTATTTTGACTCACTCACTCTCTCATTGTAATGAATCGACTATGCAATGAATGTATTTCAAATAAGAGAATGGCAACAAAGTCAGGATATAATACTTCAAATTCCAGCTGATTTGCTTGTTAAGATCATGTTGAATATAATGCTTATCCTAGAATTTGTTGTAAATATACATTATATTTCAAGATATTTGGGTTTTTCCCCCTTCAACCTGCTTCCATCACACATAAAATCATAGAGTATGACATAGTCTCTATTTTCACATCAACACATAATTTTCCATCAAATGCAAATCAATTAAAATCTTAAGTTGACTAAATGGAAATTTTGATAAATCTTTTAATGAATAGATTATGTGAAATTAAAAGAAATTGTCTCAATAGAAATTTACATTTTTTAATTAAAGGTTTGATTATCTAAATATATTCTTAAATGAGCAATTTCTATTTGCCATTGATTACATTTTGCTGTAGAACTTTAGTCAGTGTGCTGAAGGAAAAACTGCACACTAAATGAAACAAAAAAGCAGCCATTGCTCTTTAACAATTAAATATTAAATAAAATATCCATGCACTAAATTTGATAAAAAATTAATAAATAAATAGAAATTTTTAAACCCTAATAGACTTATAAATTCTATATCAAACATAACTTTCCCCTAACAAGAATCTAAACAAACAGAAATGAATTTATTTTTAACTAAACACCTTGCAAGATTTTGTATGTTTTAAATAGAAATTAATAACACAAAATATTTACTGCTTCAAAATATCAGATATATCCTCCACTTTTTCTAAAATAGAATATTTACTTATTACTGTTTTTAACAAAAAGCCTATAATTACAGTGATGAGTGAACAGATCAAATGTTTTAAGATTCCTATATTTAAGTTATAAAAATGAAAAAAAAAAATTAATCTTAAACCCTGAGCGAAAATATAAAAACTACAGCAAATGCAATGAAAAACAAAAACATAGTATTACCTAAAAGGTTAAACATTATAAAACTATTTGTACATGTGAAAAAGAAATGAAGGAAAGCACACTATTTTGTTTTATATGCTGAAAAATGCAAAAATCCACACATATCCTCAAAGGTCTCTTCATGTGGGGCAGAACACTGAAATTTAAAAAATAGATAGTAGTATACCAAATATGGAAAATTTTTTAAAAATAAACAGCATAAAAAATATTTTTTTTCCCAAGATAAGTTGAAATAAAATTACTAGTGCTAAAATTGCTGAATCAGTGAGATTGCATTACTAAAATTAACAACATTTGTTGTATTACACAAGATTCCCACTTAACTGGCCTAAATGGGTCAGGAGTTAATCCAGTTAAGGCAGAGAATGAAAAGAAATTATTTAATTGATGGAAATGCACTTTTTTATAATTAAAGTAAGCATTTATTTAATGTGTCAATTTATTAAATATAATTTACATACAACTAGAAAGAATGCTTAAAACATTCAGTGACATCAATCAGTATTCTTTGGACTAGCATATAGCCCGTCATATGACAGGATCAGTAAAATTTTTAATTTACCAGAATTGTAAAGAACCTTATGAGGCAGGTAAAAAAAAATGGTTTGTTTTTATGGCTGAGAATTACTTTTCAACAAAAATAATCGATTAAAATTATCACATATGTACTTACTCTATTATTTCAGTCAAATAAAAAAGATAATTATTTATGTAATATCTAAGTTTAATGATAAAACGTATGAAAATAATGCAGAAAGTATTTAAATAATTTAAAATAAGAAATGATTAAATGAGATGGTTAAAGTAATGATGTCATAATGCTAGAAAAAAATTGTTATTTTTACCTATTTATTATGTGATAAATTGATAAATTTAATCGCTTGCTCTTAAAATGGCGCTTTATATAATGGCATTAAACGCTCAAAAAGGGGACGGGGTGGATTTTGAACGTTTTAGAGAGGACAGTATTTTTCGCTGTGATACGAAGCTTATTCATACCAATTTACTTCAGAATCAGATCTATAGTTTAGGAAAAGACAAACTTGACTCGCTTTGAATTTTGCAAACCCTAAGTTATCAAAAATCCAATATGGATGCTCTATCCATTCCAGGTCCAACAGCTTCATAACTTCGAGGACAGATAACTTAGGCTATTCTTACATTACGAGAAGAAAGTTTAAGGATACACAACATGAAATGTTTATGTGACCAGGGACATTCATAAAGCAATACGTGAATTTAATAAAATAAAAATAATAAAAATTATAAAAAGTTGAAAAAATAGTAAAAATTTATTTTAAAAATAATAAAACAACTTTCGGAATAAAAATTTAAAAGAAAAAGCAGAAAATATTAAATTTATTAGACATAAAAAAAAATTGGCAGCATCAGGGATAGAACTGTCAACCCGAGAAGAATGACGATCAAGTAGGCGGATATTTTACCAAACGTACAATGCCTGCACGTTGTGAGTGAACTAATTAGATTATATGAAGTCAGGTAGTCAAGTAGAAACAGTCCAGAAATTTAAATATTACTCTCCGCCTTTGCCATCCTATCAAGAATGAATTTCGTATAGAATAAGAGGAAGGATAAGGCTTGAAATAATAGCATTAGACGCTCGAAAAGGGGGGATGGGGTGGATTTCGAACTCGCTTTCAATTTTGCTAACCCTAACTCATGAAAAATCCAATATGGATGCCTATGTCACTCCAGGTACAACTGCTTCAGAAATTCGCTGACAGACAACTTAGGCTATTATTATATAGGGGATTAAGATACATGTGCCATTTTCTTTAAAAAGTCAACACATGTCATTTTTTTTACTGGACTGCATTCTAGTCAACACCTTCCTCACATTCCAGGACACTTTTACTTTTGAACTGAGAAGATTGTGCGATACAATTACTGCACAAAAATAAATAAAAAAATAAATTTAAAAATTGAAGAAACACTTTGTGTGTTTCTTCAATTTTTAAATTTATTTTTTTATTTCATATTTAAAATTGAACACTTACAAAAATTTTGTCTACTTTTTATTTTTGTACTCAAATTTAAAATATGGCCAATTAAAGTGGAAATGCAGTTAAATGTCAACCAGTTAAGAAGCCTCCTATATATTATACTTCATAAAGATTTTTGAGGGAAAATAGCCTATATTTATTTAAAAACAGCATAGAGAATTATATGGCTTGGAAATAAATGAAATAAATAGTCAAAAACCATGATCCATTTCATATGTGTTTTTTTTTCTTTTTCTTTTTGTAAAGTGGATAACTATACAAAGACCTATTATACACTAATAACTTCACTACACATTTGTTTTGTTAGTTTGAAATGGCATTTGAAATTACCTAAAAAGTTTCTTAAAAAATCTTTTCAAACTTATTTTTACTCCATTTTTATTTGATATTTTTTTTTAACTGTGCTGCAAATAATTTCAGATATTTTTATGTGTTCTGTAAACCAAAAAAATTTGAGAAACACCTGTATGAAGAATACAGTTAACAAGCAAAATTTTATTTAGAACAAGATTATAGATTAAAATTCACCAGTTACTAAACCTAATGTGAAAACATAAGGTATATAGTTGAATTATAGGGAGAAAATATTGCTGTTGACAAACTTTCAATTTAATTTTCTGCTTCAAAAATAATCTCTAAGATGAGTGCTGCATAATTTTACTATAGTTAAAACAGCTTATAATTAAGAGCAGGCAAAAATTTACTTAGTTTCCCATGTATTTTTTAGTTTAAATATAAAAAAACCTTTTAAAAATATTAAAATAGTCAACAAATATGAAAATTCACACGAAATTCTAAACTTACAAAATTGGAATTGTGTTTCTAGAAATGTTTAAAATAATTTATTATGCCCCCATACCATCAGTTTTTAGAAATGTTATTCAGTATTTAAAATAAGGTAAAATTATACTAAGAACCTAAAATCTATTTGAAACTAATCACTTGGAATTTTTTCATTTTGTTCATTCAGATATTTTATTGGTTTAAAAAATATACAATTTCTTATTATTAAAATAATTTTATCAATCTTACCTTTCAAAATATAATCAGTAAGTAGAGTTGGTACAGTTGGACTGTCATCATTTATTGCCTGCAATACTAAAATATAAACACACACAAAAGTTTAAAATATCAAAACTTGGAATATCTAAATCTTAATTTAAAACTTTTGATTATAGACACAAAATATATTTTAAAATTTCCTATTCATTTTCAAAGAAGAAAGAAAATAAATGACTGATGATAATAATAAAAATATTTGTTATTATTTAATGAAGTGGTTTTCTAACTCAATCATAAAATTAAACAAATATGAAAATTATTTTCATTAGACATAAACTTACATTCTGGTACAATTCACTTAAAAATTTACTTAATATAAAATCTATTCTTGTTTTGTTTTTAGTGAATGGATTAATGACGTTTTCTTTGACATCTGTGCAACAGGTGAGCAATATTGTCTCAGTTGAAATTATTGTAAGTGCATTTACACGATTCTGATTTACAAGAATACTTATAAATATTTTTATTATCTTTGAAGGTGAAAAATAGGCTTGAGGTTTGATAGTAGCAACAAAATATAGCAACAACTACAGAAATTTAATTCTGTATAACTGTAATAACCAAAATATTTGAAGCAACAGAGTAATCAGTATAAACATAACTGCAAACAGAGCAAAGACACTGCTTGATGCACATAGCTGCTTTCTGCATCTCACTGTGACTGAAAATGACTGCACATGCATCAATATACATAAGATATGGCACTGTGGTATGCACAGTGCTGCATGTTATATTGGTTCTGGCGATGTCAATTCAAATGCATATTTTCCATTTCCTCTACAGTAAATTATTGATCATCATTTTTTAAATTAAAAATTTTTAAAAAGTAGGACAAGACTTGATTTGGAGTGCTACGGTCTTTTTGCAACACAAGGGCTAATGAGACCGGGACCTACTGCTTAAAGCTGATTCCGAACGGGTACAAACATCCATGCCACAGTGGGATTAGAACCCACAAACTCCGGTACCGAAGGCCAGCACCCTAACCAATTGGCCATTTTTCAGCTAAAAAGTAGGACAAACCAGGAAGAAACCTTTTACAATGAGAAGCTTTCAATGATCTTTAAACTTTTATATAATCATTAATGATTTATTTAACTACTTACTTCATTTCCAGTTGTAATACATACAAACTTTGCTGTATTGAACATGGATATAGAAAAATGTAATCTTTCCCAACACTGTAACTATTTAACAAATGTTATTTTAAGGGGGGGGGGGGGGGGAATCACCTTTATAAACTATAATGTAATAATTTTTTATCAATTTCTGTACTTTGTTATGTTTTTAGCATTTATGAATTGAAGCAATTTTTTCATTATGAATTATACCAAATGTTATTAACCATTTCATTCATACAAATAAAAAAAAGAGTATAGTAGAAAATTTTTATACATATATTCATACATGATATTCTTCAAATTGCCATTTTGATATGAATGCATTGTGTGCACATTTTTATAAAAACTAAGGCACATATACACTTGAATTTAAAAATATGTCTTCTTAAAATGCTATTCTATAAACGACACTAAAATTTTTAATGGCCTTTGTATAAAAAAATTTTTTCAGCTTAATGAATTATAGAAACAAAAATTTGTTCATAAAAATATAATAAAAGTACTTGCTAAAATAGGTACACTGGTTTTTTGCATATAACGATTTTAATTTACTAAACTTAAAATCAAGAACATAAAACACATCATCTATAATATTATAATAGAGATCATGCTACATTATCCTATAAGCAAATATCCAAAATTTTTCAATTCTAAATACTTCTTAATTTTGAAGTAATGTTGCATAGATAGTTTAAATTAATAGTTTTGAGAAAAAGCAATTTAAAATTAAAAATTTTATGCACTTGCTATGCATTTTTTAACTATAAACTCTGTTTTAATATATACATAGACTTTAGTATTTTAACAAATTCCAAAGACTAGATTAATGCAAAATTCTTATTACAAAGTTTTTAAAGGCATGCACAGTATTAAAAACATATGTATAATTTCTTCTTGGAAAAGAGGGACTTCTAAGGATTAAAGCTATTTAAACATTTCATCCCCACACTGACAAGACAAGTAAAATATAATGTTGATTGAAATAATGTCATGAATTCTACAGACATAGGTTTCATTATCATTTTTAAAAGAAATATACTTTAATCTTTAAATAAAGCTGGTATATACTATATGTATATATATGTTACTGTAAAAGCCCAAAGGCTGGTAAATCTAAGCTTTTATCAAAGTGTTTTGGTAAAAAATCAAAGAATGTTTTAATATGATTCCATTTGGGGCTTCTACCATGCTTTTGTGGTAAAACTTAGTTACTAACTGCTTCCGGTAAAAGTCCAAGTGATGGATTAAGAAATAAAAATAAAATCGCAATATTTATGCCATTTCACAAATAAGATCCAATGTGATAAAGTTGAATTAATGCAAAATTCTCGAGATTGTTAATGAAGAGATTTCAGTAATTTTGGCAGTAGATAAAAAAATTAAAATTATAAAATTTAAAAAATAAGAAAAAAATAGTATGTTTTCTTTTATACTACTACTTTAATGCTTCTTACTACCATTAACAATAAAGTTGACTTATGGCATATTGATTTACAACACATATTAGCTGAATTGCACAAATCCATTTTTGTAATACACTTTTTTAAATAGTTGTATTTTTTGAGTCCGATTTTTCCCCAGCTAAAGAAAGTTTTTTTCCCTATTTCACATACATTTACTTCTTATATACCAACTTCTTCAATGTTTTAAAAATTTTCTTGGCAAAAAGTACACTGGTTTTTTGTGTATAATGATTTTAATTTACTAAACTTAAAATCAAGAACATAAAACACATCATCTATAATATTTAGAATAATGACTAGTACTGATTTTGAATCAATTTTTGATCTATCAATATCAGGTACTTGTTTTGGAAAGTTTTTAATATACACTTCATCGTCTTTGCTTCTGAAACCTTTTTTTAGTTGTCTCTTGAACATGCTTTCACATTTTAAATTTTGCTGTTATTTGAATTTGTTAAATCCAAGTATATATCTGGTTCCTTTATTTTCTATTAATACTTCAATATGCACTTCCCCCGTTAAACATGGTTATTTTTTTTACATGTATAATTATTATCTTGCAATTCTAAATCAACTGCAATTTGAGATTAATGCCTTCATCTTCTGTATTAATGATGCATACATTATTAATATTTTAAATCTTTATAAGTCATTTTAAATGCTAGATTAAAGCTTCTCAAACCTTTTTTACCATGGTATCCAATTTATGTATTTTAGCAGTTGTACATAGGTCAACTTTGACACATATATAAGGACATCTCTTAGCATGTTTCGACAGTGGTAAAGAAAAACAACTTATATTTTAAATTTAAATTTACTTCTTGGTGTCTAATATTTTCACAATTTTACACTACCTTATCTAGATTACTGTCACAGTGCACAGTTTGATAGCTGTGGCATCAGACCATGTGGCCAGTGAAATCCTTACTTAGATTATAACGATAATAGTTTCAACTCTGCTAACCCCAAATAAAGGTAAGCTTTTTCATAAGTTTAAGTAATATAAGCAAAAAAAGCTATGATTGTCAATTTATCAATTGCTTCCGGCTAATGAAGAATTGTGTTTTTTAGAAGATTAGCCGATCTGTTACCATTATAATACAGTTGTTTTGTTGCAATTATAACACAGATAAGAGACATTTAAAATTAATTTTTTAATTTTTATGTTTTTTCCCCATTTCAATTTTTTAGAAAACTCTATTTACTTTTTGCTGTTATACACTTTCTTTTTTGTTCTTTTTTAAAACTGCTTTTTGCTGTTATACACTTTCTTTTTTGTTCTTTTTTAAAACTGCTTCATTAATTTTTGCCAATTTAGCAACTTTTTGTTGCCAATGGCAAAAATCGTCACGAAAAAACACAACTGTTTCATGGATCTGTATATAAGCCAATCCCCCCACTTTAGGTCGATAAAAAGCCTAAAAAAGTTTCAGCTTATACACAGAAATATACAGTACTTTTATATAACTAAAAATTTCACATGAACTGTTTATGATTTGATTACAAAATTCTCTCACATTGTCATATTAGAGAATGTTCAAGCCTCCAAAAGTTGTGATAATATCCAGGTGATATGCTACTTCCTCAATTCTTTTATTGTTTAAACTTCAGAGTAGGACGAATTTTGTAAAATGACCTTGATATACCAAAATGACTTTCATTTGACAATCAGGATTGGACTGCATATTTGTTAGGTCAACTTGGCATTAAGATTTCATTTTGCTATGCACAACTGGTTTGATTACAATCCCCCCCCTTTTTTTTTTTACAGTTTTGGTGCTTTTTCTGGCATAATTCATATAGACAAATGGTCAACTGCAATAAGTGTAAAGTGTGACACTCATCAAATGTTAGATAATACAGGATTTCTGCATGATGATGCAATAGATTATAGTGTTTAAACCTTCTATAATGAACTATTTGTCTTTCCTTCATACACATATCATACACATTTTTTTTTCTTTATTCATTTATTAAAGAAGTATATTTCTCATTTGTTAAATAAAATCTGTTATCGAAATCAGTAATGGCTGTGATTATACATATTAAAGAAGACAAGTTTTATGTTCTTTGTACTAAGCTTGGTAAATTAAAATCATTGTACATTTTAATGATTTACTGTTGAAACAATTTACAAAAAAAAAAAAAAAACATTAAACACCAAAAATTGGTACATAAGAAATAAGTGTATGTGAGGCAGTAAAAAAACTTTTTTTAGTTGGGGGGACAAAAACTTAATGTAACTTTTCGAAAAAGTGAACTGCGGAAATGTGTTTATGCAAATCAGATAATCTACATTGTAATTCAAAATTACATAAGAGTCTACTTTGCTATAACAGGTAGTAAGAAGTATTAAAGTAGTTGTATTAAACAGAAACATTCATTTTTTTTTATAATTTTTACTTATATTTTTTTAAAGCTATCAATTAATTTTTTTTAACTATTGCTAAAATTACTGAAATCTCATTATTAGTTATCAAGAAAATTATGCATTAATTCAGCTTTTTCATATGGGATCTTATTTGTGAAAAGGCATAAATAGTGTGTTTTTTAATTTTTTTCTTGTAACTCTTTCAAAAAGTATTCAAGTTTCATAAACATAATCTTATACCTTATTTTGATCACTTTTATAATTTAAATTTATATCATGAAATAAAAAATTAAAGTGAGCTTTAACATTTTTTAGACACACTGTATACAATATATCTGCAAATGGAAAATCTTACAAATAATTGTACATTTCAGGCTTTTATTAATAGCCTAGATTTTACTGCAAAAGCTAAGATTTATCAGACTTCCGGCTTTTCAGTAACATACATATATGTAAAATGGAAATTTAAATATTATTTAACACCTTGTCTATAAACTTCCAAATAAAGTACAAATTAATTCTTCCCTTGGAGTTCTCTATTCAGAAGTTTCACTATATTTTATGTCAACTAACAGAAACTTAGAAATATTAATACAAAATTCGACATACTTTTGATCAAAATTTGTAATGTTTGGTTATCTGGTGACCCTCTTTCTGGATCATATGGAATAACTGTACTCAGGTACTAAAGAAAAAGATAAATATCTCAATGGAGACAGCACTAATATAAACATAATACAAATATTTTACAAAATTTTAAAATATTAACTTAAGATAAACTAAGAATAATTAATGAAAAATAAATATGTTTAAAATTTAAATTCTTTACATCAGATTGTAAATTAACTGATGACTTAATACTTCAATTAAATAAATTCTCGTAATGATTATATATAAAGACCGTAAATTATTAACCCTTTGACGTATGGTGGTTGCGCCAAGAAACCACTTGTTAAATAACTTTTCTTTCAGATTCTTAAAAGCATATGAATATTTTTTCATTTTCTGTGTTTTTAACACTTCAAATTATCAATAAAGGGCAATACTACACTCAGTTTTCTTTTTTGTTAATGTGTTTAAAGGAAATTCAACTTGTGGCTCTTATGACCCCAAAATAAAAGTACTTACCGAAACAACAGTTATAATTTCTTTAGTCACTTAATAGTTGCACCTTATTAATGACAATTATACAACACGCCCCCAAAGTTAAATATACCTAGTTAAAAATATTTTATCTTTTTCACGCAGTACAAGAGAAGTGCTTTCGGCATTAACCCCCCGCACACACACACACCATAGAATGTAAAATTTATATTCTATATATTTCCCATTTAAAATATTCATAAATATAATTTATAAAAGAATTTCATTAAATTCCAAAGTTTTTTTAGCTGTGCCTCTCAAAGGGTTAACAGTACTTTTAAGACTTAAGTTTTTTAATTTGTTATTTCAATTTTGTAATGTTTTATAGTAAATTTTATATTATCATGTATTACACTTTTCACTGAACTAACAATATATGTTTAATTGCAATTGGAATCTTAAAAACAAGCAATAAACTAAGAATAACTAAAATTTTGTGTTCAGTAATTCTTTTTTTATTTCTTTAGACTGTAAAGTTTTACAGTTTTAAAAAAATATCCACATCAAGATATATTATGCCTTTAAGTATAACAATCTATATATTGCTGATTAGAAATAACTCTTTTATATAACATATTAGCAAGTTTGCCCATGCTTTGCTATGGTGAACTTAATATATTACTTTTAAACAAAAATTTATTTTTCGTGAATAACTCTCTATATTCGTCACAGTTCAGTTCGAGTCATTGGCATATTTATATATTTCTATCATAGGCGTATTATAACATTATTCAATTTTTATAATCGAATTTGTGTCATACTAAATTTGCTCAAACTTTTTTTATGGTAAAATATAAATTTAACCCTAAATTACATTACTGTATTACTACTGTACGTTGATTAGCAAAGTTAACAGATCTTGCCATATTACGTAATAGAATAGGAAGCAGAGGTTTTGACAGCAACAGTGCAATTTTGGTGGTATAAATAAATGTTGTCTAAAATTAAGGAAATTTATGACAAACCACATAGTTTAGTATGAAACAGAAACACACATTCATATAGTGAAACATATGAATATGAAGATAACTATATAAAATGATAGGTTTTTATTTGCCCATGAGAGTCACTGAAATTTGTACTTTTTGTTGTTAGAATATTGTTGATAAACATTTCATTGCAACTTAAAAATTAACCAAGAATTAAATTTAAAATCAGTTCTCATATAAAAATGCTATAATTTGCGTCACATAGAAATGAAAGTGAATAGCTTTATATCTCAATTTCCATGTCAAATCAAATTCATACCACGTAGACGATGTTTAAATAATATAAAATAAGAAATGAATAAATGAGATATTTAAAGAAATGACGTCATAATGATAGAAAAGTATCATTTTCACCTATGTATTATGTAATAAATTAAAACTTTTAATCTCCTGCTTTTAACAGAGGAAAACTGCGTTTAAAACAATTACTTGGGATGACGTCACATTGCTAGAAATATTGCTTCTTTCACTTAGTTATGATGCGATAAATTAAAAAGTGAATCGTTTGCGTTTAACTGGGGAAAATAATGCTTGGAATAATGACATAAAATGCTCGAAAAAGGGGGAAGGAATGAATTTCGAATGTTAAAAATTTACAAAAATCTTCCCAGGGATGTACCTAATAATTTCCCAAATTTTCACAGCGATTGGATGCATGGTTTTTGAGTCTATTGAGTACATACATACATACAGACACAAATTCATTTTTATATATATAGATTTTATACTATCATGTATTACACTTTTCACTGAACTAATCAATATAAGTTTAATTTCAATTGGAATCTTAAAAACAAGTAATAAACGAAGAATAACTAAAATTTTACAGTATTAAAAAAATATCCACATCAGGATATATTATGCCTTTAAGTATAACAACCTATATATTGTTGATTAGAAATAATAACTCCTTTTATATAACATATTAACTGAATAACACAGGATTTAATACAGACCTTGGGTTCACTGCCAGATATTACTCCATTTCGAGTACCTTTCTTTTTGTCCACATTTAAATGCCTTCTTTTGTTTTGAATGCTTAAAACCAAGGAAATAAAAGTATTCTTTAGTTCCTTCTCAAATTCTAATTCATCTCTCAGAGCTAATTCATGAATCAATGTTTCTGAGTGATCTTGTATCAGGCTTTCAATATTGTTTAACAAATCATGAAGTTGAACTAACGTCAGCATTTTTACCTCTGTAAATTAAAAAAGTAAAGTAAAATAATTAAATTGTTTTATAATATGAATTTAAAACATACAACAATTGGCCAGATGTTCGAAAATAGCATATTCTTAAGTTTGCAAACGTGATCAATAGTAAGAATTTTTAGTATTGTTCATAATTTCAACAATTATTTGAACAGGTAAAATGTATCTACAGTTCATATTTTAATTCAGGATACACCACAATTTTGGTATTCAGCTTGTTCAGCAATTTTGCTGAATATTTGGTCTAGTCAAATATTGTTAAATATTTGAATGAATAAATTCATGGTAATAAGTGATTTTTTTTAACCGTGATATTAAACATATATTTAATAAAAAGTTATTTCAGGGTTATATTTCACTGCATTAATTATTAGAAAATCTAACACTTATTTAATTTAAGTTGCATAATACATGTGTATTTTATAATGTTTTAAAAGCAAAATTGTTTTCTTGATGCAGATTTATCATAGCTTTAGAACTTTTTATGTTAAAATGCAAATATAAACAGTTGGTTACATAGAGGTCTGAATACTATTTGCATCAGCAATTAAACTTTTTTCCATGACGAATACCCTTGATAATACCAATATACGCAGTACAAATATATATTAATTATAAAAATAAAACATTAATTATAAACTTAATGTCTTTTGGTACTTAGAGAAACAAGTTACATGAGATATAAAAAAATGTACTGTTTAAAAATGGTTTATACGTGTAAAAAATCATTGTGAAGTCTAAAATAGGATGTAAGAACAATATTTTTTCAGCATTTACAAGAAGTCTACTTCATGTAGTTTATATATTACCAGCTTCAGAAAATAAATACTCAATATATACTGTGCTTCCTAGAGCTGAAAGACATTTTCTTATGAAATTTGCAAGTCTTGAAATGTTTTCTGCATTTGCTTTTGCCAATTAAGTGGATATTCCATCTTACCTATTACAACTTATCAAAAGAAGAATTTACCTCTAAAAAATTTACCTATTGAATTTTCTTCTGTATTCATTTCTATTAAAAATTATGCATGTATTCTGTATTTAAAAAATATTAAGCTGCCAAATATTTTGTATTTGGCTAAATGATCATTTGCTACCAGCCTACAGGGTATCTGCCAAAATAAATTTTTTCAAATCCATGACTTTTCATGACTTTCCCTGATTTAACAGATCATTTTCCATGACTTTAAAAAGTTTTCGTTAAAGTATATATGAATAAAACTTCTGATGTACATACAAATAAAATATATGCTTTTAGAGGAATTACAGGAATTTTATCATAAAAAGACTATAAACTTACTTTATATGTGTTAATAAACTCGCATACATAAAAATAAATTGTTGCATCTACATACCTAAGTTTAATCATATAGCAATTTTTCAATCCAAATGTTTCCAATTTGAATTCAGGGTATTTTGGTATTATCTAGGTGACCATGAATAATAGCCAAATATAACCCTATACTGTTTATATACAATATCCCTAGAGATAAACTTATATTTTGTGCAAAAATCTAAACTAATTTTTTATAAAAAATAATTATTATATTAATAAAATTTTAATCTACAATTTAAGAAAAAACCAGAATAATATACATTTACCCACCCATTAAGCTTTCTTGCTTTGAGTTTCCTTGGTGAACAAATGTTACTTGGCAATATGGTCAATAGAATAATACATAAATATCAAACTCAGTAACTTCAGCCAAATGACAAGTAAAAATAGAATTAAACAATTCAATGCATTTTTTTAATTAGTAGTTTAGCGGATTCATGACTTTTACTCATTTTACTTGAAAAATCAAGACTTTCCATGACAAAATTAATCCATTGTCTAAATCCATGATTTTCTATGACTTTCCCTGACTTTCCAGGTGCGCGGAAACCGTGAGCCTAGTTTTCATTTAAATCATTAAAGTCCAGTTATAAAGAATTTACTAACTTAGTGACTGTTGCTATAATTAAAGAATTAACAACAATATTTTAAGTAGGATTAAATGGAATGTTGTATGTTCAAATTTTAGGATAAATTATTTCTTATAAAATATAAATAATAGCTTAAAAATAAAAATTTTTACCATCTTTATACATGCCAATATACATTGCTACTTTGCTCTTTAAATCATCTGGTGATTTCTCAGGAGTGTCACATGTGTTAAGAGAAGGAGATCTCTGTTGCTATGAAAAAGACAAACATATATATATATATAATTTAAGTTAAGCTTACACAATCAAATTAACTTTATAAAAATTCTTTACACTATGTTGATAAAAAAAAAATGTAAAGAATATATTTAATAATTATCTAGCGAGATATTTCAGAATAAATAAGAAAACTACCTGAATCATTTCCTCAATTTCCTCTAAAACTTGTTCAGCAGTAAATAAAGGTTCTTGTTGCAAATTCTTAATTAATAATGAGCGCATATCCACTTCTTTGGGGGATTCATCTTTTGATTCACAATCCTACAAATAAGAATATCATTTAATAGCATACAATTCAAGGAACTATATTCAGGAGGGCTTTTTAGATATTAGTACATATGAAGCACATACCATATTTTGATTCATATTTATTAGAGAATGTTGAAGCCCTTTGGCACATGATTTTGTCCAGTCAATAGGCAAAATGCTACCAAAGTTCCCAGTTAGAGTCCACCATATTCTAGGGGAAGGGGAAAAAAAAAAAAAAAAAAAGACAATAATTTAGTCATTTTTAGAATTTGTTAATAAAAAATATTTTACATTACACTGGCAACTACCATTTTCTCTTTATATACTTTATTGTGAAATATTTTTCACTCTTGCTTTTTATGTGTAAAATTTTTATAAAGTATGTACATACTTAATTTTGATATAACATTACATATGCTGAAAACATTTTCTAATTATTAAACTATTTCATAAAACAAATTTTTTATGAAATTTTCTAGAGAGAAACTGTTTGAAAAACGTTCATGAATTAGTGAAAGAAGTTCAATATTCACAGTTTTAAAAATATATATATTTAAATATAAAGTTAAAATATAAAATATACTTTTAAAACTAAAGAAAAAGTTTATATACCTTCAATTTAAAATTTTTTCTGTTGAGAAGAAAAATTAAACCCTAACTGTGTACCTCACATACACAAGGGAGAGGGTCGACCCCTCCAAATAGGCTAAAAAAAAGTTAATAATTTTTTTATTTTCAGCATAAAGATTTTGTCTCAGCTAATGTACTTGTGTTAATTTTTAAGCACATATTTTATGTTATTTTTTAAGACATAATTATATAATAAGCATTTATATAATAATTTGACAAAATTATAATATAAGTGCAAAAAATATATTTATCTGCCTTGTTTTTGTTTACCTCCTCTTCTAAAAAATTCCATAAATGCTGCTGGTTTAAAGAAACCCATTTTTTATGATTTTTAAGCTAGAAAATCATAAAATGTAAAAGTTGTACACAGGGTCATTCGTTAGCCATTTGCTGCCTACATACAACCTAAGATTGCTGTCTCCCAAATTATAAGAAATGCTTAGTAATTAATAAAATTATTTCATGATGACTATGTACTTACACTTGTAATTTCGAAATCAACAAAAGAATAATGTTTTAATTCAAGATACAATCTATGAATAATTTGTGTCTATTTATATATTTTTCATAACTTTTATTTAACTACTTATTTTTCATAATTTGTATTTATATTTATAACATAAAATCATCCAGTCTTTCTTGAACCATGGAGTTCCACAATCGCTGTTCATTATCACTTTTATGTCATTCTGGACATTGCTTCTGACATTTAATTACTAATTCACAACTTTAACTATTTATTTAGAAAATTATACCATACATCATCAAAAGATCTTATCTAGATAATACAGACATTCAAATAGTTTTGTGGATATCATATTAAATATACCTTATGAATGTACATTCAAAATATTCATTCCCTAAGTCAAGTAAAAACAATTGATTATAACTAAATAAACTTCTGTAAAATGATGAAAATATAACATGAGAGAGAAAGATTGGTGCTCAAAATCTACAATGAATAGCATAAGAAACTTCATGTAAATAATCTAAAACATTTTCATGAAAAGGTTGGTTAATTTTATTAATCCAGTGCATACAGTTTATCAGTCAATCGTACCTAATTTTAAAAAGACCAGAAAAACTAATAAAAGAATTACTTTAACTGTAAGTAGCTTAATTTTCTATTATGAACTTAAAGAACATTTCCTAAAGTGCTGGGATTAAATCTTTGACAAATAAGCTATCAGTACTTAATAAAATAATTCTTTTCTTTTAATTATTACAATAAATATATGAAATCTCAAGTTGAAGATTTATCACATCACTCACTGGCATTCGTTCATTATTTCATCTTGACTTCGGACCTGAACCGGTGCAAGTTGCTCCACATTTTCTTCATAATTATAGAAGCATTTTGTAATTTTTTCATCAAAAGTATTCACTAAATCTTCGAGTGATGTAGAAAATGCATCACTAAAACTGCTGTCTACAAACGAGTTTTCATTAGTTTCAGGACTAGAAAATGAGTCTTTATTTGAATTTTCAAAATCTTCAGAGCTCTGAAAATCATTAAATTCTGGCCAATCTTCTATCCTTGCAAGAGGGGCCTGTATTTTTAATTCAGACATCTTCATATCACACAAACTTTACTTTTTACACATTTCCGATGGTAAATACAAAATCGTAAACATCAGCCGCACCTACCGCTGCATGACTCACTGCGCATGTCTTTGAATATCATCGATAATAATCCGTTTTCTATATTCATCGGTATTCCCTAGCCACGCCCTTCGTTACTATGCACTGAATTCTTTTATTGGTTTGCTGTGGAGCGCTACGGTCTACTCTTTTGCTACACAAGGGTTAAAAATTCTTTTATTCTTTTAGCCGAGGTTGTAAATAAATGTTAGGGGTAGGCAGATTTTCCTGAGAAAAGAGCCAAATTATCTACGAAACGATATAACGAAGGTATTAGAAAGCCATCTATATGTGAATATTTCTTATTTACACAAAATAAATAGGCAAAAATCAAAAGAGTTGTTTCTACAAATCCCTGTTATAACTTCATTAGGCTCCAGCAGTGATGCCAGCCATGAATGGAGACAAGGAAGGGGCTCGTATTTCACCCCTCAAAATTTACAATTTGTGCTGGAAAAAAGAAATTCAAAATTATGATAATAAAAATATTTATTGAAAGGGTACGGGGGTTTCGCTTTATTTTTATTAATGTAATTGGCAGAATGTTAAGACAACTGCGCTTAACTGAACCTACAATCTTTTTACGAGCAGATCCGCGGTAGCTCAGTCGCCAAAGGCAGCGATCTTGTGAGTAGAAAATTGTAAGTTCAGACCTCAAGTGGGGCCATCGTGATCACCGGTGATCACGATGGCCCCGGCTCGAGCCGGCCAAAGGTACCCCGTGTTCATAAATGGCGGCTGGTGGTACGCAAAATAACATGTTTGAGGTCTCAATCTCCTCTAAATTCTCAAAAGATACTCCTGAGGGTGGCAGGCAAAGCCTAGATACGAGGACACAATTTGTATGTTTATTTTGTCTCAGGGTGTAAAGTTGAACGCCTATATGGATTCTTATTTTTACCTTCGAGCACAGAAGCGTTTAACTGCAATGATTCGAAAATCAGCGTCTTTCTCCTCCAGGCAAAAATTCTGGCTGTGACATTGCGCCTCCCCCATAGTTAAGGGCGGTTATGGGGCTCCTTAGCCAGAAGGCCTCATCCCCGGTCAAAAGGTAGAGAGTAAGCGAGGTGAGGTCTGTTAAAAAAAATTAAGATTATGAATTTAGAAAGGAGTAATTTAGATGCCGGTCATTAAAAGGTGGGTAGGGCTGGTGGGCATCGTAAGGGCTGGTGGTTGTAGTCAAAACCTGTAAAATACTCAAACAGAAGTGTTAGTACCCTGAAAAGAAAATAGATAATTAGTAGACACAGTTAGGTACACTAGATGGAGTCTTACGAGCTAAATAAACATCAAAACACAGTTATTTACAATATCTGCTCCATAATAAAATTACACATATAATTTTTTTTAATATCACATCACCTCACAACACATTTACATTGCAACATAAAAGGGAAGGGGGTGAAGTAATAAGCACTGAGAGAAATAGTTTAAGGTAAGATATCTATTGTCAGGAAATCAAAGCGGCGCGAGGCCGGCGTATCTTAGATGGGCTATTATGATCATAATCCGGAAGTTCAGCTATTATTTCATTCGGAATACTATTGAGGCTATTGTAAAAATTTTGAGATGCTTTAACACAGGATTGTTTGAAAGTTAACATATTGAAATCACGTCTTATTATTTCATTGGATAAATATCGATGTGCGCCTCTAACACGCCTGATAAATTTATTTTGTACTCTTTCAATTAAATTCAAATTAGACTTCGCGGCAAACGACCAAACCGGAGCTGCGTAAAGAGCGGTAGGAAAAACTATTGTTTTATATAAAAGAATTTTATTTTTATTATTTAAGTATTTACTGTTAAAGAGCATTTTTAAATTTTCTAATTTTCCTATCATTTTATTTTTGACTTCCGTTATATGAGGACGCCAGGTTAGTTTTTTATCTAATATTACACCTAAATATTTTACAGAGTTTTCCCAGTTAATTACCTCGTCGAGTAGATATAATCTAGGAAGAGTTTTGTAAGTACGAGTAAAATATATAGCATTACATTTAGAGGGGTTAACTTTAATTTTCCATTTAATAAACCAATCTTCCAGAGTGTCCAGGTGTGACTGAATGTAGCTAGCAACAGAATTTACGTGTGGGGCTGAAGCAATTATAGCCGTGTCATCCGCATACAAGGCTAGAGAAGTACAATCATTTCTAGGAATATCATTAATATAAATATTAAACAGGGTGGGACCTAAAATGGAGCCTTGCTGTACACCTGCCGTTATTGATTTTAATGTGGAGAAAGTGTTTTGTATGCGGACGGTGAAGTGACGATCGCAAAGGCAATTGTGTAAGAAATGTATTAAAGCATTAGGCATTTTAAGCTGGATGAGTTTGTAAATGAGGCCTACATGCGAGATGCGGTCGAAAGCCTTTGCGATGTCTAAGAAGAGTGCACCAGTTGGCTTGCGTGATTGTAGTCCCTCGCTAGTGAGTTCTACTACACGAAGCAACTGATGAGAGGTGTTGTGCTGGTTACGAAAACCAAATTGCTCCGGAATTAGCACATTATTTCCCTGCAGGAAGAATTGGTTGGCTGGTTGGTTGGGAGCACTACGGTCTACTTTTTGCTACACGAGGGCTAATGAGACCGGGACCTACTGTTTAAAGCCGATTCCGAACGGCTACGAACATCCATGCCTCAGTGGGACTCGAACCCACGAACTCCGGTTTCGAAGGTCAGTGCCCTAACCATTCGGCCATCGTTCGGCTAGCAGGAAGAATTGGAGGCGGTTATATATCACTCGCTCGGCAACTTTACTGAGGCAACTCAAGAGACTAATAGGACGGTAACTAACAGGAAAAGTTAAATTAGCTTTAGGTTTGGGTATAGGACACACTATTGCAGTTTTCCAAGCATTAGGAAAATATTTAAATTTCATCATATAGTTAATTATTGCCGTTAAATAAATTAATATGTTAGGAGGTAGGTTTTTAATACATCTATTTGAGATTTCATCTATACCAGGAGATTTATTATTTTTAAGATTTTTAATAATTAAAGCAACTTCTGCGATAGTAGCCGGAGTTAATTCGTTACTTAGAGGGTTACTAAGAAAATTATTTACTGTACTAATAACCTGGCGGTCATGATCCTCGTCTTCTAAATCCTCGTTGGGCGCAAATTGAGTTTCATATACTTCCGCGATCGCTTCTGCTTTACCAGCCGGATCGAAAGCTACACCATTTAATCCGTGGATGGGAGGTATGCTGTTATAACCATTACCCCTCAGACGCTTCTGAAATTTCCATAAAGAATTGTCCAGAAGGTATGATTACTTATGAAATCTGACCATTGTTTCTGTCTATATGTTTGAATCTTTTCTCTGACAGTCCGCTTGAGAACAAAGTACTCTTGCCTGGAGGAAGGGGTACGAAGATATTGATAAAGCTTACGTGCTGCATTTCTATTATTAATTAAATTCTTAATATGGGTAGGTAATTTATGAACTTTTGGTTTTTTAATAATATGGGAAGAACTTTTCTTAGCTGCGTTAATGGTATCAGTTAAGTTAATTACAGCACTTTCTATACAATTAGTAGATCTAATACTAGGAAATAATAATTTAGCAGAGGCAAGAGTTTCCTGGAACTGGCGCCAATTAGTAAAAGTGGTGGGCTCAGAAACTTGGGTAATCAACTGCAGATCAATTGTCAGAAGAACTGGCAAATGATCTGAGTCAAAAATATCCAGAGTTTCAACATTACATTTAAAGGGTTTTGATGAGAGCAAGGTCAATCGTGGAGGGTCGTCCTGTAAAAAAATGAGTAGGGGTGGGGGGTGAAGAAGGTTAACATCAGTATTATCAGTGACTAATTTTAGAAGCTCTCGGCCGAAATTGTTATTACTATAGCAGTTTCAGGCTTTGTTATGGGCATTAAAGTCACCAGCCATAACAGAAAAGTTAGAATAATTAAGAATTTTATGACTATCATCTTTAGGGAAACCTCTACCAATTTTAAAATAAGCATTAGTCATTAGAATTTTGTTATTGTTAAAGAGCACACGACTTTAAAAAGCCTAAAAGATTGTCAGCGTCACTGAACAGTCAATGGAATTAAAGCTTTCCTATCAACTAGCCAATCAGAAGCACTCTTTTAAGTCATTTTGGGCCGATCAAACCAAAGTCGTTTAACGGCTAACTACGATTAGCCACGATTAACCCTGGAGCCAACCAATGGGGAAACGGAATTCTCCGTTTAAACCGAGATTAATCGCGCTTTGCGTTAAACGACTTTGGTGGGATCGGTCCTAAGAAATGCCGTGTGTGTTACAAGAATCAAATTAAAAGTGAGACTCCCTGGCGATGTAAACAATTCAGAATTCCTTTGCACTTTGTTATGAAAAGTACCACTAGCTTGAAGACTATTATCTTAATTTTACCGTTTCTGATACTTAACACTATGTAAAAAGTGGATTTTAATTAAGAATATGTAAGAATTGTAAAATAAAACAAGTTTTTTAAATAAAAAATAAATGGTTACTTCACGCACAGTTTTTCATTATTAAATCGTACCGGAAGGGGTTAAGAACTAGCATATTATTTCTGGGAGATTTTTTTTTTACTTTTGGATATATATATATATATATATATATATATATATATATATATATATATATATATATATATATATATATATTCAAGAAATAATAGCAATGAGCATTTAAATGATTTTATAGTAGTACTTATGTAATTAATTACCCTGTTAGTCTTATCAAACACATAACTGGTTGCTTCAATTTTAATTGCAAATATAATAATTATATATATTATTTTTTATCATTATTTATTATGTAAATTGCTTTATGCTAAACTTTTCCCCCCTCCTTTTATAATATAAAAATAAATATCTTTAAAGTAACAGTTTATTATTTTTTGTAATGCATATATCATTTAAAGGTGTAATCAAATGACACTGTTGCATTTTGTGTCCAATTCCTACAGACACACACACATTATATATATCTATACATATATAGAGAGAGATGTTATCCAAGAAAAATAATGATTTATGGGTTTTGTGACACTACAGATTGTTGCCTAATATTTATGTAATAATAAAAATATTGGATATTTCTCAAAGGAAAAATATACTCATGCTTTCATTCTAAACATGATACCTTGCCAAATATAGTTAGTTAATCCCAATTATTCAATTTATTTTTCATAGCATATAATAGTTAAATTTTGTAAAAATATCAACTTTTGCGGTCTACAACAAATACAGAAAATAGGAATTGGCGACTTCAAAATACAACAAAATTCCCATGTTTTGGAAATTTTCAAAATTCCCTTCCCAAAAAACCGGTTTTTTCCCCGGGTTTAAACCAGGTTTTTTCCACTGCTCACAACTCTAGGTAGAGATAGCAGGTATCATCTAATTTATGAAATACTGTCCGTCTCATCACATAGTACTCATTTTCCGCCTATAAGGTTATACTTCTTCAACATGGGACTCGTCTGGAATATGGCTCCCCAACTAGCACGGAAACGTTGGATTTTCTTTGTCTAAAAGTTGGCTGTTGGTTTTTGATTGGGTAAACGTTGAAAAGGGGAAATGGGTACAGATGCTATGTTTACACTCCGGCTTTTATTGCCAAATTTGGTGTTTTTTTTA
Organism: Pardosa pseudoannulata; assembly: GCA_032207245.1. Classification (NCBI taxonomy): domain Eukaryota; kingdom Metazoa; phylum Arthropoda; class Arachnida; order Araneae; family Lycosidae; genus Pardosa; species Pardosa pseudoannulata. The sequence goes on from CM063509.1 coordinate 96,808,902, forward strand.
GCGTTTTGTCGGGCGATGACTGGTTAGCTTTTTCTACCCTGACATTGGAACTTTGTAATGGCAACCCTGGTTAGTTCTTTCAGCCCCATTGGTGCACGTGATTTCTGACGTTACGACCTGTTTCTTTCGAATACGGAATTCCTGGAGTTCGGATGTGCTGTCTCGCGTGGTCGGGTTGTAGAATTTTATGCTTTGTTCTTTTTAGTTTGTTTCTTTCTAGTTGTACATTATGGATGTTTTTTTGAAATTTTTGGGTACAATTAACATAGTTAAGAAGTATCAGAAGATTTTTCGGGGATTATACAGTTTGTGGGGAGGGCAGTGCGTATGTAGGGATGAAGGTGTAATATAAGCAACTTTTGCTATGTATTTGTTAAACAGGAGGGAATTATTTTCATAATTGGAAATTTTCTGTTTATGCCTATTGCACAAATATCGGCATACAATTGGCTAAGAAATGTAAAAGTAATCGCCTATATCCCATAAGAAATATGAAAGTAATCGCATGTGCAGAACCTTCTCCAAACGAGAAAGTTGTGTATCAACCGTGTTACCGCTCCATTGCTGCAAGATTTCAAATGTGCAAGGTAAGCTCTATTGATATTTTTGCGTTCTTTCATATATACCCTCATTATTAGTAATTTATTCCTGAAGAAAGCGAGGGTTGACTTAAGAATTGGGTTTCACCCCTGCCAAGTGGCGATAAAGCGCCAAATATGGTAACCCAGACTGCTTTCTCCTCTCCTTGTCGTGTTATTTTTTTTCTTATGTTTGTAGTGTTCATCAAGTTTCGTTTTCAGTAAACCGAAATGATAACACTCATTAACATTAATAACAATTTAACAAAAATGCAATTTAAAATATTAGAAGGTTAAATAGATAAAATAAGTAAGAAATAGTAAAAGATAGAGCAGCTGTCGGCTCTCAAGTACAAGCACATGGTACTGACTGAATGCATCCGTTAACTTCACTTATCGTCCTATGCTATTTCACTACCGTTCCAAAAAGTTTATGCTTTTATGCTTGCCTAACCATGGGGTTAGATATGGAAGTTCCTTGGGGACCACCACAGTACTCCCCCCCTAGTACCGAAGGTACGAAGAATTATTGTACTTCGTATTGAAACGAACCCGCCTTCCCGAACGGGTAGTAGTAATCGGAGCAGGGTTTGAGGAAGCACAATTTGTGGTGTCCGCACCAGTTGTAGAAGCATTGCCTGTGGTTTCCACACTACTTGACAGAGTACTTTTGGGGGTCTCTTCATCAGATGAAGTAACAGGTGGTGCAGAAGGTAATGGAGGTGTCGAGCTAATAGAAGGCTCATCAGCCTCTATATGGAAACAAGGTTTTAGTCTGTCAACACTGATAGTTGCAGGCTTGTTGTTGATGAGCAAAGTGAAATGCTTGGGACTTCGCTGCAAAACTTTGTATGGTCCGTCATAAGGCATTTGAAAAGGTCTCTTTACGCCACCATGAAGAACAAACACATGGGAGCAATTTGACAACAGGGAATGGATAAAAGTCACCAGAGTGTTGTGGGCTGATGCTGGAGTTGGAGCGAGGGACTGCATGATGTTCCTCAGTCGCTGTAGAAAATCGGAGGGCTCCTCAGGTGGATTGGCAGATGGTGAGAGAAATTCTGCAGGCAGTCGTAGAGTTGAACCATACACTAGTTCTGATGTTGTGCACTGCAGATCCTCTTTGAAGGCAGATCGCAGTCCAAGTAGGATAAAGGGTAACATTTCTGTCCATCGGTTAGTGTTGTAACACCTGATTGCTTGTTTTAGGGAACGATGTAGTCGCTCCACCATTCCATTGCTGGCGGGATGGTATGGCGTTGTTCTGATGTGCTTGAGGCCCAGTAACTTGGTCAAGGAAAAGAACAGAGCTGACTGGAACTGTCTACCCTGATCCGTGGTGATGATGGAAGGTACGCCAAACCGAGAAATCCAATGTGTAACGAATTCACGTGACACAGTTTCAGCAGTGATATCAGGCACAGGGATGGCTTCTGGCCATCGAGTGTACCTGTCAACACATGTGAGAATATACGAGTACCCCTCAGACGGTGGCAAAGGACCGACCAAGTCAATGTGAACATGGTCGAATCTGTGAGCAGGTTTTAAAAAAAATGGCTGAATTGGACTGTGTGTATGCCTGTTAACTTTGGATTGTTGGCAACTAACACAAGAAGGAGTCCAAGAGGTGATATCTTTAGAAATAGATGGCCAGACGTAACGGTCGAGAACCAGTTTCTTTGTAGCACGAATACCAGGATGAGATAAGCTGTGAAGAGTATCAAATATTGTCTTTCTATATTCCTTTGGCACAAAAGATCTCACTTTGTCATTCTCTAGTTACACTAAAGTTTTAAATTTAATGATATTGGTACTGAGTGAAATTTAAGTGAATAGTCATCACTGTTCAAAAGTTTCTGAAGCTCAAGGTCTGTTTCTTGTGCCTTTGCTAAGGCTTCGAAATTAAATGCATTTGAACTAATTTCCTGGATTCGGGACAATGTATCAGCAACTACAATATTTGCTCCAGAAACATGTCTAATGACCGTGCTAAATTGTGAGATATATGATAAATGTCTATTTTGCCTTGGAGAGGCAGAATCGCTAGGTTTATTAATGGTAAAAGTAAGTGGGCGGTGATCAGCAAAGATAATAAAATTGTGACCTTCAAGACTGTGCCTAAAATGTTTGACGGAGGAATAAATAGCCAGTAATTCCCTGTCAAATGTGCTATACTTTTTCTCAGCGGAAGTGAGTTTCGAGAGAAAAATCCAAGGGGCTGGGGGCCATGATCGCCATAGGTTTGTAAAACAGCTCCAATGGCGATGTCCGAAGCATCAACCATTAGAGATAGCCTTTGACAAGGAGAGTAAAAACTTAAAGACACAGCATGTTTAAGATCAGTTTTACATTTTTCAAAGGCAGTAGTGGTCTCCTCCGTCCAAGGAATTGGACATTTGTCATTTCTTTTAGAGTCTTTAAGAAATTCGTTAAGTTTAGATTGAGTGGCGGCAGCATTTGGGAGGAAACGTTTATAAAAATTTAACATTGCCAAGAAACGTCGAAGCTCAGCAACTGTCTGAGGTTTGGGAAATGCGACAATGGCATCTGTTTTACTAGGCAATGGCTGCACTCTAGAAGGAGTAATAAGACACTCAAGAAAAGATACTGAAGATTTTCCTAGAGAGCATTTTGCAGGATTTAGTTTTAACCCATGCTTTTTTAGGCGGTCAAAAACTTGGTGTAAGTGATTAATGTGTTCTTCCTCGTTTGATGATGCTATAAGCACATCATCCATGTAAGGTATGCAAAAATCTAAGCCGAATAGTACTTGATGAATATGTCGTTGAAAGGTCTGGTCTGCATTTCTTAAACCAAAAGGCATAAAAAGGAATTCAAAAAGACCGAATGGAGTGGTCACTGCAGTTTTAGGAATATCATCAGGGTGGACAGGAATTTGATGATATGCGTGTTCCAGGTCTAAAGTGGAAAAAAAATGTTTTACCATGAAACGCCTGCGTACAGTCTTGAATGTTAGGGACTGGATATCTATCAAGGACCGTTACAGAGTTTAATCGCCGATAGTCACCACACGGACGCCACTCACCATTGGTTTTTTTTACCATGTGGAGAGGGCTGGCCCAAGGGCTTTTGGACGGGCGAATGATTTCCCGAGACATCAAAAATTCAAATTCCTGCCGTGCCACTCTAAGAAGCTCATTAACATCTGCAATTACAAAAGACCAAGCAAACATACGGCGCAGGTGTAGAGATCGAGCTTAATAAGTTTGGTACCGAAAGTTGGAATCTTGGTGCCATTAGCGGCATACAACATGAGATCGTTTTGCACTTGAGGTAAGGTTAGTTTGGATTTTGGAATAACTGATATATCTGCGCCAGTATCGATGAGAAATTGCAATTTGGATGATCTATCGGCCAATATAATACGATTCAGTTGGCGGTCGCTACCTTGGCGTACGGGCGATCGCCACGCAAGTTTTCCGAAGCAAACGAACAAGGGGCCGTACATTTTCTGGCCTTTGATCCAAAATTGGTGTGATAAAAACACATGTTTTGAGAGGGGTCCTTATAACGACGCCTTGCTGACGGACTACGCTGTCTGTCACGAGAATCACGCCTCCAATTCTGCGAATGACTTCGCCGATGAACAATTGCTTTTAATTCACTGACTTGTTTAGTCAATTGGGCAATTTGCAATTCTAAAGAGTTTTGAGTAGGGGGCTGCGGAGTGGATACTGTGACTTCATTGATATGACTCATTGCCATTTCCAAAATATACTAGGGAATACAAATAAAATACACACTAATATATATAAAATTACAAAATTATAAAAGAGGCACAGTTTGTAGTTATTCAGGCACAAGTCACGTATAACTTAATATGTAGGCATATGCAATATAAATATCAAAATGAATTATACTGATCACCGAACACGAAATTTAAATTAACCAATAGTGTGAATAATGCACATTTAGCACGGACTTACCTTGAAAAAAAAAATGTCGCTGATCGTTGGAGGGTCCCACCAAACCAAAAGTTGAAACCAAAAGTGCACACATCTCCGTAAAATCAACTGTAGCACAGGAAATTCATAATTTATGCCGCATGAAATAAACAGTTACTGTATTAATCGCTAAATGCGATAGATGTTCACTGATTCAATGCATTCATTACATTCACCAAGGTCACCACTTTGTAGTGTTCATCAAGTTTCGTTTTCAGTAAACCGAAATGATAACACTCATTAACATTAATAACAATTTAACAAAAATGTAATTAAAAATATCAGAAGGTTAAATAGATAAAATAAGTAAGAAACAGTAAAAGATAGAGCAGCCGTCGGCTCTCAAGTACAAGCACATGGCACTGACTGAATACATCCGTTAACTTCACAGTTATCGTCCTATGCTATTTCACTACTGTTCCAAAAAGTTTATGCTTGCCTAACCATGGGGTTAGCTATGGAAGTTCCTTGGGGACCACCACATGTTCATTTCAGAGCCTGCTATTCTTATGTAACCCTTTCGTTACGTTTTAATGCGCCTAATTTATATTGGTTCTGTAGTTAACGGCACTTTTAACTCAACATTCAAACAGGTTAGCCTCGCTTTTGCCTTAGGATATAGTTAGATGCACTTCAGTTTTGTTTTTGTGGCTTCAACCCCTCTGAGTCATGGCTACTGTTGGTAAGGTTAACTCTGAATGTTTTAACAACTTGAAGCTCTCTGGAAAGAAAGATTTGATTGACTGGTGTGTGAATGAGGGGCTTGCCAGTAATAAATACGAATGTACTGTGTGTAAGAATGATATGCGTCTGGTCGAACGTAAAGATCGACCCGATGGATATCAGTGGGTGTGTACAGTGAAAGGAGCGAACCCCCATTTTCTCAAAAGGAGTGTAAGGAAAGGTACGTGGTTTGAGGAAAGTAATTTAAGTATTATTGAGATGATTAAATTTACTTACCTCTGAGTATATGAGGCCTCCACCTTCAAGAACTCGACATAAGTGAACCCACTGTCGTTGACTGGCTTAACTTTAGTCGAGAGGTTTGCATTGATACTTGTGTCAAGGCAAACCAAAAGATTGGTGGGCCAGGTGTGATTGTCGAAATTGACGAAAGTAAATTTGGGAAAAGAAAATATAATAGGGAAAAGAGGGTTAATGATAGATGGGTTTTTTGGCGGTGTTGAAAGGGGGACGAATAGATGTTTTTTGAGGTAGTGGGGGATCGCACAGAGGAGACGCTGTTAAATGCAATTCAGAGGAATGTCTTCCCAGGATCAACGATCATGTCCGATTGTTGGAATTCCTATGATTGTCTCTCAGATCATGGTTTCGTGCATCTGAGTGTAATTATTCAGTGACACCCAAGGATCCGGACACAGGCGCCCATACAAACACCATAGAGGGATTGTGGGGCTTATTTAACAGAGTTCCGTAAACAGGGCCATGTTTAGAAAGCTGATCACGTGCAGTTGTGAGCATATACCATAAGTGGCGTATGAGACAAGTCGACGGCCAGCGTTGTGTCGTCCACTGCGCACTGGTTCCTGGGGAGATCGGAGATTGCTACGCATTGTTCGTCAGGACCGTAGAGTTACAACAGCCGAAATCAACACTAGATACAACAGTGGCGACCCATACAGGCGGGAGTATTATGGCATGGACAATGTTTTCGTAAAATACATTAGGACCCATAATCCCCATAGAACAATCTCTGACGTCTGTGCGCTATGTGAACATCTTTGCAGACCTGGTTCACCCATTCATGACAACAGTATTTCTGGCGGGGGATGGTGTGAATCAACAGAATAATGAACCATGTTATAAAGGTCGAATCGTCACAGAGTGGTTCGAAGAACATTCCAGTGTCTTCGATAGTCATGTCTTTGACTCCAAATTCACCTGACATTAATGCAATAGATCATCTGTGGTCCTACTTGGAAAACCAAATTTGTACTACCATGCTAACCCCTCACAATATGCAGGAATTGCAGGACCGGTTGGTGAGCGCTTGATACCAGTTACCTCAGAGTAAATATCAGCACCTTGTAGAGTAATGCCACGCTGGGGTGCTGGCTGTTTTGCGAGCTGACGGCGGTACTACATGTTATTAATAGGGAGGTCATAATGTAATGGCTGTTTGGTGTATAACTTTATTTTAGAGATGTAATATTAATATTGGAGCTTTATGCATAACTGCTATCTGCTTTTTCAACAGGCATACACATATGCTCTTATACATAATACATAAAGGATTTACAACACAATATGATTATCCCAATTTTAACAAAAATTGGCCAAAAACTTATTACTCTATAAGCCAGTTCTTGGTGTATCTAAACATATTTCTTCAAGCTCATGTTCAGTAAATAATAAATGATAAGAAAAATTAAATGTTTTCCCTTCGTAATTGACCATAATAACGATTTTCATGAAGTATTTTAATCACATTGTTGATGCATTTCAATTTTGCTTTTAACAGTGAGAAGTAATGAAACTATAGGTTTAACTCTGCCTAAGCCAGTCCCAAGCCCAGTTGTAAAAAGAGGAGAGTGTCTAAAATCCGTGGCATAGTCTTTGCCATATTATCTAAGATACCGGATAGGACGGCTTATGCCAGACTGTCTCGTCCTGGACAGGACGACTGGGATTAGTAAAAGGCAACTCATTTCCATGGTGTAGACACCATGCTGATGAGTTATGAGCCATGGCACATGGCAACCGGGGTTAAAGGTTGTCGCTAACTGTTCACCTTGTGAAGTGGCAAACCACGTTGTATTATAGCCTTCAACCCGCTCGAGGGTCCATACAGGTGGTGACTGTTTCATATCCTCAGTAATCCTATTCATTATGGGTAAGCGAAGAAAACATGGTGTTCAACACCTTAAAACCAAGGTGGATACAGATGCTGTTGTACCCGAACAAGGTCTCTCATCTGGAGCCGCTTTCTCTACTTCTGATCCTGCTCCGGCGGCCCGCGGGGCAGAAGCAACATCTAAGAACACTGTTGGTACCTCTTCGGAGATCCGCAGTGGATCCATGCCGCCTAGACAGAATACTTCACTCACTAAGCGACAGCTAAAACGGCTGAGGAAGAAAACTTGTGGCAGCGAGGGACCGGATGCAGCCAAGAAGAGGAACAGGGACGACACTAGTACTCCTTCTACCGTGAAGGGCCCGGTTAAGAGACCAAGGACGGACGTAGTCATTCCAAGGTCTTAGAACCAGGCTGTAATCCTGATAAGGATGGCAGTGGTGAAGAAATCTCACCCAGCACAGAAGCTGAATTTTGTGGATGTCAAACTCATTCATGAGCTCATGGATCAGGCCTTCGACAACCTCTTGGGAGCCTCTGGGAGTGTGGGCCCCCAATTCAAGATGAGTGGATTGATTGGAGGTTGATCCTAAGTTGTAACGAGAGGACCGTGGAATAGTTGAAGAAGTTCTTCTCTGGTAAAAGGCTCGCTGAGATGGAGGTTGTATTTCTCCCAGCCTCTAGTCTGCCCAAGACGGTGAAGATAGCCTTTAAATCTAGAGACATTCGCACCACCGACTCAGACAGGTTGCTTCGACGCCTCCAGCTTCTGAACACTGGCTTGAGTACTGGTGAGTGGCGGGTGCTCCACAGGTTCGTCATAGCTAACTCTTACGATAGATGGATCTTAGAGGTCGACCAGGAGTCAGCCAACTACATCAAGAAGGGGATGGAGCTCTTCGCGGAATTTCGAGGCAGTGGTATCGTGAAGATTCTTCATGACCGTAAGACCCAGACTTATGGTCCTGATCAGGGATCGTCTGAAGGAACTTCTGACTCTTTGGAGGAAGAAGGGACTTTGGGTGAGACCTCAAAGATGGACACCTTGGAAGCCCCCCTGAAGAGGTATCCCGCGATACCGGAAAGGAGGAGCGCCAGGAAGATGCAGGGGCTACTGCCACAGGAATTTCCATGTTAAGTGGAGCCACCAGTGAGGCTTCTTCAAATATTTTGGGGAGCGCCTCTGGTGGGTTCTGTCGTACAATTTCAAGTCAAATTGATCTTCTTGGTACATTTGCTTCTGGAAGTGACTCTGAAGACATTGTTACAGGTAGTCCAGCGCCAAATGAGGGTAAACTTCATTTGGCTTAACGTGTTGGCACATTTGCCTTTACGGTGGCTACAAACAATTACATCACCGCATATCGCAACTCCAGACCTGACGGAATTATAATACATGGATGCAGCTTGACTGGAATCTCGGTGCGGCAACCGTAACTTACTTTCTCTTGTAAAAGAATCATCCCGCTTTGTTACGGTGATATAGCGTACCGTATGCAGTTCTATCTGTAGTACGATCCTTCGTGCACGCTTATCTTTATTTCTGATTAAATGTTTGTTAAGTTATAATTTATAGTGTCGACCTTCTTCACTAATGACCACGTGTATCTAATTGTCGGAGATGGTGTATAATATTATCGTATTCATCGTACACCCAACTTCTGCACCTTGTTGTTTCTAGACCATAATGGCTGATCTTTACAAAATTGCGCAGATTAGCCTGCACCACAGTCAGTCAGCATCTTTGTTCCTTACTGAAGGGTGGATAGATACTGCCTTGGTGCAAGAGCCCTGGATCAATAGGAGTAGGATCCTTGGTCTGGGCAATTGCGGCAATCTATTCTGAGTAATCAATCTATTCTTGTAGCAAACCAAGGACCTGTATTATTGTCAATAAAACAATAAAGGAACCTTGTATGGCAGATTATCTTGATGGAGATAATGTTGCTATTAAGGTATGCGAGAAGGATAGGGAAATCTGTCTCCTGTCTGCGTATCTTCCCTATGAGGGAAAAATCCTCTCTCTCCTCTTGCTAAGAATCTGGTGCAGAAATGCGCTAGAACTAACCTGAGGCTTAACGTGGGTTGTGATGCCAATACACACCACGTCATTTGGGGTAGCAGTGACTGCAACAAAAGAGGCGAGGAGCTTTTAGAATTTATTTTAAGTAATAATCTAAATATCCTGAATGTAAGCAATAAGTCTACCTTTGTTACTAAGAACAGGAAGGAAGTCATCGACATTACTTTTTGTAATGGTAGAGCTTCGAACCAGATAAGTAACTGGTATATTTCTGACCAGGTCATGTTATCTGATCATAAACTAATTAAGTTGAATCTTTCAGGTCCTGCAATAACATCAAAACAGTGTGCAAGGAATCCCAGGTATACTAACTGAGATTCTTACAGAGAAGACCTACGACTTCTCCTACCAGGTGAACCTGTTAGTTTAAATTCTTTTACTGATATTGAGTTGGACGTTGACACTGTTCAAAGTTCCAGTATTCAATCGTATGAAAATAATTGTAAAGCAGTCACTTACAGGATTACCAAGGCGTGTACCTTGGTGGTGTAAAGATCTTTGTAGTCTTAAGAACTGCAGAAAGCTCTTTAATAGAGCTAAAAAGACTGATAAATGGTCGGCCTATAGGGCTGCCCTTACTAAGTACAACAAACAAATAAAAGTACGAAAATATATTTCGTGGAAAGAGCATTGCACTAAGATTGATAATATATCTGGTGCGGCTAAACTAACAAAAATATTGAATAAGGACAATACGCGTCAATTGGGATCCATCAAAAGGCAGGATAGTACCTATACGGAAAATGGTCCTGAGACTTTAACAGAATTGTTTAAGGTTCATGTGCCAGACTCTAGTATAACTAGAGATTGTCCAATTGATATTTTTTTACTTCCATTTAAGAAGCAGGAAAGAGAATTGGGCCCTTGCTAAGGAGATTGTTACTCATAGGAGAATTGGGTGGGCAATAAATTATTTTCTGTCCTTCATGTCTCAGGGTGTTGATGGAATCATTCCGGTTCTTCTCCAAAAGGGAAGTGACATTATCATACCCTTTATGAGCAAGATATTTAGGTCCTGTCTGGTATATTGTTACGTTCCCACTACCTGGCGCACGTGTAAATTAATATTTATACCTAAACCTGGTAAGGCTTCCTATGATTATGCTAAGGCCTTTAAGCCAATCAGCCTTACTTCTTTTCTGTTAAAAACATTAGAGAAATTAATTGATAGGTATATTAAGGATAAGGCCTTGAGTGTCTTCCCTCTCTCTAGACACCAGCATGCATACATGCCTGGTAGGTTTATCTATACTGCCCTCTATGAGCTAGTAACAGCTATAGATGGTGCAGTAAATGGTAAAGAAGTGGCACTTGCTGCTTTTCTTGACATTGAGGTGCCTTTGATAGGGTTCCTACTAACGTCCTTCTCAATGCGTTAACTCGTAGGAACGTCAATCCACTAGTGTGTAATTGGATCAACAGCCTGTTATCTACCAGGCTGGTTCAATCAACGCTGTTGTATGACACTGTTAGAGTGACCAATTGCAAGGGCTGTCCTCAGGGAGGTGTTTTATCACCTCTCCTGTGAAGCCTTGTGGTTGATGAACTGCTTAACAATATTGATTTCCTTGGTCTCACCAGCATAGGTTATGCGGATATCGCATTAGCAGTAAGGGGTAAATTTCAGAATACTGTTGTTAACCTCATAAATACTGCCTTAAAAAGAGTTGAGAAATGGTGTAAGGAGGTGAGTCTGACAGTTAATCCTGGTAAGACGAATCTTATTCTCTTCACCAAGAAAAGAATCAAAGATATGCCAGTGATGAGGTTATTTAACTCGGAGCTGTCCTATCAGAATGAGGTGAAATATCTCGGTATTATCTTTGATAGGACTCTGACTTGGAATAGTCATATCAAGCATTGCACCAACGAGGCCAAACGTATAATTTGTTCTTGTAGGCGTGCCATACGTTCCAACTGGGGTCTGTCACCAATGGATCTATACCCGGATAATTGTACCGGTTGTGACCTACGGGTCCATTGTCTAGTGGGCAATGTTCATAACTGTCCTGGAACTGGCTACTCTTCAGAGAATGGCTACAGTCACTATAACTAGTGCCATGAGGACTACCTCACCTCTCAGGGCTTTTACCTCTATATAAGCAGGTCGAGATGGAGACAATACTTTGTTTCCGAAGGTTGGAGTGTCTTAGGCTGTGGAAAAGTTCTTCTGAAAAGGCTTTGTATAAATTCAATACTCGGATTACTGAACATCCTTTTATGATGAATTCTGACTGAATGTTTAAGAAGTTTAACTTTACTGACAACCTTAATGTTGTCTTTCCTTCTAAGCGGGAGTGGGAGAAATCTAAAAGGCTTCTTACACGTGCTGGTGAAGTTTGGTTTAAGGATGGTTCCAAAACGCCATCTGGTACTGAGTCTGGTGCTTTCTGCATTACCAGAAATATCAGACTCTCTTTCTCCCTGGATAGACTGGCTTCTGTTTTCCAGGTTGCTGCCATTCTTGCCTGGGCAAATAACTGCATAACAAGAGGGGTTGCCAATAGGAGGTTAAAGATCTTTTCTGACAGTCAGACAGCCCTTATGGCCTTATAGGCCTTATAGTTATTGCTTCTCATCCAAATTATTGTGGGAATGCTATAAGACCATCAAACAACTGGCTATGGTTAATAAGGTAACCCTAGTTTGGGTCCCTAGGCTCTGCGGTAATTTCGGCAATGAAATTGCTGATAATCTCGCGAAGTACGGTTCTTAGTTGCCCTTCATTGGGAAGGAACCGGTACTTGGTCTTCTTCACAATGCAGTTAAAAAGACTGTTAAGGATCTCCTAATGGAAGAGACTTATAGGGCTTGGCTTAATTCTGGCATTCAAAGGCAGACTATGGAGCTTAACAAGGGTTATCCCTGGCTGAGGGCTAAGGAGCTACTTAAGCTCAGTAGGAATAAGCTAAGGGTTGCCACTGGTCTGTTGACAGGTCATTGTTGCCTCAAGAGGCACCTTAACATTATTGGCATCATGGACAGTCCGGTATGTAGGGGGTGTCACGTGGTGGAGGAGAGTTCCTTATACATCTTGTGTGATTGTGATTACTACTCTGCTAAGTGTTTTGAATTTCTTGGTTATCATTTCATCGAACCGTGGGAGTCAGCCAACTTCCTCGTTAAGTTGCTGCTTAGATTTATCTCAGCTATTGGTCTCTTTGAGACTTAATTCTTGACCTATTGCTGGGACTCTTTTATTTCAGTAAGTGTGGGGGGTTCAGTACAATAGGCCTTGGGTAGCAGTGCTGGTGCTCTTATGAGCCACTCCATCTTAAATCTAAATCTAACTATATTTGAATATATATATTTAAAATATATTTAAACACATAATGATACGGTTTCATACATAATAGCAGATGATAAATGAAAATTGCAAAAAATTTGGAATGAGAAAAAGCACAATAATTAAAAATTTATAATAACTATTACCGATCTAAAAATTGCACCAAAATGACAATACATAACATAGCGGATTGGCTAATCTTCTAAAAAACATATATCTATAGATGCTGGAAGCATGCAATAAATCATCAAAAATAGCACTTTTTAAATTTTTTTTAGTTTGTATTGCTTAAATTTATGAAAAGTGCTGTCTGTAGCTACGATTACAAGAGTTGAAATAATTGTTTTTGGCCTCTAATAATTAAAATTATTATAGTCTGCATGCTCTAATGCCATGATTTCACAACTAATCATAACTGCTACGACAGTAATCAAGAAAAGTTTGAATATAATTTTGAAATTAATAAAAACAGCCTGAAGTTACTTAAAAATTAAAACCTAATTTGTCTTTCCTCACCTGTGTCGAAATGTTCTAAGAGAGGACCTATCACGGGCAAAAGGGTTTGAGATGTTTTATATACATTCCAAAATGGCTGGATCAATTAAATAAAACTGCACAGTGAATCAGGAAAACACAAAACAAATTATTTACAGGTCAAAGGTCATGATGAATATAAACGCTTTTTTGTCTCCCTTTGGACCGCGGGACTACATGAGATAGGCACTGTTACACATTTTTCTTCTAATAACATATTAAAATTATTTAAACCTTCAAGTAACTAAATTCATTTGATAATGTTTAAAATATAATTTAAGAAAATACAAATGGAGCTTCAGTGGACACATTGGAAACTTAGGAACCTTGCATATGTCAATGAATAGAAGACTTTTCGTTTATTCTTTGATTGTACTTATTCTCAGAAGTCTGTCCCATCTACATTTTAAATTGTGTGAAGCTTCTACTAGAGGCCTTACTTAATCTCTTCTCTTTAATGACTTTTTGAAGATTCATGACCTCCTGGCCACGATCTAGTTCTTTGCTAAACCAAGAGGAATAAGTCACAGGAATAACACTGTTGGATAGCTGTTTTAAGGACACTTTACTTAATAATGATATTTTACAGCCTTCTGGTCTGGTCCTTCCAACAAAAAAATAAGATAACATTTTTTTAAAACGACGAATTTTGTTTTATGTGGGAAGGAACAAGTTTGGTTTCAATAATAGACCTGAGATTTAATTAAGGATTTCATAGACTTGTTGCAGTAGGGAAAAATAGGAGGGGGGAGATTACTGCCCAATAGCAGTCCTCACTCTCTCCATTTTCAAATCACAGAAAATTCAATGTTGCTGATGAGAAAAATTTGACAAGGTGACATTTTGGTGATAATTGCATGAAGCAAGGGCATCCTACATTCCAATTTCAAGAGTTAAAGAAAATGCTGTTGTTCTAGCAGAAAAGTTTGAAATACAAATATTTCAATCTTCAACTGGTTGGTTAGTAAAGTTCAAAGAAAGATATGGGTCTGCATTTACAATTACATCATGTGAAAGTGGTACCATAGATGAAAAAAATTGTAGGAGAATGAAAACTAGAACTAAAAAGATAGATAGATAGAAGGGATAGATGGATATAAGGAGAACATATTGTCACGAAGATTCGAATAAACACACCGTTTAGCTTAACAGACGAATTTATTGAAGCAAAGTCGCAACTCGCAACTTTACAAGATCGAGAAGTAACTAATTTACATAATAAAGAAAAATCTAGAATGTTCGACAACGAGGTCTATACTCGTGGTTACAGCTAAAACTTGATCTCTTGTCTCAGCCTCTTCGTCCACTGAATTCCTCGATAGAGCGTCGGCATCGTTATGCTTCCTCCCAGATTTGTATTTCACTGAAAAATGGTGTTCTTGGAGTCGAGGAGCCCACTTTGCCAGTCTGCTTGAAGGATCCTTTAGATTCATAAGCCAGCACAATAGTGATCTGTCACAACGGTTAAATGTCTTCCGAACAGGTATGGCCGGAATTTATTGATAGCCCATACGACGGCAAGGCATTCCCGTTCTGTAGTATAATAATTTTTTCGGCCTTTGTCAGGGTCCTACAGGAGTATGCTATGATGTTTTCGACTTCATTCTGAATTTGTCACCTTTCGTCGAATATCCCCAATACCGGATCAGATGTAAGCGCCTTCTTCAGGTTGTCAAAAGCCTCTACCTCTTTAGGACCCCAATGAAATTTCGCATCGTTTTTCAACATCACCTGCAGGGGTTCGGCGAGATAACAAAAGCCTTTAATGAACCTTCTGAAGTAGGAATAAAGCCCAAGAAAACTTCGAACGTCATGTAAGTTCTGCGGAGTAGGGAAATTGGTCACGGCTTTCACTTTGTTAGGATCTGGACGGACACCGCTATTGGATACGAGATGGCCTAGTATCTTTACTTCTTGAGCAGCAAAAAGGCACTTCTTGGGGGTTAAGTATAAGTCCAGCTTCTTGAATGCATTTCAAAAATGTCCTTAACCGGATAAGGTGGTCTTCATAACTTTCTAAGAAAACTACTATGTCGTCCAGGTACCACAGGCACATAGTCCATTTCAGATGGCGTAGCAAATCGCCCATCATTCTTTCAAAAGTCGCCTGTGCATTACAAAGTCCAAACGACATGTCTTTAAATTCGTATAAACCTTCTGGAGTAATAAATGCGTCTTTTCACGATCCGCTTCATCCACTTCTATCTTCCGGTAACCAGATCGGAAATCCATGAAAGAAAAGAACTTGGCGCCTTTCAAACAGTCTAGAGTATCGTCAATGCGGGGCAGAGGATAAACATCCTTCTTCGTTATTCTATTCAGTTTGAGATAGTCAACGTAAAAACGCCAGCTTCCATCTTTTTTTCTTATGAGTACGACGGGAGATGACCACGGACTCTCAGATGGCTGGACAATACCTTGGTCAAGCATTTTCTGAACCTCTTCGCGAACTATGCGTCTTTCAGTCGGTGAAACTCGGTAAGCCCTTTGGTAAATTGGAGCATGGTCACCCGTATTGATCCTATGTTTCACATTTGTCTTTGCAGCTGTCGACTTGTTAGTTTTTGTAAAAATTCCCGAAAAGACTTGTAGAAGCTTGGCTAATTTGCGTTTTCTTCGCTGCTCAACCCAGGAGATGTCATCATGGTATAATCTGTACTGGTTGATAGGTTGGTTGGGAGCACTACGGTCTACTTTTTGCTACACGAGGGCTAATGAGACCGGGACCTACTGTTTAAAGCCGATTCCGAACGGCTACGAACATCCATGCCTCAGTGGGACTCGAACCCACGAATTCCGGTTCCGAAGGTCAGTGCCCTAACCATTCAGCCATCGTTCGGCTCTATAATCTGTACTGGAATTCGCCGGCTCCTGCAGAGTACTTGTCCTTTTTGTTGCGTCCGTAATCTCGCATATATGCCCGTCATCCAGGAGCTCAGCTTCGCCTACGTACGTCCTTTAGGAATGACTTGATCTTTGGCTTGCATGTTAGCAAACCAAATTTTACTTCGTCTATTATGGTATAAGGATACCATAGATGGTATAGCAAGGTGTCTTTCGCTCAGCAAGTGCACTTGCTATTGCACTTGTAATAGACATGTCTATTGCATGGCTAGCATTACTGTTCCCAAATATCTTACAAATTATAATAATTTTACAGAAAATCTGGAAAATTTCACATATGGTAGCTTTTAAAAATCAAGCAAAATTTTAGTTTGTCTATCCTTCACCATTAAAAATTAAAAAAAAATAATCCCATTGATGGCACTAGTCTTTTTAAAAGTATAACTAAATAGTAACTGAAAAAAAAATGGACAGTTTTTTTAGTACCCTAACTTTTGTAAGAGTTCTAATATCCCCACTCTAAATTATCAAAAATGTAACTGATATAAATTAGTTTGGGACTTTAAAATAAACAGAAATTATTATAGCATTATCTTAACACTGAATATTACATAACTATTGTTCCACATGGCAAATATTTTGTTACATTTTTAAGTAAAAAATCTGTTAAATGATGAGTGTCAAAAACTGTTAACATTCTGCGGAAGTGATAAAGTTATTTTCCTTGTGAATTTTTCAAATTGACAGTTGGGATATTTTTTTTAAATATATAATATATGAGAATTAAGTCTACAATTTTGCTATATAATTCTTGCAAAAACAAATATGGGAAAAATTTGTTTAAATTCCTGCTACTCATTTAAAAGAGAAAGCTAATATAACAGGAACATAAAAACTTAACAACACTTAACTTTCAACTGCCTGTATAACACCAAATTCAAACTTTGTATCATTTCATTAATTTATAATATTGCATATTTAATTGTCTGTATAACACCAAATTGACAATTTGTATTACTTCATTAATTACAATACTGCATATTCAAAGGATATTAACGAGTTTTATGTCAACTTCATTATATATTTGTATAATTGAAATTAAATAAATAAAATGTCATATTCTTTTGCCAAAAAGAAATTTTATGATTAAAAAAATTAGGTAACAAAATTGTATTAAAGTTATTTTCGAACGTAACAAACCAGTGTTTTTTTCTCCGATAGTTTATGATTCAATTTCTTTAATGAAACATAAAATTAAAATCTCAATTTTGGTGTAATTTTACCACATTGAAACTTGTTAAACCAACACTCATAAAACATTTTTATCTCCCCACCATAAAGCAAACACAGCACTTTTTGCTTGTGAATATGTTTTGATCACGATCGCAGACTGTCTGTGGATTGTGATAAGGTCACGTGATCCGCGGCAAAAATGAGCAAATGCTTCTGTCCGAATCCCAGTGGGTGCAAAACAGGTATCGAGCTTAACCTGTCCCTGTACAAAATAGAGATTTATAATTTTATTCACCTATTTAATTTCCTTCAATATTTATTCATTTCGCATTATTTTTATTAAATTCAATAGTCGAAAATGAATACTAAATTCAATGGTCGGAAATCGATAAATATTTATTTATTTATCACTCATCACATGTAAAGGGCTTGTTTTAAGTGCAAAAATATAACAAGATATTGAATACCTATAAAATTTTAACATTTTCGGTTAACTTTTAAACATTTATTATAATTTGAAGTCTTTAAATTCATAATCTTCAGTTTGTGTTTCTTGCATACACAGCTATATTTAAAACGCTAAAATTCAAACATATGAATATAAAGACTGCATATTTAAAAATTTCTAAGAGAATTCGGATTGGATATTACTTTAAATTGAATAGAATATTATTTTAAATTAAAATATAAATTCATGTTTTTTAATCAATTTTTACCAATTTATCAAATTGATATTTTAATTTTTTCCCTGAAAAACCAATCATTAAATTCAAATTTCAATCCGTAAAATTTTCAGTACTGTGAATATAACAAAACACAATGGTGGTAAACTATTAAAAGTGGAATAGAAGAAAGAATTTTTAAAAATTTCGCAGAGTAAAAAAAAAATTAAATTTTTATTTATCTACTAAGAATATTTTTTCTCAGAATGTATAGATATGTAATAAATATTCTTTTAAGATCTGCAAAGTATTTTATGAAACAGCCTTAAATAAGTTAAAAAATATTCAAAGAGCACTAAGTCGTTTTAATAAAATTTATTCTTAATTAATACTCATAAACTTATTTAATGTTTCTCCTCTGTATGGCATATGTATAAGCTGAGTGAAAGCTGTTGTCCTCGCAAGTTATAAGAAACTATTTAATCTATATTACATTTTAGAAGATTCATATGCCAAAATTTCATAATTTAAAGCAAGTTTTTGAAACATATCTGATCTGTCTAGCAGATTAAAAGAAATTTTAAATAAAATTTCTCTTTTTCTTTATATTCTTGATATCAATTTCTTTATATGAATGCTGTCTAAAATTCAGGTTACATATTGACTAACATACAAAATATAATGTTAATGTAAAATAATTTACAAAGTACTATACAGTAGTCCATAGTCTAATCTATGTGCCATACAGTAGGATCCTGTTACTCTCAAGGAACTCATAGCATTTATGCAGGTCTATTAACTTATATTCTAAATTTATAATAAAAGCTTTTATAACTTAATCTTAAAATAAAATATAAAAATATTATTATCCAATCTGTACAAAGATTATAAAAATATTTTATCCAGCACTTCATATATATATGTATAAAAACTTGCACAAAAAACAGGTTACATCCTTTTTATTAAGTAATATCAGCTTTCTTTTGTCTATATGAAATTATAGGGTGGTCCTACCAAAGTGTAAATTGCTTTAAATTTCAAGTTTTACTTATTAACTGTACTATGTACAGGCTTGCAATTCCGTCACTTTTCTCACCTTTAGTCACTTTTTTTACAATTGATCATTTTTAGTCACTTTTTTAAGTAAACAGTCACTTTTTTCATGGTGTATCACAGCAAAAGTCTGTTGTTGAAAAAAGAAAATCTGAATTAATAACAAAATATTTTAATAAAAGACCAAAAATGTGATGCTCTAATTTTATTTTTCTTATTAAAATGTAATTAGTCATACGGTTTTCAGAATTTAGTGATTTTAAAAAGTCGTAAAGAAGTTCCTGAAATCTACATTTAATACATTAAAATAATTTACGTCAAAGCACACATTTCTCTTTCTCTTTTTCTACACAATTTTTGTTAGATACTCTAATCTGTGTACATATTTCAAAACATCATTAATATGTACAGAAAATTGTGATTATAAAATTAATGTATTATGTATTCAAATCTAATTTATAGATTTTCTTGAATAAAAAGCAATGTTGAGTTGTGTTAAACAAAATTTTTAACCTTTTTGTATTTAACGTTAAAATCATGTCTTGCATGAATCATTTGATTTAGAGTTAAAATAAATAGAAAAATCTTAATAATAGCATCTGTAATCAAGAGGAGAAAAAAAATCGCTTTTTTTTTCAATGTTTAGTCACTTTTTAGTCACTTATTCTGTATTATTTGTCACTTTTCTCACCTTTTTGAAAGTACCTCAGCAGTTGCAAGCCTATATGTATTGACAAAAAAAATATGATAGTCACAGTATAAGATCTTTATATTATAATCTAGTGCAGTTTAGTATAATATTTAACCTAACAATATATTATTATAGAACATAAACTAGGGCAAATATTGATTACAAGAACATTACACATTTAAGACTGAACAATTAAATATGCAAGTTAAATAGATTTATAAATGATAGATCTCAATTTATTTTCAATAAACATCATTTTTATTTTTTGTTTTTGGGTACACTTTATAAATAGATAGGTTATAATACTTTATAGTCATTTGGTAAAACTAGAAAGGGCTCCAATAATTTTCTATGATCAGAGGCCAAAAGTATCATGGATGGCTCTTGAGTAGGTAGTTTATATCCAGGGTTTGCAAAAACTTCTGTTTTTGATAAAACCAAACCAAAATAATTTTTTTTCCACGAAAAAACAATTTTTCAGAAAGAAAATCAGTTATTTTAATTATGCATGTATACATTTTTATTTAATAATTTATATATATGTAATATTACATGTATTTAAATTATTTTATACATTATTTATACATTATGTATATCGTACAACAAAAGAAAGTATTGTTCCCTTGTACAATATAATTTATAATAACTGTAATGCTATTTTAGAAAGCATAAATTGTATGAATGTAAATTAATTAAATGTCAGAGTTTCACATAAATAATTTTTTACATAAAATTATTAATTGTTGATTTGCTTTACCTAAAAGATTTGCTTAGTTTGGTTTGGAGTGCTATGGTCTACTTTTTGCAACACGAGGGCTAATGAGACCAGGACCTACAGCTTAAAGCCGATTCCAAATGGCTACGAACATCCATGCCACTTTGGGATTCGAACCCACGAACTCCTGTACCGAAGGCCAGCACCCTAACCAATCAGCCATTGTTCGACAAAGATTTGCTTAGAAAATCAAATATTGTATAGAATGTTTGAAAATATAAATAGGAAAAAAGTGGAAAATTCATATCTAGATTACTGTATTTTAATATAATATGGAATCTTACTAGTTCTTCAATAAAAACCAATTCTTTCTGTTAGTGTGTATATATATATATATGTGTGTGTGTGTGTGTGTGTGTGTGTGTGTGTTTTACAGATGCAAAAAAAATAATCTACTGTTTTTTGTTTTCAATCCTAGATCTAATGAAAGATATTTTGAAACTTAATGAAATAAATTGCTAAGTAAGCTAAGCATAAAAAAAAACAATGAAATTAGTAAAAATCTATAAATCATTGCAATTAAATTTGTAAATTTTTTATTAATTTTGATGAATGTAGAAAAAAAAGTAAATTTATGTGTAGTTAAGTTTTATTTTCATGAATCAATTTATATAAAACATTTATATCTCATACTTTTATCGTAATTATGTACTACATATATAGTAATAGTAATAAATTGTCTATGTTCTAAAATAATAACATTATTAAATATGCTAAAATATTTAAGTGTTTATGTAATTAGTATGTATCTTATGTATGCCTTTTGTACAGTATTTTTTTTAATTAACTAAATAAATTCATCAAGCGTGCATGTCTCAAATTTTAAATATAGCTCAAAATTGAAAAATACCCACATTTTAGCTTTCTAAGTGGGGATAGACAAAATATCTCAGTGGGTTTTTTGAATTGGTCTCACGTTGACAAACCCTAGTTTATACAGTTTAAGTGTTTTTCTAAGTATTTTGTACAATACTAAATAGATATATATTTATTTATTACTTTTACAGGTTATATTTGTTTTAGAGTTTTCTTAAGTGAATGCTTAACAGTTCAACTGAATATTTATGTCTTTGTGAAAGAAGCTTGTACTTCAGTGGAATAATTTTGTACAACTGTAAAACCATAATAGAAAATGATAAAGTCCTAATGCATACACTTAAAATTTAAAATATATTGAGAATAATTCTAATATGGAATAATTTTTAATTAGCAGCATGTATCTCATTGATTAACATGTTAAGAAATAGTAAAGAAAATTAATCTTTATGATCTGTCCTAGAGTCTGACAATTTAATTTAAGAAATTGTGGATATCAGATATATACTCAAAAGCAATTTTAAAAAATCAATGTACTAGAAGTAAAAATTGTTATATAAAGAAAATTGAAAAGTAATTTTATGGTGTAACCATGAGCCTTTGCATCGTATAAAAAAGTATTTTCACTGAAAAATACCCTGAAAAAATGTTACAAAATGCATATTAGTCAAAATCCTGTTTGTTCTTAATATGGATGAAAGCACATTTAATGATTTTAGTTCTGTAGACCCTGAAGAAAGACTACCTTTTGCTGATAAATGTGAGAAATCATTTTCTAAAAAATGTAATTTAGATGTTAATCTTCACACTGGTGAGAATCCATATGTTTGCACTGTATGTAAGAAAGTATTTTCTCAAAAAAGCAACTTAGATCGTCACGTTCGTTCCCATACTGGAGAGAAACCATATGTTTGCACTATTTGTAAGAAAGTATTTTCTACAAAATATAACTTAGATTTTCATCTTAATTCCCACACTGGAAAGAAACCATTTACGTGCAATATTTGTAAAAAAGCATTTTCTCAAAAACTTTACTTAAAACGTCATCTTCATCACCATAGTGGGGAGAAACCATATATCTGCTCTGTGTGTAAGAAAGCATTTTCTGTAAAACGATACTTAGATCGTCATCTTCATTACCATGCTAAAGAGAAACCATATGTTTGTAGTATATGTCAGAAAGCATTTTGTACAAGTTTTGAGTTAAATAGTCATCTTCGTTCTCACTCTGGAGAAAAACCATATGTTTGTAGTGTTTGTAAGAAAGCATTTTGTAGAAGTTCTGAGTTAAATAGTCATCTTCGTTTCCACACTGGGGAATTGTTTGTTTGCAATGTTTGTAAGAAATCATTTGCTCAAAAATGTGGCTTAAATCGTCATCTTCGCACCCATACTGGGGAGAAACCATATGTGTGCAGTACATGCCAGAGAGCATTTTCTCAAAAACGGGATTTAAATTTTCATCTTCATTCTCACACTGGAGAGAAACCACATGTGTGCAATGAATGCCAGAAAGGATTTTCTACTAATTCTGAGTTAATAATTCATATTCGTTCCCATACTGGTGAGAAGCCATATGTTTGCAATATTTGTAAGAAAGCATATTCTCAAAAACGTTGCTTAAATGTTCATCTTCGCTGTCATGCTGGGGAGCATTCATATGTGTGCAGTTTATGTAAGAAAGCATTTTCTCAAAAACAGGATTTTGATGTTCATCTTTGTTCTCAGACTGGAGGGAAATCATATGTTTGTAATGTTTGTAACAAATCATTTCCTCAAAAATGCAATTTAGATCGTCATCTTCTTATCCATACTGGAGATAAGCCTTATGCTTGCACTGTTTGTAAGAAATCGTTTCGTCAAAAAAGTGAATTAAATGTTCATTTTCGTTCCCATACTGGGGAGAAACCATATGTCTGCAGTATATGTAATAAAGCATTTACTTATAATTCTGATTTAAAAAGTCATCTTCGTTCTCACACAGGAGAAAAACCATATGTTTGCACTGTGTGTAAGAAAGCATTTTCTCTACAACGCAACTTAAATCGTCATCTTCGTTCTCATACTGGAGAGAAACCATATGTTTGCACTGTTTGTAAGAAAGCATTTTCTCAAAAATGCAACTTAGATTGTCATCTTCATACTCATACTGGAAAGAAACCGTATGTGTGCAGTGTGTGTCAGAAAGGATTTTCTACTAATTCTGACTTAATAAATCATCTTCGTTCCCACACTGGGGAGAAACCATATGTTTGCAGTATATGTAAGAAAGCATATTCTCAGAAACGTTGCTTAAATGTTCATCTTCGCTGCTCTCACCCCGGAGCTGAAAAGGCTTCCGTACAGGTGTGCATGGAACCATCTGAACAACTTCCTCAAGCCCCTACCTCAGATTCATGAAATTTCTCATAAAAAAAAGAAAAAGTACTGTCATATCTGCATTTAATCTTAACATTATTTGGACAGCAAATTGAATTTATTTTTTTCAAAACATCAATTTGCTGCATTGTAAGCATTTGTTTTCATAATTTAGAATATATTTTTTTGTTGTATTAGCACATTTTTTAAATACAGCTCATCATCCACTTGGTATTGCTTATATATGAATGGCCCTCTTGTTTTTAATGTTCTATATATCATTGAAATGCTTACCTTGCTGGGTTTCTTGATCCTCTTCTGTTGAGTTCCGTCACATGTGGGTATTAAGGGGAACGAAATGGCTGATAGTGGTGCAAAATCTGCTTCTGAGTTCCTCGATGCTCCTATCCCATGCAGTGATGCAAAAAAATATATAAAAGGTTGCTTTTATAAAATCTGGCAGAGTGCTTGGGATTTGACTATTGATAACAAGCTGCGTAATATTAAGCCAATAATTCAAAAGTGGAACCATCTGTCATCCAGAAAGCATGATGTCATCCTTACCCATCTCCGTATTGGACACACACAGTTTACCCATCGTCATCTCTTACTCGGTGATCAGGCACCTTCATGTAAAATTTGTAAGACCAACATGTCTGTTAAACACGCCCTGATAGACTGTCCTATCTATAATCAACATTGTCTCTATTATTTTAACTCTGCCACCCCTGATATCAAATATCTTTTAAATGCGTCACCTTATCCTGAACTTTTTACCTTTTTAAAAGTCATTGGTTTTTATCCTCATATTTGATATTATAATCTCACTTTATTCACCTTTTTAATCCTACATATATTTCTTTTCGTATTTCTTGTTGAAACATCGCTTCGTTATTAAGTGTTAAACACTGAAATTATTTTTAAAATATTTTTTTTACTACTGAGTACTTGTGTTTGGCACAATATATCCCAGGAGGATTCAGTGCCATTAAGCTCCAACCAACCAACGTATACATGAATGGTTACTTTGCAGGAAATAGATGTTTTAACTTGTACAAATTCAATTTGTGAAAAGTCTCTTAGAAGTTAACTCTTTTCACTGAATTTTTTATAAAGCAACTTCATAATTAATTTAAGTGTTTTTAAGTGTTAATGCTTATCTAACTATGAAGAAGTCTCATAAAGGCCTCATAATATCTATATCTTTAATGAAATGGCATAAATTTCATTCAGTTTTATTAGGTTTCACACATTTTGGGTTTTGCACATTGTTCTTCTGTCAACATTCAAATGGCCTCATCGCTGATTGCTGTCCATTGTATTACTGATTTAGGTAATAGCAAACTTATCCACTTTACTTGATGTCTGGTATTCAAATAAGCCCCTCCTTATTTGACACTAGTCTCCGAGAAATGCTCTTGAACTTAGGAAAACTTTAAAAGATTTTCACCGAATCTACATCAGTAAAGCAATCACATTCCATGATTGTCAAAGGACTAAATGAAATCAACTATGTTAAGATATGATGGTAACATTAGTTTACTGTTAACACAATATTTATGATACTGTATTAATAAATTTTAGAGAGAAGATAAAAAATAAGGTGATCATGCCAGCTTATATTTAAGGTTCTTAATATTATATATTCTCTTAAGAAAATACTAATTAAATAATAAATGTTTATCTTAGATCACATATTTAATTTCGTATAACATTTCAAGCTGTAATGAAAAGAAATGCTTTTTTTTTTTTTTTTTTTTTTAATTTGTCTTTTAGTTATAGCTGAAAAATAGTCAAATTCATTAATACATGAAAACCTTAGATTAGCTTTGACTTTATTTTGAATAGAGTTTGAAGCTGCTGGTATAAATACATTATGAACTTTAAATATAATAATAATGTAGAAAACAAGGCAATACACCCTATTTACAGTTCTAATAGTGAAAATACATATTTTTCAATTTCTTTTATAATATTGATAAAGAAGTGTAACTAAGATTTTTTACACTTTTTACATCAGTTACGGTCTGTGAAAGTGACTAGGATTTATACTTTTGCTTTTATTTATGCCTATGATTTTTGTGTTATTGTTAATCAGTATTTATTCCTATTTATTATTTTTCTCTGTTAAAAAAATTAACTGTGATACTCGAAACAAATCCAAATGCCATCATTTTAAGGAAGGTACCTTATAATTATAATAAATTAATTCATCCATTAAAAGTGACATAAGTAAACCAAATAATATATTTCTAGATCTAAGACAAGACAAATAAAAAGTTAATATATTAACTTGAAATTTGTAAATTTTTATATGTTACTTATAAATTTTTAGATGTTGCTGGTGAATTCATGAATAAAATAAATGTAAATTCTTATGTATGTATAGGTTTTACACATCTTTCTGTATGCTCTTAATAAATACTTAGTAAATTTTTTTTAAACAAAATTCTATAGTCAATTGTTTCTCTATTACAGTATATAAAATACTTTAATTACATGAATAATAAATTTTACAATTATACAAATGTACTACATGATATGTAGAAGTTTTATTTCCTGTGCAAATATTCAAACTATTACAGTACATTTAATCAGGAATTTGTTTTTAGTGTCGAAAGTTGTGTAATTAATGGAAAAGTATGTACATAACATTTTGTAATATTATAGAATTTAATTTTCAAAATAGATTGAAAATAAAAGCAAAATCTTAATAACCATAATTAAAATTTCTATTAAATAAGATATAATATTTCTCCAAATTTTTGTTAAGAATGCTACTGCTCTTTTTGAAGTTGTGTAGAAAATTTATAATTCTAACTTTTTAGTCATTTCACCATCAGTATGGATAAATGTTCCTGAACACTCATAAAAATGTAATAGAAATTCAATACAACCTCATTAAATTATTAAAAGGTAAAATGATTTGAGAGATAGATGATTATATTAATTTTTAACAACTTTAGGCCCTTTATGTCAAACATTTAAGAAAATTTTAAAATATTCATTAGAAGTTTATTATTATGTAGACTTATGCTTTGAAAAAATTTTTGGTCTATTGCAAATCTTAGGTATTCTTTAAAACATTATTTGATATTTTAATCATACATTATTATAAAAATATATTTTAGAGTTTTATGCATTTCTCTTTCTGAGTGAAAACATACCACACAATTACAGTGAATTGTCTCAAATAATATAACAGCCATTTTATTGTAAATTTAGCATTCTTTTATAGATCTGACTAATTTTGTGATTTGGATGCATTCAAAATACTTCCAGAAACTGAAAACTATCAATTATACTTTAATTAAAATACATCCCAAAAAGGGAAAAAAATATTTTAAGCCAAATGATTAGAATAAATTAAATTCACAATTGAAAATAAAGTGTTGATATAAAAATTTCATACAATATTATAGTCATACACATTTAAAAACTTAAATTTTGGTGTAAACATAATATTCCTTATGCAAATACATTTCAAAATGATTATATAATCCATGAAAACCAATTCATCTTGCATCTAAAAATAAAAAATTACTGAATAGTTATCCAAATTATTTCTTTTCTATTCAAAATATCGGTACATTATTCCTAATGACTAAAACAGGTCGGCTGGGGTAGAATTTGAAAACAAAAATTATATATGCAATTGAATACTACAAATTTGATTTATAAGTTCCTGTTTGTAGTACTTATTATATTATAACTAAGTGCTACAGAGAGAACTTGTAAATCAAATGGACTATAGCTTAAATATATTTACCATACATACCATCATAATAATAATGTACAATATCAAAATAGTTGTTAAAAAAAGTCTTAAGTATTTATCAAATCTATCAATTGCCTTAATAAATGTAGTATAGAACAATTTAATATTAAGCTAAAGATGAAAGTGGTATTTCTTAAATATATCTCATAAATTATTTAAAAGTTCTTGAACCCTGCATTCATTAAATATTATTAGTAAACAGGAGAAATCTGAGAAGATTACAAAATATATCTATTCTAAGATACTTTAAAAAGTTCTTCAAATTTGTTTTCTTTTATACCATTTTTACGATATTATCAATGAAAGAACAATTAGAAACGATAAAAATTCTAAAATTCATTTTTACTTGAAAACAATTGACTACAAAGAACTTCATATGAAATGATTAAAACAAACAGTCAAATTATATTAGCAGTCACTCAGTGATTCGTATATAGCATTCACTGTTGTCTAGGAAGCATGCAATTGAATTAGAAATAGCAATAGCTGAGCAATCAGCAATGGAAGAAGGGCTGCTTAAATGTCCCCATTCTATATTGAATCAGCCTTATAGTATACTGCATTTAAGTTTCAAAATGTACTACTGTAGATGAAAACATTACTAGAAAACATCAGTACTTTAAAATACAATACTGTTGGATTCATACATATGTGAAGACTTTGTCCATGTTATGGTTTCTTGTTAAATTGTTCCTTTACTCCAGCCAAAACATAGTATTTATTTTTAATTTTTAAAATTATCTTAAGTCTGTCTCATTTCTGTTATGATTTCTTTTTTTATCCCCACTATTTTGATATAGTGCGAAGGGCATTTTGTGTTATGATTGTTGTTTGGAACTTCATTATACCATTAGGGAAATTTCCCTCAAAAGTATCAGTGTATAACAGTGGTTTATTGTTAGCAAAGAAAAAGATGGTTGTTTCTTTTCAAAATTGTTTTATGCTGACTGATCAAAGAATATCATGTCTTGCACAAAGAATCGTTGAGATTTGCACTATAGAAATGAGGTGTTCAACTGTATTAAAAAGAGTTTCCATTCCAACCATTTTCAAATTCATTCCATATTTTATCGAATAAATTTTTCAATTCTTTTGATCCTGAAAATTATAATTATTAATGGATTACCATTTCATTTCTATATTTTACCTTGTTATTTAATATCCTATAAATATAATTCATTTTATGTTTTCTGATTAAAAGTTTATTCACAGTTATATTTTACTTTTGTCTAAAATTGCAATTAAAAGACTGAAAATATACAACCAGCTTATTTTTAGGTTTCATCTTTATGTTAAATTCTAATTTAAAACCAATTTATCTTTAAAACTGTAGTATTTATTGATATTTATAGTATATTCACAATCTCATTCAATTTTTTAGTAAAATTATGAATGGGATATGTGAGAAACTATGCTTTTGGTTTTATTTACATCAAACATAATGATAGAAATATCTTGTACCAAATTTTGGTACTACTCTTCTGTTGTAGTAGTATTTCACAAGTATGATGATATATTTGTGATTAAATTACAAAATGCAATACAAGAGTTGGTTTTTAGATAGATGTAGTGTTTGGATTTTGTTTTAAAATGCTAATATTGTAATGTAAATGTAAATATTGTAAATAGATGGCGCTGCTTGCAGTGGCACGATGTATGTTGAACGAGGGAAAGTCTGTGGAGAGAGAGCGTCGAGAGAGGACGTATCTGCCACGTAGAGCAGCTCATTAGTTAAATAAAGTTTTGTTATTGTTTAGTTTTTAAGATTTTTCACTCTTACGAACCAGCTACGACAATAAATACTAATAATATATGAATGCTTGGGTAAAACAAAATTTTTTCTTCAGCTCAGAATTACTGATATAGAAGAAACACCATGCTGGGAGTACATTATTGGTCCACAAACATAATGATCATACTCGATGATTCTCTATTAATGCGATGCAAATTAACACAAAAGCAAATATCACAGTTTGTAAATGTACTGACCTTTTTTATTTACCAGTAAATTAGTAAATGAAAATTTGAATACTGCTTTATATATGCATATAAAGCACATACCATTATACATATGTGTGTGTGTAATATATTAACAATTTAACCTAAATACAAGTAAATTATTTTCTCTGGTTTTAATTCTATATGGTAATGAAGAAAAGAGCCTTGATCCAAAAGTACAATAGCTTCAATTTTGCCTGGAAAAATGTCTTGTCTTATCTATATTTTATTGCTTTGTCCATGTGGCTCTCACAGGATCTGTATTATTTAATCAAACCTTGAACCCTGCAAAATTCAGTAACTATCTTGTACCATTAATTGACTGCAGAAATAATTCAAACCTGTGCAGTACATAAATGCATGTTATAACAATTTTAAACAAAGCTGGCTAAAGGGCACACGGTGCCCATAAGCAAATCTCCAACTTAGACCCTATAAATTTAAAATTATATAACTTATTGATACTTATGGGCCATTTAATAAAAGATATCCAGATATTTTTTACTTTAAAATTAAATTTATAAATTTCACTATCCAGAATGTAACTAATCAATATATCTACATTTCTAAAAAGTATAAAAGTGTTTATTTTTCCTAAGTGATGCATTTTATTATTGAATCTGTCCTTTGACTACAGCATGTTTAGAAAAAAAAAATATTTTTAATAAAAATACACTATATTTGTTGCTATGAGTCTTACCTGAAATCAAACTTTTACTGTCTGTCCCCATAATTTAAATGATACTACAATTTTAAAATATTATCACTATAAATATATATTATTTTAAATATTCTATTCATTTTATTAGAATTGTTATGAACTTTTTCTACTATATTTTTATCTTAAACCAAGCACTACGGTCTATTATTTTGATCACGAAGACTAGTGAAACCAAGACCTACTGCTTAAAGTTGATTCCAAATGGCTTCAAAAAACCATACCATTTACAAGATTGAAACCTGTAAACTCTGGTACCAAAGAACAGCAATGTCTTATGTGTTAAGCTTTTTCAATTACATCAGTTGGAAAAACTAAATATAATAAACTCTTTTAGTTTTCAGTACATGCTCGTGTAAGACAAAAACTTATGGTTTGTTAAATTATACTAATGAAATGCTCCTTGTATTTTATATTTTTGATAACATTCTCCTCACCATTCTCTTAATGATAACTTTCCTTGTAACCAGATTTCTCAATCATTTTTTTTTATTATTTTTGATATAAGAATTTCAAGCATAAAATTTTATTTTGCATATTTCTTTGCATCCTTTTTTCTATATTTATTAATCTTATGTTCTCATGTATTCACTTTTGTAATTTCTGTATTTTTCACATTTGGTTCTCAAGATGTAAAGCAGTGTTACATAACAAAGTTATATACCTAGATATATTTAATAATCAGACATATTTAAAAACATCTATATTATGCTATCTCTTGTTTGGGGCCAGCATGCAAATTGAATTCCATAAAAATTAATTTTACAAATTTCATTAAATTTGATGAAAAGAAAATACTTTATTCTAACTTGATTACATTCTATAAGTCATTACAGAAATTAAGTTAAAAAAATTCTTGTTATCATTACAATCCATGCTCTCATTACACACTAAAAATAAACTGATTTTGTATAATAATTAGTTATAGAAAGTTAGGGAATTTCACACTCATTATGATTAATAAAAATACTCACCTTTTTTTGCAATGCTTTTTCCCAGTGTCTTAAATCAATTAAAAAAACTCTAACAAAAGCACATGTACCATGTTACAGTAACTTGGGAAAGAAGAAATAAATTCCAAAAGCTTGTAGATGATGGTACTATGTATTTTTAAACAAAGCTAAAATATTTTATAATCTGATACAGTTCCAAGATAAGCATTTAAAACTCAATATTGATGATTAATTATACATATTTTGTTTCCATGTAGTATTTATTTATATAAATAATATATATTAGTTTTTGAAAATCAAGTTATGCTTGAACAAATGTGCCATGGACAGAAAAAAAGAAACTCATTTTTTATGTCAACATTCTTTCGTATGTAATCACTAAAATAGTTTAAAATTTTGACAGTTATGAAGAAAAAGTTCAATTAGCAAGAATACAAATACATTTTTGCTTAAATTAATGAAATAATTAAAAGCCTGGACAATAACTTAGTAATTTTTTTAATATAACTCATATAAAAATTTATAATTTAACTTCCACGCTTACCAGGCATGATGGTTACCTGAATTAATGTATCAATTAAAAGTTTAATTTGATTAATGAATGAATATATCAATTGGAATGAATCAATGAATTGTGTTGAATGAATGAATGTTTGAATTTATGTATTAATTAGATGTTAACTTCTTTAAATATATTCTGCTCAACTGAAATGGTTGCTAAACTGTCTAACCTGTCCTGGATCATTGTAGTTTTTCAAATAAGTTTTAATTAATCTTAGTTTAGAGAAATTATGCTTTGCACTCACTAATGACACAGAATGGGTTAGATATAGTCACTTGAAATAAACAAATTTGAAACAAACAGATGCACATAAGCTTTTCTTATAAGAATTCAGTATGCATAGACAGTTATAAATATCTCTTAAGCACTGCATCTTGTGAAATAATTCCATACCTGGAATGTCTTTTTTCATTTTATCAGTTAATAATTTTTTTAATTTTCCCCAATGTCATAACAACTCGCTTCTACTTATTATAGTGCTTGTAAATATCACACAAAACATTAAAATTTCTGTTATTTGTTCTTAATATTTTAAACTATTTTTTTAGTATGATTTCAGTTTAATCTAAAATTTCATAAAAGAGAAAAAAATTTAAATTTTATTTGCTGTCCTTATTTTGGACTCTTCAAAAAAACCCTTTGGAGAAAAAAGAAAAGAAAAAAGAGAATAGCCAAGAAATTAGGAAAAAAGGAGAGATTCCCCCAAAAGTGAATAAGTATTGCGAAGCATGTTCCTAAATTGTGGTGCCTAGTGTGTTGGGCCTAGTCCTAAATGTAAAATTTCAGCAATCTACAGATAACCCATTTTAGTGTTATATATGTATGTGCAGATGTTATGTCACTTCTAGTCAAAATTCATTCAGGGTAAACAAAATGGGTATTTCAATTGAAATCTAAAGACCAAAAATTTGCACAATTGGATATTTTATTTTATACAAACAAGGCTTCGTTTTGGGTAACCCATTTAATAACCCAGAAATTTAAGAGACCCATAAAGCTGTTTTCCAAATTAAGCAGCTTTATCAGTAAACAGATCAAAAATGTGTATTTTGTAAAAAAAATTTCTTAAAAAACAAATTTTATTCCATTTATTATATCTCAATACCCGTATGGATGACTTCCCCCTTTCCTTTACATAGGGAGGTCTGAACAATTCTTGAAGCCCTGAGCCCCCATGCAAAAATAGACCCCCATTTGTAACCGTTTTATCAAATTTTGGTATATACACATTTAAAGTTTAACAAATGAAATCCATAATAAAATGCAGTGTTATTAGGAAATTTGTTTTCTTCATTTTAAATTAATAAAATAATTAACTATGACCTCAAAATATTTGGATCATGATCTAATTGAGGTTAAGTCAAGTATAAGATAAGGCCAAGTCTCAGCCATTGCCTTCTAATGTCCCAGCCCCCACCCCATACTCTCCAACTTGTGACATGACATTATTCCAATGACCACCAAGAGCTGCTCTTCCTCGAAAGAAGTAAAAAAAAAAAAAGATAAAGTGTTCTTATTCTCCTATATATACAAAATACAAAATATGATTAATTAAGCAGTTCCTACTATATAAATATAATTATAACACAAGTATCCATTTTATAGAACTTCAAATATGTTTATGTAAAAATTTAAGAATTTAGCAGTTAAGTAATATATATCCAAACATTGCTGTATATATGCAATTTGAAAAGATTTATTTTAGAGTGTGAGTGAGGATATTGCTATCGGCAACCAACCATACTAACATGGAAGTAAAAATATAGTAAAAAAATTATTAATATTATTATTTTAGCTATAGACAGTATTACTGTAGTTTGATGCATAGTATGTTCTTGATGTTGCATATTTTTTGTCTCTTTTTATAAAAAAACAATGGATATGGTTGTCAATTTTTAAAAATTAGCTTGTAGGTCATTGCCCTCTGGTGAAAAGAAAGGTTCAGGTGTTTGTACTAGCTGCAATAGTAGTTGTAGTTACATTTAAGTAAATGTGGCCCCAACTACTAAATAGTAGAAATTATTTATCCTATTTACTAATTTAGGACTCTTTGTTTCTGTCTCTTACACATGCACTCTCTCTTCAAACATTCTTATGAAAATGCTATAGCAGGCATGCAAACGGTCAAAGGAAGAAAAGGGACAAAAATTTGGGAGAAACGACTAACAGTTACAGAGTGGAAAAAATGATGAAATATCTCTTTATATAAATAGATATTTAAAAAATTAGGTTAATACTGAAAAATGACTATGGTAGTAGTTCCTAAACTTTTTTGTGTTACAGTACCTTTTTATAAATAATATTTTCCCATGGTACCCTGTCCTAAGTAAATATGACTAATGATCTTTGGTTTGGAGTGCTACGGTCTACTTTTTGCAACATGAGGGTTAATGAGACCGGGAACTACTGCTTAAAGCCGATTCCAAACGGCTACGAACATCCATGCCACTGTGGGATTCGAACTGCGGTTCCAAAGGTCAGCAACCTAACCATTTGGCCATCGTTTGACTCTAATGATCTTTGATTTTCAGTTCTTTTAATTAATTGCAAGAAAATCAGATTCTACCAAATCAGCCCATTTCAACTGCAATCTTCTCTTCCTTCTGGTTCTAGTGGGTCTTTAAGCAATACCTTTTTTATTGTGTTGTCATCATGTATTAGAATCATGAGGTCTGTCCAATTCATTCTATTTATTTTTATGTATTTAATAATGTCAGACTGTTTATATGTTCTGTATTGTTCAATAATGATTCTCCTTCTCCAAATATTGTTTTTATTTATACCACCAAGTATACTCTGCAGAATCTTTCTTTTAAAAATTACAATTATATTTACATTTATCCTCTATTTTTGTCATTGTTTAAGTTTTGGAAACATATGTCAGAACCTGATTAGTGTTTTGTAAATTAAAAAATTTGTCCATACACAATTCTATTTTCTAGATACAATTATTTTTTTTTTTATTTCAGAGATATCCTGTTATTATTGGATATCATAATTGTTTGATTAGTAGTAAAAGAAGTAAAACTCTTTAATGTTTTCAAATTTATAACAACTTATTTCAAGATAGGGGTCTATTACTCTGTTTCTTGAGAAGAACATACATTTTATTTTCTCTTCATTTATGACTAAGCCCATTTTATCTTGCATCTAGCTCAAGAGAAGGGTAATGAATGGGGTAAGAAATGCCTCTTTCATGGCAGGGAGAGATTGAGCATTTATATCAACCTCTTCAGCATATGTAAGTAGTTATATTGATCTAGAAATAATATCATGACTGCTGTTAATGCTTGAATCTCAAGCAAAGTATAAATGCATTACTGAACAAATTTGTGTATTTATCTGTAAAAAAAAAAAAATCTAAAAATGTCAATTTTTAGGGTTTGGCATTTAAAATATTCAGCTGATCTTCTGCCTTTTGGGGATTTTTTTAACCCATTTTCATTAAACAAACAAAAAGACTAAAAGTGAGAAAAGTGCCTCACTGCCCTTTATAGACATCTGCACAATTAAAAATACTATGTTTAATGAGGTCAGAAACTTGGAAACAAATATTAATTGGTATTGAATGAAAATCTAGTAAAACCCACCTTGATAATATGCATTTTAGATTAAAATGATTATAATAAACTATGGAAAATAATAAAATTTAATCTTATATACAACTTATTTACATTTTAGACATGAAAAATATACTTTTAAACAATACTGTACTAGCTTTAACTTGGGTTAGTAAATTTCAAAACTCCATTCAAATGATCTACTGGTTCAACTACACAAACTCAAAGAGTTCATCTCAAATTCAATCAGTGCTTCTTTTGTAGTTTCTTCATTCTGAAATGTATTTTTGAAAGTTACACTACAGGAACAAAATCATATTTTGATCATAAATTAAAAAATTTGATGTAGACACTACATGACTTTCTTGTGTGCCTTTTAAATTATATACATTTTTTGTTACACTTAATTTAAATTTATTTTTATTTGAATGTGAGATATGGTACTTAGTACAATATTAATACAACAATGTGCAACATATATTAATTCTACAATGAGTAGAACTCAATACTAACATCTGGAGGTGATTGGTAATGTTTTAATATTTGTTGTATAGCAGAACTTCAATTATCCAAGCTAATCCTCTGACATCACAAATCTCAGTAAATAAAAACTGTATTAAAAAAAAAAAAAAAAAAGGATTTGTTTGCAATTTTTTTAATTATACGTATTTAGTTAAATAATGAAAGATGCATTTTCAAAAATAACACAAATCTTAAGAAATATTTTATTTAAATTTAATGTACATTTATTAGTATTTAAAAAAGTTTGTTACTTTTTGTAGCAAAAGTCCAAAATTTCTATCAGTGGCTGTGTAATGATGTCATTTATTGAGCAACAGAAGATCTATTGGTATAACATCGCTTCTTTGTTCCAAATACTTTGGTGCAGTTGTTAGTGCTTTTATGCATACAAATAAAGTATACATGTGTCTACCATATTAGCTTAAATTAATTTGTAACAGCAATTACCTTTTGTAAGAAATCAAATTTTAATTTACCTCTATATTTACATAATATTTTCCTTACAGCTATACTTTAATAGATATAAAACTTCTATGAAACTATTGATCTCCATATTTAATAATACTATGTATAGTATATAACTATTATATATATACTATTAGATAGTCAGAAAAAAATCAGCTTGGTTAACTGAAACCTTGGTTAATTAAAGCTCAGCTAATCAGTTTTACTGTAGAGATTTTTCATCATACAGAGTGCAGATTAGAATAAAAAATAGAGCTGCACAACTAGATGATACAATATCAGGGCTCTCACTAAAACATATCTGATAAATTTACTGACTTTCCCTGATGTTCTCTCAGCAAAACACAGAAAATAAATGACAAGCAATATCAGCTCAGATGTAATTAAATTTAGAAGTGGTATTAATAATCAGTATTAGCAAGTTATTAATCATTATTAACTCAAAATATTATACTCTAATAGCTTTTTAAATAAATTTTTATATAATTAACGCTAAAAAAACTTATAGCAAGCAGCTTAAAAAAAAATAAATCCAGTAAATTGTAATACAATAAATTGTTATGAAAATGAAATGAAAAAAAAAATTATACACTATACATTGCATTGAATAACTTACTAAAATCTTTTCTTTGAATAAAAATAAAAGTAAATGACCCTTTAAATTAATTTCTTTGTTTTATTTTCCCTGACTTTCAAGGCACTGGGAACCCTGAATAGTCTGTCTTAAATACAAAATTCCAATATTCCATGGCTAAATGATTTTAAATTATTCAAGATACATACAGATGTATGTTATAACAAATGTATGTTATAACACACATACATATATCTCCTTGGTTTAAACTCATATGAATTACAATACATTGTAAGAAACACGCAAAGCAGAAATTTTTTTTAAGAGTCTATCTTATAACATGTTTATTATGAACACCAAAAATATTATTTTGTACGAGTGCAGAAATTTTTATCTCTGAATTTTCCCGATTAAAGATCTGTTTTGTTTTTTTTCCTGTGAAATTTCAGTTTGTTAAAAACTGAACAACATTGAGGTAGCAATTCATGATCCAAAAACATTGATCTGAGATGCAATCCTAGAGCTGGCCAAGGTTGACTCAGTCTTTCATCCCTTAAGTGGGTAGACAAATTAAGGAAAACAAATTTAGGAACCAAACACTGGGGGTTCTGCTTAAGATTGATCACCTAATTTGGTTAAATGCTTTGGACCCCAAAGCTTTAAATCTTAAGTTCTGCTATAGTGCTGGGGAATTTAGTTTTGAATTTATTGATTAAATATTTTACTAGAAATTATTAAGTTATTATTTAAAATATGATTATTATTATTATTATTACTATTATTAGGAAATAAGTTATTACATCTATCTGAACAGTTTTTAAAACAATAACTACATAATAACAATAAACAGTTCAGCATAAAAAATAAATCCCAAATAAATTTTCAGTATTTTTTTTTCAAATTAAACAATGGTTGGTTGATAATTTGTTTTTAAAAGGTAATCTTTAATTTATATACATTTCAGCAAATTATTGCTGAGAGCTTTATGATGTAATTTAAAGAAAAAATTTTCTACTTCAGACAAAAAATAACTGCTTAAAAAAAGTAAAAAACATCAAAATGTCATAAACTATTGAAAAGAAATTTCTTGAGAGTTCTGAAATAAAATAAAAATTGTAACCTAGTAAATTCTTCTTTTCTTCAAAAGAAGACATTTATTGGAAAAACATTTAAAAAAATCATAATTTAAGAAATAAAAAAACCTAAATAAAATTTTAGAGAAACTCTTTACTCTTAAGTATGATGCCCACTGTTGATATCATAAACACAGATAACAGATTAATTGCTAAGTACCACTATCCTGTTTTAGAGTAACACCTTATTCAAATGTAGAAGTATTAATGAAGTTAGATTGCACTGAAAATCTCTTAATACAACGTATATACATTCCACATAATTATATATCTTATTTTTTTACTATAAGAAAATGCTATTTAAAATATTAATATTATCAATAGTCATACTAACTTTTCAATAATTAGTGAAGGAGGTATATCATCAAGCTCAGTCACTGAATCACTGTCACTGGAATCTTTTCTTGAAGACTTTTTCTTTTTCTTTTTCTGAAAAAGAAAAAATAGCATAAAATGATAACAGTTTAATTTAAACAAGATGTCTCACTAAACATAATGAATAAAAATATATTACTTTGTTTTTATGATGTTTATGTTTCGACTTGTGCTTTGAATGCTTTTTTGGTGAAACTTTGGAGGAACTTGAAATAAGAACAGGAGAACCTGAAATACAAAAGGTAAGCAAACATTATGTTAAAATAGGATAGGCTATTAATTGTTGTTGACGGTTACATTTAACAATTATTCTTTGTAAAAACATACAGGGAAACTAATGAAACTAAAAAAGCATAATTTTAAAATGGTATGGATATCAGTGACTTCTCAAAACAGGGGATGCTGTCATAAACTCAACATAACAAACTCCAAATGCATTATTTTTTTAAAATTAAATTTTATTTATTTCTTCCTTTTTTGAGCAATTCATCAATAACATTTTAAAATTTTCATTATTTTTCAAATTGAATATGTTTTTCCTCAACATTAAATTGAATATGGACAATTTACATAAGCTTTTTCTAGTGAATGTTTTAATTCTTTTCATGTATTTAAAAATGATTATTCAACCAATGCATATTAAAAGATAGTGTATTAATTACATACAAACAGCAAAAATGCCTTTCAGTTCAACTCCCACAATTTATTCCCTTATGCAATTAATATCAAAGTCATGTATTGAATGCATATAAATGTGAATTTAAAATGCCCCTGGAAAAGTTATTCTTGTTTAGTAAAAAAAAAAAAAAAAAAAGTATGCTTATCAATTAAAAAAAAAGTTAATTTTCAGTAATTTTCTTGTTGCACATTTGAATATTTACTTTGAAAATTGCACACTAAAAAAATAAAACTTCTATCAAAGTTTTCTTGTTAATTTTTTTAAACTGTACATATGTGATACTGAGACCATTTGTATCTGAAATTGTTTAGGTCAGAAAGTCTTTACTCTAGACACTTATTTCTTGAAATAGTAAAATGCAAGATGCAAAGAATATTTGAAATAAGAACACATTTTCCAAATTTTTTTTAAATTTTTCATGTATTTTGATATTAAATTGTATTTTAAATGTTCAGATTTTTGACTTAGTATTTAAATGTTGTAGCTGGTTTAGAGCTATTAACAGTAATATCTTTTAGATCAAAAGAAAGAGAAGCAAACATTCTTTTACATATAATTTCAATTAATTTCAATTAACAATTACACTCATTATTAATTCTAGTTATAAGTACACTTTCATTATTTCTTTAATAAAAAATAAGCTAATAAAAAAATTAAAAAAGGACAAAGTTTGATTTGAAGTAGTGGTTCCCAAAATTTTTATGCCCATGAACCCTTTATGGCAAATACCTTATTTTGAATCGCCAAGTAAAATAACTACATAACGAAACTTTTGATGTATTTAACAGCAACATAAAAATAAGATATAAATAAAATATTTTGATCTTAAAAGTAATATCTGTTAATATTATACCACATTTTAAATACTAGACATGTTACTTCTTCAATGCTACTAATGAAATGTGTGAGCCTAATGTGTTGATTATTTACATAGATTAGCATTTGTTTTTGTAATCAGAATTTGTACTGACCTTGTTCATATGGTGGTTTTAGTGGTAGGTTTTATGGATAACAATATAGATTCATATGAGCTTGCAGGTTTACATGCAAAATTCTTCCAATCAGAAATAACCAAGTAAAAAATATCTTCAAATTTTTTTCTAAAGTCAGAATGAAGAGCTATTAAGTGTTGACAATAAGTATGCAAATCTCCAACTTATTTCAAGTGAATGGCAAAAAGATGGTTGGCAGTTTATTTACTAATGCTTATTTTCACTTTAATAAAAATGGAAATTATCACAATTAATTTACTTTACATGAAATTTTTTGCAGACCATAGATGTTTTTGATGTACCTTAAACTAATTTTTATTATCCATGGAGTCCCTAATTAGTCACATGGACCTATGGAGGTCAGTAGAAGCTACAATTTAAAGAAAATGAAAATGCATCAACTTATTATGAAAATAGTTTTATTTAAAAGGAATGAACTACCCATTAGTTTTTTAATATACCAGATTGTAGCTTGCAAAATTACCAATTGATAGAAATTTCCAATAAAAAAAATTCATTTAAGCAAAGTTTGGAACCACATCTAAATAAGGACCATGCAGACTATACAGGAATATTGCAGTTAAGTTCAAATAAAGTGATGTCTTAGATAAGGAAGTTTTTGAGGAAAATGAGAAGTAATTAGTTATCTTCCACTCTAGTGTTAAACAGATTAATTATACATTTGGATTAATTTTGTTAAATTAATGCTTCATTCAAAAATTTTTTCAGTATTGTAAAATTTATTAAAAGACATTTTGAGATTAAAGTTTATAAACATGCAAAGCGTTTCTCAAGATAAGAACAAAGTTTCTTATTAAATGCAACACAATATAAGAAGTCTTAATCCTTTTTTTAATTAATTTTTGCATCAATTCATCATTACTTCAAAACTAGCTACTGTTGATTTTCAAGATGTACTTTCTAAAAAATTATAATAATTTATATATGGCTAAATCTTTTTAAAATGAAAACTAAAGGAAACATTGTTTTGTAAAATTATTATAATTTTATAAACTTTGGTTGAAATAGGAAAAAAAAGGGGGGGGGGTCAGTAAAAAAAAGTAAAAAGTTCAATTTCTGAGATTTGGTTCAAATTACCAGCTTCAACTAGCATAAAAATAATTTTACTGCATACCCATATGAATATTTCAAGATCATTTATAGCTAAAATATATTATTTAAAATGAAAATGAAGCATATATGTATGTACTGAAAGAAGTTTTTAAAGTCCCAAAAAACGATTATTATCCAGTAATTGGATGCCAAATTTAATAACCCTGAAAGTTTTCTATTTTTTAGGGGGGGGAGTAGATTTTGAGACACAAAATTAATATAATTCTCTGCAACAATAAGTACTCAACTATTATCAGTTTAACTGTACAGAATAATGTATGAAATCAGTAGAACATATTTCCATGTTCTATAGACCTTTTTTTTTACTAAACTGCCTCTTAAATATACATATAGAGAAGAAAAACTTAACTTGTTTACATGTTACCCTGTTTACATGTGCCAGTAAAGTTACTGTCATTTTTCCTAGTAAAGGATTTTACTTGGAGGGTCAGAAAATCCTGTTTACATAAGCAATGCTTCCAACCCTCCTTTTTGCTGGGATTATCAACATAAGTCACATGATCATACAAGAATGTAGTCACATCATTCCCTGTATTGTGCTCTTGTTTACTTGATACAAAATGCAACATCTATATATTTTTTACTATTTTTAATGAATCATATGAAACATTTATTAAATTGTAACAAAAGTTTTAGAAGCAGAAGAGTAAGAAGAAGAATAAAGTAATTAATTTGAACTGTCATTATCTTTTTTATTACTTTATTGTCTTTTTTATTACTTTACTTTTCTCAGCAGCAAAGTCGGTCATTTTAAAATCTAGCACCAAATTAAATGGATCATGGGGAAGGAGGTTAAACTCTGCAATTGCCCTGATAGAAAGGTGGAA
Organism: Pardosa pseudoannulata; assembly: GCA_032207245.1. Lineage (NCBI taxonomy): Eukaryota > Metazoa > Arthropoda > Arachnida > Araneae > Lycosidae > Pardosa > Pardosa pseudoannulata. The sequence continues at coordinate 96,850,865 of CM063509.1, forward strand.
TTTTTCTACACCTTAATATTTTCCCTAGCTAGAGATAAGTCTAGATAGGGAAGTGTGATTCACAAATTTACCTTGCATTTGTGCTGCTTTTTGGCACATGTAAATAGAGCTTAAATGTGTTAAATACAATATTACTCAGTATCAGTAAGTCAAATTTGGAATACTTCCTGATTATGAAATTTAAAAATAGATGGTTAAAACATATAACTTTTTTTATAACAAACTTTGGTAAAGTAAATCACATAAAAATATTATCAATTATAAGTTTATAAAATAAAAAATATAATTATAAAATGCTGCAAACTGTAAATTAATAATGATAAATTAAACTATGAAAAAAATTCTAAATCAGAGATCTACAGGAAATTTTGAACTGAGATATATATAAAGGTCATAATATGCCTACACATAAAAAATAAATTAAAAAAAAAAAAAACTGGATTTATTGTGTTTGGTATGTTTAAGGTACATTCTATAGGACAAAAATGATCACTTACATGATAATTTTATGTATATAGGCTGCTATTCCAATATAATACAGAACAGTTAAATAGAAAATCGAATATCTTTTAGTTTATATAAGAGTATATTTACCTACAATTAATTTTTAACAAATCATTTATTCAATTTCAAATTTAAAATAATCTACTATTTATTTTAAAAGCACAAAATGAGTATAATTATTATATGTTAATATTATGTATGTATACATGATAATTTTTGGAAACTTACTCGAAAAATTTGGAGGTAATTCAGGACCATAAATATCATCACTTTTGGATGCATCTTTGTCAGCAACATCTTCAGATAATTTTGTAATAGGATGAACATTTTTTTCATCACTTTCTAATTTTGGAACATTTTGGCAAAGGGATTTTTTAGATGTTCTTTGGTTTAAAGCATCCAAATCTAAATTTGCAAATACACCAAAACCCACTCTTTTATTCTCCACTGAAGAACTGATAGTTTTGGAGTTATGATCAGGCCTGCTTAACTGCTCAGCTTCTGATGGTTTTTCTGAAGATTCTGCATCTATTTCCATATTATCATCTGCATCTATTAAACTAGGAAGTTTTAATTTATCAAGAGAATTATTCTTATCCTCAACTGAATTCTCCTCATCTTCAGAAGAGCTGTTGTCAAAAATGTCTTTAAAAAAATCCATAGGTGGTCTTTTATTTTCAGATGGAAATTTCTGGAAAGGAAATGCAGAGATTTAATTTTTTTAAAGTAAAAAGTTGAAGGAAATACAGAACATAAAGAAAAAAAAAAAATCTGTTGTGGATACCATATGATTTCCTTGCATTTCTCTTAAATTAAACATATTTTCATTTATTTTATATGATGTATCATAAGAATCATCATTTGCACATTATCTTCAGAGCTGAGAGTTTTGTTTTCAAAGGTAATGGTTTTTCAAATGCAGAGCCCAAATTCTGCTATCTAGTTCAAGTACATCCACACTCCATAGAGTTAATATTCATTGAGATTTTTCATTGACAATAAAGATATTTTCATCATAAATATTTCATATGAAATACATTGATGGTGAAAATTTGATATTTCATTTGAAATTGAATTTTTTCACAACTTCAGTTACTTGTTTAAATGTAAACTCATTTAATTTAATCAAAATGGTACACTCTTAAATGCTATATAAAATACAAAAAAATAAAAAATGATAGTTACAATAGTAAAAATTTATCAAACTGTGTCAAAACATTATTGATATAGTTAAAATATAATAAAAATGCATTTATACAATGTAAAATATTTATCTAAGATCTTTACAATTGAAATTGTGTGCAAAATTTGTTAAAGCCCTCTGCAGAAGTTCTCTAAGAGAGTAATTACATGGTTTCCGCATACCTGGCAAGTCAGGGAAAGTCATGAAAAATCATGGATTTAGACAAAGGATTAATTTTGTCATGAAAAGTCTTGATTTTTCAAGTAAAATGAGTAAAAGTCATGGAAAGTCATGGATCTGCTAAACTACCGATTAAAAAAATGCATTGAATTGTTTAATTCTATTTTTACTTGTCATTTGGCTAAAGTTACTGAGTTTGGTATTTATGTATTATCCTATTGACCAAGTAAAATTTGTTCACCAAGGAAACTCAAAGCAAGAAAGCTTAATGGGTGGGTAAATGTATATTATTCTGTTTTTTCTTAAATTGTAGATTAAAATTTTATTAATATAATAATAATTATTTTTTAATAAAAATTAGTTAAGATTTTTTGCACAATTAAAAATAACAAAAAACTTCTCTTGTATTTTTCAAAAATTTCAATTTTGCAGGCCTGTGTTATTCATGGTCACCTGGATAATACCAAATTGGAAACATTTTGATTGAAAAATTGCTATATGATTATATTTAGGTATGTAGATCCAACAATTTATTTTTATGTATGTAAGTTTATTAACACTTATAAAGTATGTTCATAGTTTTTTTTATGATAAAATTCCTGTAATTTCTCTAAAAGCATATATTTTAGTTGTATGTACATCAGAAATTTTATTCATATATACTTTAACGAAAGCTTTTTAAAGTCATGGAAAATGATCTGCTAAATCAGGGAAAGTCATGGATTTGAAAAATTTTATTTTGGCAGATACCCTGTAATTACTCAGCTGTAAACGATACTTTTATTTCATGAAATTCTCCATGAATTTCAGATTCACAACAATCAATTATATCAAAATTTGAAATTCAATTGCAAGAAACTTTACATGAGCGTGGATATTTTGCTTCTAGTAACAATTCCCAAAACTCAATTATTAAAATAAATATGTGCTAAATTTCAAATGCCTCTTATATTTCTAATAACTTTACTTCACCAACCCTGCTTTCAATATATATTATTTCACAAATTAGTGATCCCTTTACAATAATATTACAAATAAATTGATTTATAAAATATGGATGAGAACAACACTAAATTCATGGAATAGTCACATGCAACTCTAAGAGTCTACCCTTAGAATATACTGTAACTGGCAATAAGTTTCAATTTTAATTTATAAAACCAGTTATTATTAGTTACAGTATACTTCATGATTATAAAAATTCAGGGAAAAGGAACAGTAAATAAGATCCTAGAGGTGACAATAAAAAACTAAATTCCTTGGCGTTACAGCCCCTAAGGTGCCAGCCTACGGTGCCAATCTTTGTTTCTGAGACCAAGAGCCCCAGGGTCATAACATATTTGCTCTGGTTAGGTGGTCAACCTTACATACACCACAGGACACATTATTGCACAGGCTGAATAGCAGGGCAAAATACCTTCCATAACATTCTATCACCCTAATAAAATAACATACAGAAAAATATATAAATCTTACATCAGAGCTTTTGGACGAGGTAGATTCTGGCACTTGCTTGATACTTACAGATGAATCTTCAGTAACTAAATAAAAGAAAGGTAATTATTCTTGAAAATGCATAAACACTTATTTAAGAATTATAAATACAAAAGTTAACAAGCATTTTTACATTTAACAGCAAAGATAACTTACTAGGTTTCATTACCTTTAAAAATCTATTACATACAAAAAAAAAAAAATAAAATAAAATAAAAAAGAAGAATTGAGTTCTCAATTCAGTTGTCTTTTCAATGAAAAGTTATCATAAAAGACATACTGAATTATACCCCCTGAAAAAAACATAAGAATAGCATCATTATATTATATTGCTAACTTACTTTTAGGTGCACTTTGAACTTCATTTTTAGATGGAAGGTCAACACTTTGAGAATGAGTGTCAATTTTTTCATATGTTTTAGGTTTTTCTTCAGTGAAGGATAGGTGATCAAACACTGATTTTGCTTTTGAAGTGCTTTGAGTTCCACTTGAATTTGAGCTAGAAACATAATAACAACAGACCTTACATCACATAAATACATTATAGTTACTTTTAAATATCCTAAAGAGAAACAGTAATCAACAATTTTTCTTTTAACAATAATTATGATTTTTTAATAAAAGTTAAGTCATTTATATATGTATAACTAAGTTAAGAACATTTATATATCTGGAATAAACTTGCTGGCAACATTTTGAATATTGCTAGTCTAGAATATAATTTAGTTTTGAGATTTAAACTCTATCATAATATTTCATTTTTTTTAACTTGATTATGAAGTAAAGAAATAGAAAGATTTGCTCACTTTTAAATGGATAATAAATTTCTTTAATTAATTTATATTCTAATTATTCTTTAATACAAATACATAATAATGGATAAAACTACCATGAAAATGTATTGTAATATTAATTTTATTATCCATTAGTTTTCTTTAATTTTTTTAAATCAGTCTGTGTTTTTTGTTTCAGCTAAGTTGACAACTTTTGTAGTTGAACATTTCTTTACATAACCCTTGAGAATAAAGAATTTGGAAAATACAACAAAAATAAGCACTTCTTTTAACTTTTTATTAAAATGGAATTAAAATATTATTTATTTACTTATTGAAAATACAGTGAAACCTCTCTGTGCAGCCACCTCTCCATATCGAGAATAATTGGTTGCTCTGAAGGGTTTTATTTACTATTATAAGATAATTACTATATTGCATAATATAAACAAGTCTGACATATATTCCTTATGTAAATGAAATTTGAAATTTATCTAAAGAGAAAATAGTACTTTATTTCATGCTTCTTTACATTTTTTTTTAAAAAAGGCTACAATTTTTTTCTGTTTGTTCTGTAGTCTTTGCACTCCTTCAAAATTAAATTATTTTCTTTAATGACTTTGTTGATTTCCGTTCTTCTGCAGTTAAATAATTCAACTAACTTTCTTGCCAATTTGCCATTCTCATATTCGTGCAGAACTTCAATGCTCTGTCCGAGATTTAGAAAAACGCATTTCGACATTGTTGCAACTCAGATCAATGACTAACTAATGAAATGAAACTGGTGTGAGTGACATTTTTGCTGACAGAGGTGCAATTCTTCCTTAACTTTACCGATTGGAATTCCAAACAAAAGCACCAGGACACCTTCAGCACTTGATTGTCCAGTTCCTCCCTCAGTTTCTATGGATGGTGCAATAGGGATTCTGTATCTGAAGGGTGTGGGGAGAATACAAAAGAGATAACAGATTTAATCTTTCTTAGAAGGGGGGGACCACAGGAATGGACTTCTCAAGTTATTCCTTTGTCTTATATCTGACCATAAACCTGACGTTGAGTTTTTTCGCTCAAAATTAAAGCATGGAGTGAGTAGAATTTCTCGAAAAATGAAAGGGGCAATCCTACTTGGTGGCTGTTTAGAGGTTATTTTACCATTAGGTCTATGAGTCAAAAAATCTGTGCCATGGAAAATTGTCCATTTAGAAGGGTGGCTGCTATACAGTGGTGGCCGCTCGAATAAGTTTCACTGTACTTAAATCCTAATTGTACTATCAACTCTACCTAGCTATATAAGTAAACCTAAAAGCTTGTATAAAAATTCATAGAAAAATATACATACTTTGGAAAAGGGTTAGGAACATTCATTCGTTTACATAACAGAGATGCTGGATGCCACTCAATGGTAGTGCGATTGCTGGTACCAACAAGACTTTTTTTTACAGGAGCTGTCTTTTCTTCATTTTTCTGTCCAAAGCAAGAGAAAAATAAATGCATAAAACATATATATTTCATTACATAAAATCTGATACATTTTTTTTCTCTAATGTATTTATTTAATTTTTCAGATCATCTTTTTGAAAATGAGTAACACAAAATTTAGAAAATTTAATTTTATCAATCCCATTTTCAGTGTTCACTATTATTATAGGGGTAGTACTGGTTACAAAAAAATTTTTTAGAACACACTTAAAAAAATTAGAATGATTTCCGGATGTAATTTTAAAATATACATTTCCTCTATCACAATTTTAAATAAAGGCATTTACATTCCAAATAACTTAACACATACAAAGTGAAAATTTAATATTCATAAAAAAATAAAAAGACAATTTGCAAATGAACATATTCAATAATTTTTAAACAGAAAAATAGCAAAAATATTAAACCCAAATGATTAGCAAAAATAAAAGGATAAATTACTATTAATATAGTATATATATTCCTAATACATAGAAATATTTTAGTTTAAAAAAATGAAAAATAATAAATTGCTCACTGGTACATTGATTTCTTTGCATAAGATTCCTGATAGGTATATTGTTTCACACATTCCAATCAACTTTTTACAAAACTTGGAATGACTTGGAAAATAATAATGACCATGGGATACTTAAAATTATCACTCAAATACTTTTAATACTACTAAGTTGTAAAATCTTTGATACAAGAACAAGATGAAAATAATCCATTTCAATGAGTAAAAATGAATAGAATTTCAGAAGTTTTTAGTCAAATAAGCTAATTTTAGGACATATTAATTTATTTATTTTAATAATTTAAAGATTTTCTGTTGATTTCTGTTTTTAATATGGAATGCACAAAAGAAAAAACATGTACCTTCAAAATTTAACTGATTTGGAAAAATATGCCAAAAAATTATATTTTTTACTACTAATGCATAATTTCAAAATTACTTGGTTAAAAATAAAAACTTTCCAAAATTTGTAGCATTTGGAAGTATGGTAATACATGTTAGTTTATTTTGCAAATTTTAATGATAAAAACAGAATAGAAACTAATGAATATTAATGCTGAATTTAAGCATTATATGAGTTCAATATAAATTCAATGTCATGCCAAATAAACAATTTCATTCATACAGATAAAGAATTCCCAAACTTTTGAAGCAGATAGGTTCAAGATGAAAATATGACTGATAACAAAAGAAGGCATAATGTAAAAGGGGGAAGAGGTAAAAATGTCAAAGTTCTAAAACAATAAATAATACAGTTAAGACAAACAGAGCAGGGGGGGTCTACCCAAATTTTTCAAACAGGTGTTGTTTTTGTGAAATTGTGAAAAATCTCCTAATTTTGCAAAATTGAAATTTTGCATTAAAGTATCTGTGCACGTTTAAAACATGAATTTCGACCAAAATATCAATTTTAAAATTTTAAATTATTGAAATCCAATACATTATCTATACTTAACTGCTTGAATTTTGTTTCTACATCATTTAGTTAGAACTAGAGTTATAGCAATTTCAATGCAAGTCCAAAGTAAATTTCAATACCAGAAGTTGTCTGAAAACTTAATTCGCTAGTTAATTTCAACAAAATCTTCTGATATAATTAAAATATTACTAATCTTAGACCAAAGAATTGATACTTAAAGGTATTGTAACGTTGCAACATACATACACCTCTGTGTTTGTGGGGGCTTAATACGAATGCTAGCTTAAAGTCCTGGACTTTATTATATTGACTATATACAATATATACAAGGTACAAATAATGTAACTGGGAGAGAGAATATCATGCTTCTCTACTCTCCATCCCCCAACAACCAACTGCCTTCTTCTAGAAAGACCCTTTGCAAAGGGGGGGGAAGAAAAGGGCTGAGAGCACAGGAGTGGTCAATGGACGGGACTCCTTAATGACAGCCGGCATTCCACACAGGGGTATACTCGGATATAAAAATCCAATTCCCCTCTGGGTCTGGAACTCCTGCTGTTTTCAGGGGAATAAATTCCCACGGGTCCTGAAAAATTACCAACCCTATTTCTAGCTTCCTTGTGACCAGCTGCCACATTATTAATTGTTTTTATAAAGAATCTCACAACATTCTTGAATTTAGCATCCGAATATAACAATGAATATAACAATGCTCATATTTTTATATATATTTCTTATGAAAAGTTTTATATTAATAATTTAAAATACTTAAATCTATACACAATATACCTTAAAGAAGATTCACAATAATAAATTTACCAAAGCAGGTCAAACTGAGAACAGTCATAAATATGTTTCAATTACAGTTAGCTAGCTTTTCAGGCTATGTTAACTCCACCCAATTTAATAATGGTTTTAATGCATGCTTTACCAGTTTAAACTATAGATTTCATTTCTGATCCTGTGCATATTATTTTGAAGTGGTACAATCACTTAGATCATAGTAAAATATATTATGCTACTCACCATTCCATCCTGAAACGAAAAAAAAAGTACTAAAGATCACTTAGAAAGAAAAAAAAAGAGAAAAAAACATATCTGATTTGAAACTAGAATGGGTAAGGTTCATAATTTTTTTTTTTTTTTTTTTTTTTTGGGGGGGGGGGGAGACTATGATACACAGGATATTATGAAATTCTTGCATTAAACATTTATAATTTTTTTTAAATATCAATTTTTGTCTATTTTGATCACCCATAACATAACATGATATCTCAATACATTGAAATTCAGAGGAAAATTTTAAATGTATACTACAAAAACATACAGAAATGGAACAAACAACTACCATGGTTAATAATGGATAATTGTGATTTACAGCCCTATAATTCATAAAATGCATGAAATTTTTGGGAACTTTCGTACATTGTTGTATTCAAATTCCCATAAATTCACACATGTGATTATGATCACAATGATAAATGACTATTCCCTGAAGAATACACTTAGAAAATTATGTAATTTATAAAATATTGATGTAACTATTCCTTTTAGAATTATAGTATTTCTCATAGGGCGTAATTTTAGAGCATATTTACCTTCTTCAAAATGATAGTCTAGTCTTTGCAAAGTAAAACACAAGAATGTATTAAAAGCATTCAGAAAAAAATAGCCAGTCTCACACAGAATAAAAAATGAATTTTAAAAAAATAGATGCTTTTAAAGTTATAAGTGTTTATATAGAATTTTCTAACATACTATTATTTTTTCATTTTTCTCAAAATTGATTTTTTTATGATTTTCCTTACTGCAAAACATGATAACTCAAAAAAAATTTATGCTTGAATCCTCAGATATTTTAAGTATGTATTATATAAATATATATCCAGAGAATAGACTAGACTTATGGCTACTGATTAATTATTTTGGGATTTACAGTCCTTTAACTCTCATGTATTGCATAAAAATTGAAAAATATTCAATGTTCTTTTACCGAAATTCCTATAACTTCACAAATATATTTGTGGTCCCCATGATAACAGTCTATTCCCTGAAATACATAATTAGAAACATTATCAAATTTAGAAAACAGTGATTGAATGATTTATTTTGGAATTATTGTGTTTTGCATATTTCTTACTTTTTGGGCAAATTTTACCTTATTTTTCTCTATAAAATTTAAAAATTTTTTATTTAAAAATTATAAAGCATGCATTTTTCCTAGTTTTCCCTGTTTCATCATTAAATTAACAATTAAAAATAAAAATTTCAAAATATCGCATCCAAAGATGAACAGATGCCTTAAATCTGGTTCTTTTTGTAATATATTTATGTGTGTATATATATATATATATATATATATATACAAATTTATAAATGAACATTGCATTTATTGAAGGAATTGATGTAATATAAAATATATAAATAAATAAAATACATCTAAAACATTAAAACTGAAAAACAGGATAAATAGATGCACCTGAGGCCTTAGAAGTTTTAGATTTTTTAAAAATTATTTACTTTTGTGAAGGAGTTATAACATTAATAATGTATAATATAAAATTAGATAAGCTTTATAGTAATGAAATGCAGAAAACAGAAAAGGAAAAAAATAGTAAAATTTAGTTTGCTACTAGAATATTTTTGTGAATGGGTTGTTGTGAAAATGAAAATATCTGTCTATAGGATAAAATATTTTGTGAAGCATCTGCAGACAAACCTAAACTTTGCTTAAGCTGACCCTTGAGTACAAATACTGGTAATACTTTTAAAGTTATAGAAAGCAATAATGAATAAGTCATTTACTGAAGAATGTTTATACTCACTGTCATTTTAGAAATTAAACCATTTATGCCAGAGGCTGAAATTCCACCATTAATGCATGAACATTATAAAAAAAATGTTTAAAAATTATTTTATGCTGTTTGTGAGATATATGGCATTTTAGAAATGGAAAAGTAGACAAATAACTGTATACATAACTGTATTGTACATAATTATAAAATCTTATTATGTCTCTCAGAAAATGGTTATGCCTACTATTAAAAATGATTTTCAAATGAATATTTAATAAGTAACATTAAATTCTTTATATTAATGTGAAAGCCTGCCACAATGATGCCCTTAAACACCAGTTTATAAATAATTCCCATAGGATTACTGTTTGAATAATGGAAAACTAGGGATAAATTGGTTAACATTTTTGTCTGATGTCCTTTTCTTATTTCTTGGTACAGAGTATAGGAAATATCATAATTGTGAAAAATTTCAATTTATATAAGAATATTTATATAATGAAAAAAGTTCAGTGTAATGGATATTAACACTGCCTTTGTCACTAGATGGCAATATGTAAGCTCTACTTGACAACACCTTGACAACCTTGAAATATAAAACCTACACTGAACCCTTAAAGGAATCTGCAAATGATAATTCTAAGGATATACCATTTAATCAAAATAAAAAATAAATATAATTTAACAGATATACAAGGATGTCATGTGATGTCTATATCAGATTTTTTACTTTATAAAATATAATTAACTGTGTCATTAAGTAAGCCTAGGTTTGATTAATAAATGTGACATATTAATGATGTGGAATATCAAATATTATAATTTTATGTTAAACAAATATGTATTTCTTCTTCTTCTTCTTCTTTAAAAGCTTAACAACCTGTAACAGGTCTTAGCTGCCTCTACAGCTCGCCTCCTCCAGCCCAGTCTATCCCCTGCAACTCTCTTCCAGTTCTTTATCTTTAATATTTTAAGGTCATTTTCGATATGTATTTACTAGTTATAATTCAACATATATTCATAAGCAAAAGGGATATCTAAAACAAGATATGCTAACTACTAATGTGAATACTCAATATGTAAAATAAAAAAAAAGTACCTTAAGCTTTTCTAAAGCTGCCATGACTTCATGTTCTACACTAAGATGAGATCGGGATTCAAACCTGGAACTCAGTGCATTCGATAATGGTTTGAAAAGAACTGAGGCTTTTGAAAACTCTTCTAATTCTTGTTGTTTTTCCCATTCTGTCATAAATCTAGGTTGTTTCAACTTGTCAACATCTAAACAATAGTAAAAACCCCAAAATAGAAAATCATATAAATTTTAATAATATGAATGAAAGTGGTACTTTTCCTTAAGATGGGTCCAAATATTGTCAACAACAGATTTTTCTTTTTCAATGTTGCATGATACTACCCTTGATTTTGCACAAAAATGCTACTTATAATATCATCTTTAGTTTAAAAAAAAAAAAAAAAACTAAAATACTTATCACAAAATACATATTTTGTGCTTGAACAGACCCTCAAAGTTTTTTTATATTTGCTCTGCTTTCTGAGTCTACAAAATGAAACTTGTGATTTACTTTGATATGCTGAAATCTCTTTTCTAATTCTAATGGGCATTAATATTGCCAAAAATCTGACTATAAATGTAAGTGATTCACCCATCTTAGTTGATGAAAGAATGTGAGGGTTTTGTGTGGACAATAGGGCATTGTCCCTCAACTTTATTGATAAATGAAAGAATCATCAGTTTTCTGGTAGTGGTTTTCTACAACACCCAAACTTTGGTATGTTTCAAACAAAGCAATTGTGTTGGAGGAATACGATTGCAGACTGATCATTGGAAAAATTCAATATGAAAACTGTTTTCACGCATTAGCCAGGCACCAAGAGCTCAACCATACTCCCAAGGACAAAGGTCAAAGGAGGAGGGAAGAGATAAAGCCCTTCATACCAAGGTTTCTTGGTTAGGGGATAAAGAGGTGGAAGGGAAATGCTGTTGAACTCTCCAACCAGAGAGTATCTTAATGTAATCGTCTGACTGAGCTAACGGAGTAATTATAGGGACTTTGTTTCACTTTGATTGATTATGCTTAAGTCATATTTTCTGATTTACATCTTTCTTTGAGGATAAATAGTTAAGGGGTTTTTATTTTTGAAAGAAAGGCCTCATTTTATTTTTCAATACAAACTTCCATTTATCAATTAAACCAAAACTATGTTGTGCCAGGAAGATTAAGGTGTGATGAAGGATATATAAATTAACATTCAACCACTTGGTGTTACAATGTGGTAAATATTTCTAATATTTACGGCTTTTAATAGTACACCCAATACTATCATTTTAATATAACTCAAGCTGGAATTTGATCCTTTTCCTAAGACTTCTTTTGATTGAAACAGGCAGAATGTTGCCAAAATAGTAAAATTTAATTTTTTTTATGCAGAAGTTTTATTATGTACTACTATAAAACAATAATTTATAAATTATTTATTATGTCCTTCTGTTTTTGAATCGTCTTATCCCACAAGGTATATAATTTTGTAAAAGCAACATAAAACATGTCATAATTCCTTTCTCATCATTTTCTTTATTTTGCTAGTTATTCATAAAATTACTTTAGTTTAAATTTATATGGCAAATATAATAGTGTAAATTAAATGTGCTCCAGTATTCACCAGGCAAATTTAAAACTAATAAAAATTAGACAGGAAATTAAGACTTTTTTTTCAAATATTTTCTTCAAGACAAAAACTACATACAGCATTGTTGATCCATTGTATGATATATTTATGTATAGATACAAATCTATGAATGTATTTGTAAGATTTATCTATGTATGTATTATGTATTTTGTGTGAGTGTGTAATAAAAATTTTTATGAGATTTTTAATAAAAGTACATAGATTAAGATTTTGGACCCTACCCCACAAAAAGTTCTGGCTATGTCACTATGCCCATCTAAAGGAAAAGTACCAAGAGACTAAATAATAACACAATATTTTACATTTTACATATTGCCATAAATAAACAATAATTACCTCCAGTTTGTTTCAATTTTAAATATTCTTCATATCTTTTCTGCTTAGATGAATCCTTTGGAAAAGGTTGAAAATGGAGAGAAGATGTAGCCACAGAAGACTGTGTTGACTCACTATTAGAATGCTTTTCTGCTGTCACTGATGGAGCTTATAAAGGAAAAATTACTTTATAGTACTTTTTCTAACAATAATAACACAAATTTTTAAATTTCCCCTTTCCTAAAAGAATTTTACCTACACTAATCCATTCAAAAACCTGGCACTAGCATCTATTAGTTATGATTCAGATACTTAAGGACTCTTGAAAGCTTTTCCCATCAAAGTTTCTAATGTAAATGTTTCACATTTATTTCGAATCCCTCATACATTTTAAATACATGTGCTATCAAGCAAGCGATGATTAAATTCATCAATTTACCACATTATAAGTAGATGAAAAAAAAATTTTTTCTAGTATTATGACGTCATTCCTTTAACCATCTTGTTTAATCATTTCTTATTTTAAATTATTTAAATATCATCTGCATTATTTTTATGCATTTTATTATGGAACTTAGATATTACGTAAATAATTTTCTTTTATATTTGGCTTAAATAATAGATTAGGTACACATATGTGAAAATTTTAAATTTAATCATCAATTATTTTTTGTTGCAATGAAAATTTTATCACCCGTATGAACAACAAATTCTTTTCACAAAAGTCTAGGAGTCTATATCACAGACTATTACCTTTCCCAGTAAGCCCGAGCAAATAAAAATAATAGGGATTTAATTTCATGTGTAATGGGCAGTATAAATCTGTCGCCAGATTACATATACAGTCAAACTCGTCTATAACGAGCTTGGATTTAACGAGAACTCAGATTTCCAGAGGGAAGCAAGAACATTTGGTTGGATCAATGTTAAGTCTATGGAACAGAAGTCGCTTGTAACGAGCACGACCTGGTTTTAGCGAGCAATCTTTTTTCTCATCTTTCTAGTCTTTCTGTCTTATTTTTTTTCCTTTTCCGTGGTTTAATACTTTTGTAGGAAAAATTCCTCCAGCATTCCAATGTCAATAGGGAGGGTTTACAAATCCGGTGCAATAGGTGGGGCTTAATGTGGAACAATAGCACAGGAAAGAGACATTGAATGAGTTCAGAGTAAGCTAACAAACTACAATTTTAAATATGTAGATTAATGAAAAAATAAATGTTTTTTAAGTATCTTTTCCTTTATTTTTCTTTCCTTTAAGACTGTAGTGTAACTAGAAATTTTTCGCTGGTTGGGGGGTTAATTGTCATTAAATTAAGAAAAGTATTTAATTAAATTAATGTAATTCAAGTATTAATTAAATTTTAAGTAAACTCAATCATTTGACCTTCCAAGCCCTCCCCCCTTCTGGTTGCACGCCTGCCTTAAGGACCCGTTTATTACAAGCACTTGGATTTAACGAGTAAATGTTACGGTCCCTTTATGCTCGTTATAAACAAGTTTGATTGTATATAGTGTAAAGTGAATGAAATGTACACAGAAGAATCTGGAAATAGATTTAGAAATATAATATTCATATGATGTAGATGCACTAATAAAATACCATAGCCATTTTAATTTTTAATAAACTAAGTACACAAAGCTATGTCTAAACTAAAACAATGTATGAATAAGGGAGTTTACTCACAGCCTTAGGGCCTTATATAGTTCTACAAAAGTAATGATTATATACTTCTACAGTATGCACATGCTTGTGCTCCCAGGTAGAGGTTAGTATTCTGCATTATCTGTTTTTAATTTTGAATCAATTTTTACATTTAATTAAGATGAAAAATGAATGCTAGAGTGAAGTAATTTGTTGTGTTAATTTTTTTACTTATACATATATTTATATTGTATAAACATATTTACATATATATGTCATTTCAAATCTTATTATAAATTACTAAAAATAGAGAATATAAATTCTAACTAGAAGTATTAAGATTTACATATAAATTATCCAAATATAATTCTAACAAGAAAGTAAACTAATTAGTAGAAAGAGCTACCTATAAAAATAGTATTATTAAAATCTTAACATAAAACCAGGATCTCACCTTTTTGAAATTGCTTTTCTCCAAGTAATAATGAACGATCAGAAGCTGTCAAAGCGTGACGAGATTTACTGCTGTTTCCAACATGAGATGCACTGGAAACATTCTTCATATGCACAGGCTTGAAATTAGGAGGCAATGCAGGGGGAGGATAATGATTCTTGACTAAAGGTGGTTGTGAGGCTAAATGAAATCCTTCAATTACAGTCTGAAAACCATCTTGCTTTGATGATTCTGGAAAGAAAAAAGAGAGAACTTTTTAAATATCCATTTGGAATAATTTGTAAAATGCAATAAGAAATATTCAGGAAACCAGAAAACTAAACCTTGTAAACCCTGCTAAAATGGTTTGGGATATTTTTTTCCTTGATATATTCACCCTCCTTTTTCAATGTCAGATACCCTCTTTTCTTTCTTTTTTAAAGTGCTTTATATGTTTATTACAGTTACAACAGAAAATTATAAAATTTACTTCACTTAGTACAAAATAAATAGACAAGGTAAATTTTAAATATAATCCTAATCTAATTTTAACCTAATCCTAATTTTAAATATATAATTTAATATAATATTTTAAATACCCAGACTAATCTTTATATATAAAATCCTTTGTATGTATGTTCACTATGCATTCCTAAATGGCTTAGTTAAGGATAAATTGCCAAATATCAACAAATATAATTCTTTTATTTTTTTAAGTTATATTTAAGTTCACAATGAAAATCAAATATAAAAAAAGCCAAGAAAAACTCCACACATTAAGGTGAGCAGTTTCCTTCTCAAGAAGGCAGCTATAACAAATTTGATTGAGACCAATCCTCATTACATAACGATGCCTTCTGATAGTATAATGACCAGTAAGCAGGCTGACAGACTACATACCATTTCTGAAAAACTAACTCTTTATGGCGTAAACTGGAGAATAAGTTAAATCTTTCAAAAGTATATTGTACTCTCTTTCTATCTAGAATAATTTTTTAAACGAAAACTAAACAAGTTTTTTTAAATATATTTAATAGTCAACAATTACTTTATTTCTTTAATCTAGAAAGCTCTTGACTACTAATTTTTCAATCCAATAAATTTAATTTTGTTACGTTTTCTACTTTTAATACTTTTTAGTATTTTCAAATTATTTTTTGTTACTAAACTTTGTTATTACCAATATTTAAATTTTTTCCTCCCTATCTTAAGAAATTTCAGTCTTTGAAGTGTCTAAAATTCTTTTTTTAGGCATCATTGAAAAATGTTATTTAATTATTGATGAAATATACTAGGTTTAGGAAATAGGTTGGTTGGTAGGTTAGTTGGAGTTTAATGGTACTAGATCCTCAAGGAATATATTGTTCCAAACAAAGGGTAAGGAAGAAACTAAAGATTATTACCAAAAACATAAGGGGAAAACAAAAGCATTATTGAAATAAAATAAACACTAAAAACAATAAAGCACTAAAACTTCCAACTTATTTTTAAAAATAGGTATAAAAAATTGGATTGCAGTAACTGATTAGAATGAACAGCATAAAATTCTCAATTAGATATGGAGGTAGATATCCATTTGTTTTAAAAACATAAATATGTTCTGGAGGGATATAAAGCCCAAAATGTCCTTCGTGTCATCTGAATGATAATTAAAATATTGCTCACGAGGATGATTAAAGTCAGGGCATTCAATGAGAATATGTTTAAAATTGTAAAACATTAATGTTTTACAATTTTAACATCGTTGGGGAAGCTCTGCCAGAAGCAGGTGACAGTGAGTGAATTGTTGAATAATTAAATGGATTGACTGACTACAAAAAATTTACCATTAGTAGGAATGCTTAAAAAATTCCCTTTTTCTCCCAACTCCTCCATTTATTTTCAAATTAAAGAGAATATGTGATATCAATAATGCCCAAAGTATCTCTTTTTTTTCAGTTTATTTTTTTTATTTCAATTTAAAAATACATAATTATGGAATTTACAATTAAAAAAAAATTTTAAATATATTTTACTTTTTATTTTAAAATTAATTATGGACAGTTGACACCTGGTAAAATGGAAGCCAGTTAAAACCATGTTAGGTAGAGAAAGTTCAATATCTTAGAACTTCTGTTTACACATTAGTATTCTTACCAACAGTTTTACGTTTTTCTTCAGATCCAGGAAGAGTTAAATCAGAGAAATCATACTGTGACATGTCATCTTTGCCATATATATCTTCATCATCATCTTCAAATGCACCTACACCGAAAGCCTAGTAACAAGAAATTAAAAATCAGATTGAAAATTAAATGTCAAATAATTATTTCTTAAAAGACAATAGCTAAATTATAAAATATGTAGAATACTTTATGTATCAATTTTATTAAATAAATGTATATATTCAAATGCATATGACTTTATAGTAAAGCTAATAACTGAAATAAATTTGGCATAATAATCAGTTTCAGTTTTATGTTGAAAAACTAACATCAGATTAGCATAAATCACAGTTAACATATGTAAGGCACAAATACAGCTTATTACACAGGTCAGTTAAAAAGTTAGTTGCACTAAGTTAAAACTTTCAGAGAAAAACTATTTTGATGAAACTTTCTGGTAACACTCCAAACATTTATTTGTATCATATGATATAGTAGCTTTCACACAATTTAGTTTTCCAGTAATCAGTCGTAGACACGCTGAATGAGAATGCAAGCGGTATGTAGATGGGAAAATCATGCAGTGAGTGATTCATATTATGTGTGTAAAAAGGTGAAATATTACCCACTACTCATGAAAAAGAGACATTACTTATAGAATTTTGACTACTCTAATTAAAAGAGTAGTTAAATCATTAGGTGTATCCATATGGGAAAAAATGCTCCAGCATATACAGTACACTCCTGAACACCTGGTTTATGACTATCTAGCTCCTGTACTTTCCAGCCTAGTTTTCTTCTATTGTAATTAAGTGAGGAAGGCAAGGCATTGCATTGGGGGGAAAATACAAAAGCATTTAGAAAATCTATTACGGATTTTTTCAAAAACTAAAAAAAGTTTTTACTCTTATCTTAGGGTTACCTTCTCATATCTGTGTAACTATCACCGAACATAAAATATGTTTAGCCAATTTTCTTAAGAATTAGGCCTAGGATTTATGCTAATATTTTACTTGTTTTCTGCATATAAGTTAGACCTTACAGAATTTAAGTTAAAATGCAAACACAATTTATATTATTTAACTTACTTTTTCTCTAATAAATTCTTGAAATGTGAAGTGCAGTACATAAACAAACTATCAGTACAGAGCCTTCTATTTTAACTTGACACAAAATTAGTAACTGCTTTTGGGATTCACTAGGCTGCTTCTATGTGGCTTGAGGTAAAAGGAGATCTTAGTACTTAATAAGAAAAGAGAAAATATGCATTGTAATGATGAGTTTTGATATAAAAACTTTGTTTTCTGGCATTGGTGGACAAAGAAATGAGTTATAGAACTCTGGCCTATCTGACTTGCCCTCTTACCACATTTTGCAGGATACTCACTCTGGAATGTACTATACCTAAAATTATATTTTTTATTTATATAAATGCAAACAATAATGAACTCCACCCCTGTAGAGATGTTTTTCCATTGGATCAAAATTTAGCACATTTCTATGAAAAGTTGTGTGACTGCAATATATCAGGAAATTTGGGAAGAGTTATACGAATATAAGGGCACTTTTTTTTTCTGAATTTTGTGACCACAAATGAATAGTTTTAGGTATATGCTGGAATGTATCATTTTGTATAAATGGCTATATATGTATGAATGTATAATTTTCTATTTGCTGTATGAATAATTTTAGGTATATGCTGGAACATTATTTTCCATTTGGATGCACCTAATGATTTCACCACTCTTTCAGTTAGTCAAATTCCCATAAGTTGAGTTTCTTTTCCATATGCAGTGGGTATATTGTAGTTGCAATTTCTTACCCAAATAGTCTAAATCAGATTTACCTGATTCAATGAATGAATGAATGAAAGTTCACTATCAGCTTCATTAATGTCAACCTTAGAAAGGTTCAGTTTAGAAGTCAAGTTTTGTACCAAATTTAAATTAATTTCACCCCCACCTCCCAAAAAATTAAAGAGCTAAGATTCTTTTTTTCAAAAAAGTTTTTTGGTGTATTAAATAGTTCTCACAGGCTACATGCAGCCTACAAGCTGCCAATTTGAAACTCTTCAGCTATACTGAATTCTAACCCAAACGTTTTACCTTCTTGTATAACATCAGATAATTTAAAGATAATGTCTTTAAACATCAAATCAACTTACCTGACCAGATATTGTAATTTTTTTCTTTTCCTTAGCTAGCCAAGATTTAGTGCTAGTTGGAGCCAGTGGATCAAAAGCTGATTGTAGCACAGACTCCTTAGAAAGTCCTGAATATCCCAATCCAAAATAATTATCTTTGGGCTGATATGTTAAGCCTTCAGTATCTTTGGGAGCAAAGGTAAAAGCACTTGACATGGGATCATCTTCTTCCTGAAATTGAGGATTACAATTAACATTTTGCCCCCAGGAAATATTTAAAAATAGACATAATAAAATTTGGGAAAAAAGTTATATATATATATATATATATATATATATATATGTGTGTGTGTGTGTGTGTGTGTGTGTAATTTTATGTGATATATATATGGATACACAATTTACTGAGCAATAATAAAGCACAGAAATCTCTTGAGAATTTGAATTGTTAAATGTATAATACAATTTTAATAAACTTATTACCCCTAACTTTTTATGTAAATTATTACTTGTGAAATAGTACAGAATAACATTACTGAAATGTGTTAGTGAAATATTTTTCCCCCTCCAGAAAATACATGTTAGCTTCTTTTCTCAAATAAATATATATATATATATATATATATATATATATATATGTATATATATGTATGTATGTATCAAATATATATATATATAAAGGTACTCTATTTTAGCTTTCAGTTACAGTGATTTACTTTCAACTGATTACATAAAAATAAAATTTTAAGGTTATTTATGATTAGAATTGATTTTGTATATGACATTGTACTTGCAATGTTTTACATGCAATGCCAAAACTTTCCAATTTCCAACAACTTTTATTACCAAGGAATGTTGTTTAAGGCTATTCTCAATTATGATTCAATTTTTCCACAAATATATCTTCTGCATCTATGTTCAATATTTTTTTTAAAATAAATCTCACAATGAAATAGTAAGAAATGCTTGGAGTAAATAAAACTTAGGCAGGAAATTGCTTAAAAGTAAAACTTTTTAAACTGGGAAATTTACTATTATAATTATATTAATAAAATTGAGACCACTAAAATAAAATGTTTTAAGCAAGAAAAATTAAATGGAAACTTAAACAGATTTCATTGTACATGTAAATGCTTAAAAAAAAAATTATGCCATAAGCATAAAAAAAATATTTTTATAGAATTTCTAGGATAATTATTGTTATAAATTATTAAATAACAAAAATCTATTCTCTGCATATCTGGCTGGAATGGGTGTATGTTACTAAAGAAAAATGCATCTTAAGGAAGTATTTATATTTTAGATACATACATCAGGAACAACAGAAACTGGAAAAGGAGAACATCCATAAATTTTCATTGCAGAATTGTGCTTCTTAACTCTTGGTCCAATACCTTGCCCTTGACGCCATCCTAATTTATTCAAAATAATAATTCCAATTGATTGTCTGGAGAAAAAGATGCCAAAATATTATTAATACAAAAACTAACTTATTCAAGCACTTTTTTAAACATGTAAATAAAATAATTGAAATCTTAGTTTGTCTATAAAAGTACTATATAAATGAAAAACTAAGAAAAATATTTAATATAGGGATATGCTAGAGATAAGAGAATCGGGGAAAAAATCTAAATACTATATATGTATATTAATTAGAACCAGAAAATTATAAATAAAATCTGCAGTTATCATCCCTAATAAATGCACATTGAGTTATCATAACCCAGAACAACTTAATAATAAAAAAAAAAGAAAGAAAAAAAACTTATGTGTGGTGTTTAAGGCTCTCTATTCCATGCAATAGACTGCACTTGCCAAATGCTGGGTTCTAGTCATGTGACTTAAGGAAAACATTTGCACCCTTAAGGATCTGCCCTTTGGCTGTGAGTGAGAATGTATGAAAGATGACCTGGACTTACAAATCATTTTTATTTTTTATGCATGTTATGCTTCATGAAGAATGTTTTCTTATTCATATTTCTTGAAATATATATTCAAGAAGATTTTATTAAATGCTTGTCAATATAGAAACGTTTTTTTCTGCTGTAAGTCAGTTCAACTCCACATATGTTTATAAGATTAAATTTATAAAAATATTCTTTCAAAATTTCTAATTACATGGCCGAAAGATGGCCGATTGGTTAGAGTGCTGTCCTTTGGTACCGAAGTTCGTGGGTTCGAATCCCACTCGAGTATGGATGTTCATAACCTTTCGGAATCAGCTTTAAGTTGTAGGTCCCGGTCTCATTAGCCCTCGTGTTTAAAAAAGTAGACCGTAGCACTCCACACCAAACTAAACTATAATTACAAGGTATAATTATTATTTATATTTATAAAAAAGATCATGAGAAGCTTTCCTTTGACCTTCTCACATACTCATAGAAAAGTAACTATTTTCATTAGTTATGTTTTTATTCTTACTGTTACAAAATATATGAACATTGTTACATAAATAATACCTGTCTTTTAACTCCACTAACTCATTACTTTAAGAGCATAAATAAAAATGCTTGTTGTTTGGAAAACTCCTGGTTGAAAGAAAAAACCCAAAAGTTGATATAAAACTGAAATTTTGCTGTGATTTGCATATTCAAAATTTGGTTTCACTAAGTCAAAACATACTTGAGTTATCTTTTTCCCACACAAACACACACAGACATAACTCCAAAAATGGTATTTTCTGACTCAGATATTTAAAAAAAAAAAAAAAAAAAAAAAAAAATTTCAAGGTTGTATGTTTGGAAAGTTATAATACTTTTCCTAAATTATGTATGTAATAAAGTAAATAAATAGCTAATGTATGTGTACAGGCTCAAAAACTAGTGGACCAATTTTGCTGAAAATTCTAGTTTATTTTTTGCTAGGAATGGAATTATTTAGAGAGCGCTCTAAATGTAAAACTGTTACATTTGTCTCTCTTTTTTAAAAAATTCAGACAGCAAAACATTGCGTATCCACTAATTTTAAACAAAAATATATAGATACTTAAACAAAGAAATAAAATAGAGATGAGGGTTGATAAAATATATTTCAAAGAATGAGAGTACATAGTTTTTAAAGATCAATAAAGTTTTAAAGAAAAGATATTACAAATAAGAGAAATATAAATAAATAAAAATAATAAGTAAAAACACCATTGGCCATATGGTCTGGTGCCACGATATCAAACCATGATCCGCGGCTGTAATCTAGATAAGCAAGTATAAATTGTGAAATTAACTAAGATGCATGAAGTTAATTAAAATCTAAAATTTAAGTTGTTTTTCCTCGACACTTTTCAAATATGCTAAGGTATGTCCTTGTATTTATCTTGAGGTGTGACCAATCCTCTACCTCTGCAGTATTTAAATTGGATGTAGTGGTGAAAAAGATTTTAGAAGTATTGGTCTGGAGTTTTAATTTAAAGCAACTTAATTGGAAAATATTTCCCTGCTTTACATGCTTGGTAATATTTTTGGCTACTTGACGACATATTTGAAAGTCCTAGAAAATGTATTTTTCCCTTCAGCTTATATACGAGTTTTGAACTTTGGGTAAATTTTTGAAGGAAAATTGCACCCTTGGCTTATATACAGATCAGCTTATAATTGGAAATATTCGGCATGTTAATATGGGCAATGTACTTTACTTCATAGTATGATAAAGTATATTTTTTTAATTTTAAATTTTTTATCAGTTTTAATTTAATTTTTTTTTTTTTTATTTAAACAGTCACGTCTTTTTAAGGTTTTAATCTATAGAACAAAACAGATTTTCTTTTCAATTCAATATAAAAATTTAGTTTCTAATAAGAATATTTTAAAATTTATCTGGCAGATATGTACATTTTCGACTTTTTCCATGGAGTATATATTTTTATGTTACTTTAAAAATATATTACTTGAATTAAAAAATAAAAAATTAATTGCTTGTTTTAAATTTAGAAGGATTTTAAAAAACTCTTAAAATTTCCTTCTAAAGTGAGTAGACATTTTATTTTATGATGATTAAAAAAAAGGCTATTATTAAGAAAATTTGAAGTCTCAAAAGGTACAATGTTCTCTTAATTAAATTTTATTTTTAAAAAAGGGAGAACAGAAATATTTTGAATTTTAAATCAATCTTATGCATCATATATTGATAATTAAATAAAAACTATAATCACCTAACTGGTTGAACTATTTCTTTTAATGGTGCATCACCAGGAATAACAGCATCAGTATCAATATACTTCCTTTTCCTAGTACTTGTATCAGATGTATCTTGGAATTTCGAAGTTGTATGAATTTTACGTGTTGCAATTCCAAACTCTCCAAAATCCTTAATTGTATAAATAAATTTGAAATTATATTCCTCATATAAAAATAAACATGCTATTAATATTGTCACAAGATTTCAAAACTATTCAACATAATGACACAATTACAAATTTTATGTAATTACAAATTTTATTTAGCTCTACTCTAAAAAATGGAAGCAAACATTACGCAAATAATTAGCATATATGCATAACAAAATTACAAACACAACATAAAAATTTAAAGTCTTCTGTGACACAAATTTACAATTTATACCATATGCTCTAATATAATTAAAAAATTAAAAATTTTACTCAATACTTTAAATGTTTTTAAAGTAATAAATAAAAAATATAAAAATGTTAATACTATAATAAGCATGATTTCTTACTTGCACATATGTAAACAAATGCATAGTAGAAAAAATATATTTTAATAGTTTTTCAAATTTAATAAAGCATATAATGTGAAATGTAAATTTTATTTGTATGCTATAAAACACTATCTGCATCAGTATATTTACAGGAACTGTAAATATATAAAATTTTATCTTTTTATAAACTCATTAACTAAAAGTACATACAATTAAATTATTTTAAATTATTAAATAGTAATATATAAAGTGCAATATGAATATACTTCATCATCCATAAAATCTTCAGGATTTTGTTGAATCCGATCAGAAATCTTGGAACGGGATGATATAAATGTTGATGGAGCCCATCCTATAAGAGAAAAAATACAAAATAATGTTTATATTTTGAACAAACATTTTGTGAAATAATATAAAATTGTTAAAATAATTCCAATACATAATATATATTATTCTAAAAAGCAATAAGGCATTTTTCCTCCAGAAAGTGTAGCTAATTTTTATAACCAGGAAGTGAATACTCAGTAACTTTAAGAAAACTTTAAATGTGTTCCTTTTAACATTTTGAAAAATTGCTGTTTGCATATTCAGATAACTATTTACTTCTACTGTTATAATTTTCAAAACAACTTAAAAAACCAGGATGATTTTTTAAGGAACAGATGAAAATTAATAAGGTTTTATATTATAATACATATAATATACACAACGAACAGCCCTTAAATTATGACCATCCTATTAATAAAATGTAAGGGTATTCTTTTAAAAGTAGAATCTGAGTAAGATTTTTAGAGTACACAGGTAGGTAGAAAGATCTGGCTGTAGGAAAAAATTAAGAAAAAATATATAATAGTATCAAATACCTTCTTTAGTGCCCACTGTATTGAAATACCCAGCAGAAAATCCTCCTGTGAAAGCTCCATGAAACCGCTGTCTCCCTTTTTCATCTCTGACCTCAAGTTCTTTAGCTGCTTTCTTTCGGAGAACAGCTTCTGCAAAAGACAATTCATATAAATCAAATTTATTTTAAAAAGAAAAATTTATACAGTAGAACCTCGGTATAATGACCCCCTGTGAGACCAACATCATTGTAACGAATTAAAAAAATAATTTTTAAAAATGAGCAAAGAAATGATGCAACAGTACATACCTAGAGAACACTTCTATTTATTTGTATTTCCATTACAGAATTTTTGAAAAAAAGTCTTTGATTGACACCTGTTTCAAGTTCATTTGGGAAATTTTCATTATCACGGATTCTATATCCCTTAGATTTTGAAGAATGTCTTCAAAATTAAATTGTCTTTCAAAATATTGACACAAAGCATTGATTGCATCAAAGGCTTTTTCTTCATTCATTTTTTCAAAAGCTTGCATGATTTCTTCTCTGTCATTAGAATTGCAGATTTCTTCATTTCCGATAATATGGGCAATAAAACCATCCTTATTTAAATTTTCTTCACAGAACTGTAAAGTTTCGTCTACTGCAATTAACTCATCAAAAGATAATTGAAGATCCGGAAATTTGACTCTGAGGAGCTGGGTCATTCCAAAAGTGTCTGGAGTGTCATCTACCTAGGACATCAATATCGTATGTGACGAAAAGGTCCTTTAAGCAAACACAAAGAGAGGAGTACAGGTTTCTTGAAGTTGCACCACAGTACAATAATTTTGAAATAACCCACTTGCTCATCAGTTCTGCAGACTAAAATTGGCAGTCGCTCTAACAAAAAATAATATGCTTACGGTTGTTGTAATGGTTCAAAATTAACATTATTTCTATGGTAAAATAATTGGGACTTTTTAAGATGGTCGTTCTAACAAAGGGGTCGTTAAAAAGAGGTTTTACTGTATATGGTTAATTGTCTTTATAAAAGACATATATAACTCAATTTAAAAACCCAATTTAAAAATAACATATAGATGTTGCTGAATTTTTTATAATTAAATTTCCATATTGTCAAAATATGAATGATTACAAGCAAATTCACACACATAAATGCATATGAAGGGAAAGAAACAATTTGTTAAAATACCATTTCATTCCTTTTGAAAACTCAAACATGTTGGCAAATTAAGGCAAGTCAAGAAATGTATAATGTATAGAAAAATTTGTTATTTGTCCATTTTACAAATATGAAGAATTTGAAAAAAATTAAAATCTGAAACAAGGACAGCTTTAAAATAACAGAAAATTATATAATATTTGCGATACCACAGATTTATACTTGTGAAATAAAAATTTAATATTTTTGGCAACTTTTCAAAAACTTAATTTTTAAAAAACTAAAATGATCTTTAAAGATTTCTTAATGTGCACAACAAAATTTCAAATTATGCGAGTCAGACCTCAAGTCCTTATTGTTAGTTTGCGAATTTATAAAAAAACACCGAAAAATGAAAGCATGCACAAAATGCATAAAGTAATAGTATTAATGCTATTTATGTAATGATCCCATCTAAGTGGTCTCTTTAAGAAGTAACTATAAACAAAATTAATAACTGAAAAAAAAATTATTTGGTAATCACGATAATAACTAAGTATATTTATTACGACATGAAAAATTTAAAGATTGAAATACCACAAACAAGCAAATGAACAAACGGAAACAGCTAACAATTGTCTGTTTATCTTTAGTAACAAATCACTTTATTTTTATATAACTTTAAAAACGATTTAAAAAAAAAAAAAAAAAAAAGATCTTCAATCTACCCACTTCGCTTTACTTACCTTCTTCTATTTCTGGCAAAGGTGTGCCGAAAGAGACGTAATCATCTTCATCATCATCCATTGTCAATTAATAATCAATAAAATATTTTCAACTAAGTAACATAGTATGTACATCAAAATAAAATTACAGACACAATTAGCGTGTTTAGTACATATATAAGATTTAAAATTTAGTATGTTTACATCAATAGAGTGAAAGGTAAAACTCTTTTAGTACCTAAATAAGGTAGGAAAGATCCACAGTGATACTGGGAAGAAAAAAAAATAAAAAAGGTAGTGAAGGTAGGAGAGAGAGATTTAAAAAAAAAAAAAAAAAAAAAAAAAGAAAGAAAGTTAAGAAAATATCAATTTGTTGAAATAAGATGTAAGAATCACTATTTTACTTTACGGACTGTTTTATTGAGTAATTACAAAACTGAAACTTATTTTATTAGAGAACACTGTTAAGCAATCTAAACAAAGGCTGAATCTAGCAGTTTTATTTAATACCCCCTTTCCCTACAATAATAATTATATAAATAGCTGATAAATTTTATTTCAGGATGTGAAAAACAGTGTATAATCATATAATAGATATTTATTTTACTCACCTCAAAAATTTCACAACACTGATTACTTAATCTTATTAACAAGAATTAATTCCCCATGAGATACTCAGTTTTGGACTAACTTGCAACTCTTCTTGCAACGAAATATAAGCTTGCGGCAACGCGTTCGCATACTCTATGGCCTTCTCAGACTCCATGGCAACGAGCGTGCATTAACTGAAATCTCTGGAAGAAGCGCCATAAGAAAACAATAAATTGATATATATACTGACTGGAGCCATTTTGTGAGCCTCTGTAAGCTCAAATAAAACAATAGAATCGCCATTTTTCTTTTTTGTAATAGGGACTGCCTGATTATGTTTGATTATGACTTTAATACAGCAAATTACCACGCAATGCAGTCTTTCCTTAAGAATGCATACTCATACATGACCCATTTTACTTATTACACTATTTGGAATTTCAGTTAAACCTAATAAGTATGAAGTTATGTTTCAGGCTTCCAAGCAAGAAAGAATTATACTTTACGTAAATTGGATTTGAACAATTTTTTCTTAATAAAGAATTATACAAATTCAAGCTGAAATGTCTTCCTTATAGAATGATTGCTCGAAACGTCACACGGCAAGTCACGTTGGATGCCAGTGTCGGACAAGGGTCTGGTTTGTCCGTCCCTACAGCCGCTTTTATGGTCTATTCCCTCCTTTTGCCATTCCTAAATTTTGTAATCATACTCAATCACTCGCAGGGAACGTCTGTCTTTAGTGGACTGGCCATCCCCTACCATGGTAGGAGACCGGTAGACATGCATGTCTACCGGTCTTTCCTAACATTTACATAATCATCAGTTATCTGCAATTTGTGAAAAAAAAATTATTCATTCAACTTCCCTTGCGTCAATTTGTTTTCATTTTTGTTGTTCGTACTATTAGTTTAATGTAACTGAAAAGTAAAAAACTGGTACACCTGCCTATTATCGTGTAGAGCCGTCGTGTTCAAGCAGAAGTGTCGCAACACGATGCGACATGGACTTGAGTAGGTTAGGAGTAATTGGCACCACGAATCCTGCAGAGTTGTTCATCAATTCTTGACAGAACGAAGTGATGGAGATATCTTCTGAACAACCAGTTGCAAGACCATTCAGACCGGGGTTCTGATCCCAGTCCCAGATTAGAATCCCGTCTCCGTACTTGACATTAAATAAGAATGTACCTTTGTGGAGTATTTATGAGTCCCTAAGGGACAGTGCCCAATTAGAAGGGATAAGGTTTTTCACGTTGGCTGTCTCAAGGCGGGTTTAAGCAGACCAATGAGATTCTTACTACTATCCCGATTGGACGATAAGAAGGAAGAGGGGACAAGGCTGAAATAAATAAATATAAAAAAAAAATCTAAAAATGGAGTTGATGTTCGGAGGTCTCAAAGAAGGTGTTCGATAGTCGAGACTAGAGGAGAGTCTGACAGAATGTGTGTTCGAGAGTCGAGACGAGGAGAGAGTCCGATAGAAAGTGTTCGATAGTCTAGACAAAGAGAGGAGTCCGACAGAAGAGGTTCGGAAGTCCGACAGAAGGTGTTCGATAGTCTAGACTAGGAGAGAGTCCGACAAAAGGTGTTAGACAGTCCAGACGAGGAGAGAAGTCCGACGGAACGAGTTCGAGAGTCCAGCCAAGTCCGACGGGATGTGTTAATACATCAAATAGCACGGCCGCACCCCAAACAGGAGGAAACCCTGGACCAGACGGACGAAATATCCATAGATACCCATCAACCAGCAGTCTTCCGGGCACACCATCTTTACTCCTCAAAGGTACCCCCTTTTACATCCATTTTGAGATTGAGATTAGGTCCTCTCTCTATTTACAAAATTACTTTAAGTATTAAGAAATTGTCAGAGCTAATTTAGAAGATGTTGACAAAGCTTATTTTATGAAAATTAGCATCAGTCTTGTATGTACATAGATGTATATATATTATAATAAATTTAATTTTTTTTATATTAAGCTAGTTTCGAATGCTGTTAATTTAGCTTATCTTCATATTTATGTCTGTAGTTTCTCAGAACCTGTGGTTAAATTTTAGTACAAAAATACAAAAATACTTTACACAACGCAATTAAAATAAAATCACCACTATACATTTGATCACAGGTTGATACTCAAATATAAACGAGAACTACACGACAATGCACATTTTTTCAAAAAATGATTTTGAACAATTTTATCAATATTTACTCATTTAAGTTTTGGATACCATTGTATAGATAAGATGATTAGGCATATATTATCGGAAATATATCGTTGTTACTTGGTCGTCTATTTTCTGGTAAAATCAGGTTTCTGGTATACAAAATAACTTAGAGAAAGCACTGTAACCAAAAGAATTTCAAGCTCGAGATTTCAATGAATATTAATATTTTGACTAAGCCCAAAAGCAAATTTAAAATGATGTCTAACCCTGCTTGAATGTAGTAACTTAAAAACCCAATGGGTTAGATCAACGAAATCTGAAGATTGATTAAACATTGTAGACCTAGAACAAATCAATCAATTGAAGGAATACAAGGAGTGTTCAGAAAGTAAGCGTGCTTTTAATATTAAAAGGACAATATATACACTGTCTACCAATAAGTATTTGGACACCTGTAATAGAAAAAAAATTAACTTTATTCAAAATCAATAGTTGGTAGAGCTTCCACGAGAGGCAATTACAGCGTGAACCTTCCGGGGCATACTCTCCACAAGTCTTTGTATTACAGCTAGTGGTATTGTCTTCCACTCGGCTTTGAGTAGGCATACAAGTTCCTTCACCGAATTTGGACGGGTAGTGCACCCCTTAATTCGGCGATCCAACTCGTCCCAGAGGTTCTCGATAGGGTTCCGGTCTGAGCTCTGGGCAGGCCAGTCCATTCGATGAACTCCATTGGCACCATACCAAGCCTTGGTTAACATCGAAACATGACAACTGGCATTGTCGTCCTGAAAGTAACAGGGGTCCAACCCGTAAAACTGCTACAAAGTAGGAAGCACATTGTCATCCAAATTAGTGCAGTAGGCATCGGCGTTGAGCTTACCATGAATGGGGACCAAGGGTTCCAGTCCACACCAGGAGAAAAACCCCCAGACCATAATTCCACCTCCGCCGAACTTGACTGTTGGCACAATGCATTCTGGCTGGAGACGTTCTCAAGGCACAAGCCAGACCCAGACATAAGGAACGGTAAAGGGTGAACCTTGATTCGTCGCTCCAAAGAACCCGTTTCCACTGATCTATGGTCCAATTTCGATGTGCTTTAAACCACGTTAACCGAGCAGAGTGGTTTGACTTTGAGATCAAAGGCTTATGGGCAGCAGCCAAGGTTCAGACTCTTTCCACAGAAAAAAAATTAAGCACTTTTTAAGCACCTTTTAAGCACTTTTTAAGCATGTTAATTTTCATTGTACTATAACTGACCTACAGCTAAAGCTTAAAAATTGAAGCTTTTCATGAGCTTTATGATTTGTAAAATGACATTAAATAATATATCGATCAATTTAATAATTTTATTAAACACAATTGTTAATATCTCATGCTTTATGTTAAGACATATTTCTTGCCTAACATAAATTTTAGAACAGCAATAGTCCTTATTGATCAAATGCCCCCCCCCTCCCTAAAATAAATCTGAAATATTTGTAAAGTTAAGAAAGTACTATTTGTGGTGGAAGATCAACAAGTTTCACATTATAGCAACAGTATTTTTACAGCAACATAGATGTAAAATAAGATAATAAAAAGTACTTCTGTATTATAAACAGGTAAATATATTCACAGACACACACACACACACACAGGGAGACAGAAAAGAAGATTCCATTCATAATAGAAGATGAGAACCAAAAAATATAGGGAGGGAGAAAAATAAGAGACTATGTCTAATTTTGAAATTCATTTTTCTTTTCTTCTATACATTTTTTTAATTGGTCTAACTCTTCTTTCTTATCTTTAGCTTTGTTGAATCGAGTGACGATTAATTACCAAGGGAAATAAAAATTCAGCAATCGATATTTGGGGAAAAATAAGCACTTTTTGAGCACTCGGAAAAAAATTTTAAATTTTAAGTCTACAAAAAGAAAATTAAGCACTTTTTAAGGACTTATTAGGGACCTTAAAAATGGATCTACAAAATAAGCACTTTTTAAGGATTTTAAGCACCCGGCTGAACCATGGCAGCACGACCATGAAAACCAAGCAGATATGTTTCCTTACGGATGGTATTCGTTGAAACAATACTCCCGGATGCCTGTTGAAACTCCTCGCGGATGAGAGCCATCGGTTGGGTGTGGTTCTTCCGAATTTCTCTGGACAGCACTCGTCAGTCTCTATCTTCCAGTTTCGTTGGTCTGCCGACTCGGGGCACATTCCGACAATCACCGCTCACCTTCCACTTCTTAATCACATAGACCACTGTCAATTTTGGGTACTTCAGATCGCTAGATATGTCCCTTAAGGATTGGCCACATTTGATACCCGATAATTATACCTTTCACGAAATCAGAGAGCTCCGAAATGCGCGGCATCTTGCATGCGACTAATGCCTATGTTGTTTCCCACACAATGTATACCGGCGGAGGCCGTGACGTACCTCAGGTTATTTCGTCATTTGCATAGGTGTCCAAATACTTATCGGTAGACAGTGTATATATAATTACATATTCTTATACATAGCCCCAAGTATTTTTCAATGTATTACCTTTAGGAAGGATAATGAGCTTTGTTATAGCATCATCAAAAGTCTCTTGTCAGCTTTTTGGACCACTGTTTTAAGACACTATAAAGTTCATAATGTCTTAAATCTCAATTTTTTTTAAAACCATAAATGATCCCAGAGATGTGTAAAAAGATAAAAATATGAATGATTCCAGATCAGGATTATAAGTGGGTTAATTGATTACCTCCCAACCAAATGAATCCCATTTTGTGAGGATGTGCATTATGAAATGGGAGACTCTCTCCACTCATCCATGGAAATTTCTTACTGAACCTACAATGAAAAAAATACCCTCCCTTTGTTAACATTTCCATCTTTAGTCTTATATCAGCCCCCTCAGGGGGTTTACCTACTTTAGGTAAACACGGGTGTCGCAATCCCGAGGTACCCCAGCGATCTTTTCTCATTTCTTTTCTACTCTCCTCTACCCTTCTACTTTATTCTTATCCTTCTCCCTCGTTGCGGTTTCCTCTTTTGAGGTGAGGGCACCCCTTGAGAAGCTGTTTCCACTCTGCTGTCGCTTGCTCCTCTTGGCGTTGAAACTGCCCACGTGTTTGCCGTGCGTGGATACCCGTGTCCTCGGAAATGGGGATCCTGGTAATTGAGGGGCTTCCCCGTAGGGGAATCATCTGAATGGCATTTCCATTTATGCGGGGAATCTTCAACACATTGCTTTGGCCTCGGCTTCGAGTAAACGGGGGGTACGTAAGTTCCGGTGCGTATCAATCGGCTGGTGGATAGACTTGGTCATCTGCTACGGTTCAAGCAATCGGCCTGTTGGCTGTGCGCGTATAGACCCGGCTAGCACTGGTGCAGAACCCTGCATCCCCTTGTTGGGCTCCGTGGTGGGTGGTGCGGTCGGGTCCGAATCTTAAATACATTTATTATGGATCCTTTAAAAAAACACTCCCCCGTCAATGTATCGTCTGTTTCCAATGAAACAAATACTGTTTTTCGTTTTTTTCTGATCAAATGTGATGATGGAAATTTTCATAACATGTCTCCATTTTTAATCCATAAAGTCATTCTGTCTACTGTAGGAGAAGTGCGAAACGTAAAAAAACTGCAATCCGGTGATCTTCTTGTGGAGGTTACTAATAACACTCAAGCCATCAATATCAGTAAATTAAAAACAATAGGCAATAGAACCGTTTCCGTTAACATCCATAAAAGTTTAAATCAATCCCGAGGCGTCATATCTGAACCTGACCTACAGAACATCTCTGAATCAGAAATACTTGAAAACCTAAAATCCCAAAATGTCGTTGCTGTCCGCCGTATAACTATTAAAAGAGACAATAGAACAATTAACACTAAGCATATTATCCTGACGTTCGAACAACCAAAACTCCCGACTTCCATCAAAGCTGGATTCTTAAACTGCCACGTAAGACCCTACATCCCAAACCCTTTGCGATGCTTTAAATGCCAAAGATTTGGACATTCGCAGACGTCCTGTCGTGGATCTTTCACTTGTGCACGTTGCTCCGAAGCAGGTCACAGTAGCGAAGGATGTACCTCACAAAGTAAATGCATTAATTGCAAAGGCGACCATCCGTCATACTCAAGATCATGCCCCAACTGGTTAATAGAAAAAGAAATCCAAACCATAAAAATAAAACAAAACATCTCTTATCCCGAAGCCCGCAAAATAGTGAAATCTAAAACCCCCAAACCTGGACTCTCTTACTCTGCCGCCACCAAATCTACTAAATCCATAGCCACCCAAACTGATTTACCTGTTAAAGCTATCACTCTTCCCATATCCTCACAACCAAAAAAGAATAAACGTCCTGTCTCGATACAAGTCTCAGAAACTGTTGTTCAGGATACTTTTCGGAAACAAAAAACTATAAATAAAAAAGGAACTGAAAATAGACCTCATATACCCAAAGAATCTGCTTTTAACAGGAAACAAACTCGTCTAAAACAAAAAAATATTCCTCCCCAGCCGTATGTCGATGACTCTATTCTAACGTTAAATCCTTCAGACTCTGAAGTATCTGATGAGTCTATGGATCAATCAGACACTGACACTCCCAATCATTCTAATGGGGCTACTCAACCATTGTCTAATGCTTCAACACCCTTATAATCATGGCCCTGCTGCTTTCATGGAATTGCCACGGTTTTCCTAACAAAATCGACGATCTGCACATCATAATTCATAATCCCGCCTGCTTTGCCCTGCAAGAAACGTTTTTACATTCACAAAATAAAGCCCCCAAAATCCGCAACTATTCTATTTTAAGAAAGGATTATGAATCTGGAAATAAAGCCTCTGGAGGTGTTGCACTAATTATATCTAACAGCATTCCTTTTCAGTCTCTGAATCTAAATACAAATCTTCAAGCAGTTGCCGCACGTGTCCGTCTTAAATCCCTCACTACTGTTTGCAGCCTATATTTACCCCCCAATGAACCAATCAATCTACATCAGCTCACAAATTTAATAAACCAACTTCCTCCTCCGATAATCCTGCTTGGTGACTTCAACGCCCATAGTCCTCTTTGGGGTGGTCCCGAGGTCAATAATAGAGGTCAACTAATCGAATCATTCATATCCGATCTTTCTCTGTGTATTCTAAACAATGGGGATAACACCTACTTTCATAAACCTACTAAAAGTTTCCACGCCATAGACCTTGCAATCTGTTCTCCATCTGTCTATCCTTTATACTCATTTTTCGTTTCAAGTGACCTTCACAATAGCGACCACTTTCCGATATTTCTATCTCCGCTCTACCATAATTCGCAATATATACCTCAACACATTCGGTACATCGAAAGAAGAGCAGACTGGTCTTCTTTCAATTATCTCGCAGTTATCACTCCAGACACTATTACTGGAACTATAGATGAAGCGGTCAACCATGTAACCTCCACAATCATCAAAGCGGCGGACGTCACAATACCGAAATCTTCCTGTTCAGTCAGGAAAAATAAAAAACCGTGGTGGAACTCAGATTGTCTATACGCAAAAAAACAGCAGCAGAAGGCATGGAGTATCTTTCGGAGATACCCCACTACCGAAAACCTGACAATCTTTAATAAGGCTAAAGCTCTTGCCAGGAAAATTAGACGCCATTCTCAAAGGGAGTCTTGGGTGAAATATGTATCAGGTATTACAAACTCAACGTCCAGTAAAGAACTCTGGATAAAAGCTAAAAGAGCAATGGGCATTTATCATAATAATCCAATTTCCTGTCTTTCTCATAATGGACAAATCATTTCAGATATAAAAGATATAACGAACACAATTGGTGAAACCTTTGCCTCAGCCTCCAGCAAACATTCTTATTCGAAAGATTTCCAGTTCTACAAAACAATGTCTGAAAAACAAACCGTAAACTTTACAACTTCATTAAACTTGCCCTACAATAGCCCTTTTAACATCAAGGAATTACTTTTCTGTTTACGTCAGTGTGGAGATACTTCACCAGGTCCTGATGCCGTGTCCTTTAAAATGCTTAAACACCTCTCTCATAAATCTCTTACTACCCTACTACATCTATATAATAGAATCTGGTTAGAAAATAAATTTCCAATTTCCTGGACTCAAGCAATCGTTATTCCCATTAGCAAACCTGGAAAAGATCCCACTAATCCGTGTAACTACCGCCCGATTGCTCTTACAAGCTGCCTCTGCAAACTCCTTGAGAAAATGGTCAATAGGCGTCTGACATTTATATTAGAAAAGGAACATCATATTCATCCGTTTCAAAGCGGATTTAGGAAAAACAGAACAACTGTAGATAACATCATACATCTTGAAACCCAAATTCGTAATGCCTTTCTAAGACGCAACCACTTAATATCCGTTTTCTTTGATATAGAGAAGGCTTATGATCGAACTTGGAGGCATGGAATTCTTCGTGATCTCCATCGATTAGGTTTTCGTGGAAACTTGCCAAATTTTATCAAGAACTTCTTGTCTTATCGGGAGTTTAAAGTTCGAATTAACAGCACTCTTTCCAACAGCTTTATACAAGAAGAGGGCGTTCCTCAGGGTTCTGTTCTGAGTGTCACACTTTTCTCTATTAAGGTTAACGACATATTAAATCAAATCCCATCAACCGTAAAAGCATGCTTATATGTGGACGACCTGCAAATCTCTGCTCAAGGCAAAGATATTCGTTTCATTGAAAGGCAATTACAAACCTCAATTAATCGAATTGTTAAGTGGTGCAATATAAATGGTTTTAAAATATCTGGGGAGAAGACGACTTGCGTGCATTTTTGCCGTAAGCGTGGACTCCATCTGGACCCGGAGCTCTTCTTGGGATCTTTTAAAATTGACGTTCACGATTGTGTAAAATTTTTAGGTATTTACTTTGACAAAAAACTTACGTTTGCTAAACATATTTCTTATCTCCGCACAAAATGTGAAAAGAGCCTAAATCTTTTAAAAGTGTTATCTAATACTTCATGGGGCGCCGACCGTGATGTCATGCTTCGAATATATCGCTCTGTTATCCGGTCAAAAATGGATTATGCTTGTTGCGTTTATGGCTCTGCTCGCGCATGTTTTAAGAAAGCTTGACACGGTGCATCATTCCGCTCTTCGGATCTGCTCCGGTGCTTTTAGAACTTCACCCATTCAAAGCCTATATATCACATGTCATGAGCCATCACTTCATCACATACGTTATAATATATCGGTTAAAACTTACTTTCGTATCATCTCTCATCAATCACATCCATTGAGAAAAATATTCTTCGATAATAATCTGGATCGTCTTTATTTTAATCGACCACACTCCATTCCTCCATTTGGTTTGAGAATTAGGAGAAGCCTTAAAGATACTCAGCTTGCCAACATTGATATCTCACCTCTTCTTTTATTTCAAGCGCCATCCTGGGAGAACCATAACATTCATTATCTTCAACCATTTAAAGGTTTTTTAAAAGAAAGCACAGGCCCGTACATTTACAAACAACTTTTCAGTTCCTTTAAAGCACAATATC
Organism: Pardosa pseudoannulata; assembly: GCA_032207245.1. Lineage (NCBI taxonomy): Eukaryota > Metazoa > Arthropoda > Arachnida > Araneae > Lycosidae > Pardosa > Pardosa pseudoannulata. Next base: position 96,887,720 of record CM063509.1, read on the forward strand.
CGAACTATGAGGGCATATATACTGACGGCTCTAAATCTCAGGATTATACTGGTTTTGCCATTTGTACTGACTCTAATGCTTTGAGCTATAGTCTTCATCCTTTGTGTTCCATATTTACGGCCGAAGTCATTGCCATATACGAAGCCTTAAAGTACATTTCATCCAGTAATAAAAGGTTCTTTATAGTCTTCTCGGATTCAGTCAGTGTCTTGGAAAGCCTCAAAACTGACTCGAATACTCATAGTTATGTTTCTCTTGTTATCCAGCTGCACAAAAATCTTTCTCGTCGTGGGTTTTATATACTTTTCTGTTGGGTTCCTGGTCACGTCGGTATTTCCGGTAACGAAAAGGCTGATGCTTTGGCGAGACAGGCAACATCATCATATTCTGGTTCTCTGCCTTATAACGATATAAAAAAAGCTATCTCTCGTATCACACATGACCGCTGGAATGCAGAGTGGAACACAGAAACTGAAAATAAACTTCACTCCATCAGGTCATCCATCTCATTTTGGCTGCCTCTCAAATGTCGAAAAATGGACGTCATTTTAACACGTCTTCGTATTGGTCATAGCCGAGTCACTCATAAACATTTGCTATGTGCAGAGCCTACTCCGCAATGTTCTATTTGTCATACTCACCTCACTGTCCATCATATTTTAACTTCATGCATTGCTTTAAAACATTTTTATAATATATATTTTAAAACTTTTAATCCTAGTTTGAGTGAACTTCTGGGTGAAACTCCTCATCCCAAACTGTTTGAGTTTCTCTATCGTACTAGTGTTTTAGACCTCATTTAAATGTTTTTTAATGTTTTAATGCAAGTCTTTACCTCGTCTTTGCTGTATTTATTTTTATAAATTTTTAGTATTTTCTCCTACATTAAAATTACAATTTTGTTTCAATATGTGCTCTTTTGTTTGGCGCAGCATATCCTAACTTGGATCTTGCGCCAATAAACCATAACCAACCAACCAACCTTATATCAGCAATGCATCACAAGTAGAGATAAATAGATAACAGGGTTCCTGCTCTTTTTCCAGAACAAAAATTAAGGACTTTTTAAGAACTATCTAAGGATCAAAGTAACTTTTTATAAGGACCTACTTAAAATACACAACATAGCTGCATAAACCCCCTATTTTCTGAGTAACATATTTTAACGATTATGAACTAGACAAGGCATGTTAAATATATGCCCAACAATATTTCAGAATTAAGTTTTTAAAAATGCCTAAAACTTAGTAATAAGATATATCTATTTGACAAAAACTAATTTTGAAAAATTTACATCTAAAGTTTTTTGAGTGATCAAACTAAAAATAAATTGTGAATAAAAACAATATTATAAACAGTACTTTCCCAGGGTTTAAAAATGACTCATATATATATATATATATATATATATATATATATATAAGAGTGATTTATATATATATATATATATATATATATATATATATATATATATATATATATATATATATATATATATATATATATGTATATGTGTGCGTGTATACTAGCTGATTACACCCAACGTTGCCTGGGAAAGAAGAAAGTTTTAGACTTTTCTATAACATTGAATGCAAGGAAAATTAAACTTCCATAACGAACTGAAATATCTACAAACCCTCATCCTCCATACTTTGTTTAATTAAACTCTGCATGACTGTTAGCTATGAGGAAAGGGCAGCTGACTTTATACTTTAAACCTTTTAAGTATATGAAAGATTATTTATTGGTCAAGTAAGTAACTAAGAAAAAACTGTCATATAAGAAAACTGATAGGAAATCACATAACGATGGCGATCTCGTCGATGGAGGAATTGATTGTGTTCCAATTTAAAAATTAAGGAGTTTTTAAGGACCTTTGATGAAAATTAAGTAGTTTTAAGGGCCCTTGGAAATGAAAGCTAAAATTAAGGAGTTCTTAAGGACTGTAGGAACCCTGGATAAGGAATATTTGGTACAAAGAACAATTTTTGTAATTACTAAATTATTGAATACCGCTGTATTGCAAATGAAGTAACTCGGTCTTTTTTCATAGGATTCAACTGGATTATTAATATATGTATATATGTTGTTACAAATTACCTATGAAGTTAAAAAAATATATATTAACTTCTTTTACACATATACAACAAAAATATTTATTTTACCATATATTTTTTATAAAAAATTTAAATTATATGTTTTTTTTAAGATGGCAATTTTCAGTATATTATATAAAACTAAGTTGAAAACTCTATATATTAATATATATACACACACATACATATGTAAAATTTTTTTGAACATTTTATATAAAATTATATATAAATTTGAAAGGTTTTATGATAAAAATGCATATATAATTATGACCAATAACTTTTAAATAAGCTGTTAAATTGCAAAATTTCAAGCCTTTTTTGCAACCCAGGTTAAAAACTCTTTTTTTTTCTCTCCAATTTGTGTATTATCTTATGGTATCATGGAACATTAATTTCTCTCCCTGATGGAAGATAGCTATCCTTCATAGAATTGAACAGACTTTCCAAGCATTTGTTCTGTATAAAAAAAAAAAAAAAAAAAAAAAACAATAAATTTTATATAAAATCAAATTTAGCTTTGATTTTATAGTCAAATATCTAGCATTTTAACTAGCGATTGATTCACTATGTTTTTAACCTTAAGTTCGTTTCAATGCTGATTTTTAAGTATAAATTAAATATTTATTCTTTAACTTGGAATTTGTAATAAAAATCCTGTAAATACTTAATTTCTTTAAAGAAAAACCTTCTAGATAGTTTTCTAAATTCAAAATACAGAAAATTTTTGCTGGAAAATGCAAGTTGAAGCATGTTTTTTCATGACAAAATATGGAAAAAAAAATTACAAAATATTTTTTTTACTGATTTAAAAAACATACTTAAATTTCAAAGGGCTTCATGATGCTATGCATTTCAAAGGGCTATGTGTTGTATGTCATAATGCAAGCTTACTTGACATAGCTTTAATCAAATAATAATAATAATAAAACCCAAGTGTTAAAGACCATATGAAATACAGAAAAATTCATAGAATAGGAAAGTTAAAATAAACCTCTTCCTTTTTTTATTATTAAAGAGTGATAACACTGAAATTTCAGATTACAGACTGAAACTGAGAAACAAAATAAAATTTTAACACTAGAAACACGGTATGGGTAATTTTGACCGCAAATCAATTTTGTTTCCAATTTTCTAGAAAAATTACTAATAGAATTTTAAAAAGTTTCTTGACTTTTCCTAATTTTATATGAATAATAATAATAATGTGTAAAGTCATGATAAGTTAAATACTTATAATATGAATAAATACTATATATACACAGGGGGGGTCGGAGGGGTGTTACTGGTAACAGGAGGACAGTTGTGAATTTTATTGTAGTAGCAGTATACATTGTTGCACAGCAAACTAATTTTTGCAACATTTTGATAATGTGCTTCATTTTAAGGATAAATAACAGTTTTTCATCTATGGGAGGAACCCATTTATAACTTTGTATAAGAGAAAATGCATCTGGTTAAATTATTCAAAGTGCACACTCCACTGTTTGTGGTTTTGGTCTATTAAAATCTAGTCTGCTCATGGCGCAATGCTACCATTGCTAATTTGGAAGTTTAACGGGTTCCCCTTAAATTTCTATCATTTAAGAAAAAATGCATGCTCAATTGTTTTCTATATCTGGGTAAAAATCAGAATCGCCCTGAAAACCTTACTCTCTTCAAATACATTATTTTGCATTTGACAGAACCTTTCAAAAATAAAGAATGAACTATCACTAGAGATAATTTTTTCACAACACTGAATCTATTCCATATATTGAAAATGAAGAGCACTGGTCTAACTGGAGTGAATAAAATGGAATCTGGGAAAAAAAAAAAAAACTACTAGTATTTGTGAAAAAAATTAAGATGTTATTCAACGAAACATTGTTATTCAAGTATAACATGTACTTTGACAAAATATCAAAGAAAATACAGTAAAAATGTCTTATTGATCTCCCTTTATTCTACAGTTGAAACTGACAATTATAATCCAAAAAAGCTTTCTGAAATAATATTTTATAACTAAAAAATATTTGGTATCCACATTGTTGCCAAATGGCTAAAAAATATTCTGTGAAGACGGGATCAAGGAAGTGGCTAGTTCATGTATTCTAAAACATTGATATATCTGAGATTGACTCATGGATACTATACAAAGAAGTTACTTGGAATAAAATTTAGGAGAGAATATCTTCAACAGAATACCTTCAACAACTCATTGAAAAGTTGCATACTACATATGATATTTGCCAACAAAAATTCCAGTCATATAGAAAGACAAAAGCTCATACTACTGAAGAATTAGTATAGATGTGAAAAAGAGTCTGTAGCTTCTAAGTGTGGAAAAAAAACTGTAGATATTTTTTCTGGCTGTAAAATACCAGTGTCCCAAAAGTAAACAAATTACATAAAAAGAAGTTGCTGAAACTGTACATTAAATGTGTAAGAAATTAAATATTTTAATGTTGTTTGTATATTTTTCTATTTAAAGTTTTCCATAGTGTAATATTATTTTTCATATATTATAACAACTTAATATCTAAAAATTAATAAATATTTGCCTATAAATGCAGATCCCTTTTTGAATAACACAAGTTTATATTAATCAGGGTCAATTTGACCCATCCTGTGGTTTAAGATATATCGAAACTTCTGCAGTTCATGTGTTAAAGTAATTCTTTTGCACCAAGTACTGTACTGGCTACAGATGTCCACATGTCACCTGATCATGTTCAATGGTTAAAGCACGGTTTTGCCAATAGTTGAGTTGTCACCTTAATAGATTATTTCTAAAGAGTTAGAAAAAAGTGTGATTTTTTTTCAAATTATTTCAAATTTTTTAATTTAACATATGAAATAAAACTCGTCTTTGGTCTAGTTGCAGTACAATCTTGTCATGAGTAATAATGAAAATAAATGCTATTTCTGAAATTACAGATTGAAATATTTATTTTATCATAATTCTTGTTTAATATAAAAGAAATGAATTTAAAATAAAGATGGAACTAATAACAAATAAACATCAATTAGTTACATAAAAGAATTTACAATGTCATAAAAAGATAGATATTTCTATCTTAATTGATGAAAAATATGTAACTAAATCAAGTTACATTCCTATAATCACTTGTACATTCTGGACTGCTTTTGTTGCCTTCAATGTTTCTAGAAGTTCCTCTTGTGAGCATGCTAGAAAAAGAAAATTTTTTAAATTAAAAATTTTTTTAAAAAACTTTAAAGCAGGACAGGATCTAGGTGGTGATAGCAAGGTAGGTGATTACTTATGATGGCAAAAATTTAGAGAGGCAAAACCATTTAAGCTTAAAAAAAAAAAAAAAAAAAAGAAAAAAAAAAAAAAAAAAAAAAGTAAATGAACATAACCCACAAAAATGTACTTCAATCTCTTGAAATAAAGGAATAAAATCAAATATGAGATACAGAAAAATCCATAGGAGAGGAAAGTTAAGAAATATAAGGTTTTTCCTCAACATTTATTTATTAAAAATGTGGTAAAAAACACTGAACTCTGAGATTACAGATTAAATTAAACTAAGAAATAAAATGAGATTTCAAAGTAATTCTTTTACATCTAAAGCTGATTTTTAGTAACAAAATTATTTAACCATGTCTACTCAATATTGTGCTTAATTGCTTTGCAGTATTGGCCATTAAACATAAATTGTGCAATAAATTAGTCTGAAAAAAGTTATTCATGATTTAACAGAAAAGAAACTTTCAAAGTATATGCTTCTAACATAGGTCTTAAATATTATTGTATTGTTTTAAAAATATATTTAAATTGACTCTAAAAACAGTATGTAGAAGCTTTAATTTATATGTTCACTGTCATTACTTTACTTAAAATTGAAAACTTTGTCAACACTAAACAATCTTCTGTAAGACTGAATTATTACTAATTGCCTTAATTCATTAGTCTTTTTTCTAATTAGTATGGTTATTTATAATTCTGTTTTATATAATTAAACTTTTTACAGCATTTTTTGGGTTTGCTTACAGTGGCTAGGAACAGTCCTGCTTTAAAGTTAAAAAAAATAGTAATACATACATGCACATTGGAATATACAACTTGCAGAATAGCTTTTTATGTAAAAGAAAATATTATGCATAGTTTAAAAAATTAACATAAATTAATTCACTTTGTAAATAAATAAAAACTCAATCAAAATGATTTATTTTTCTTGCTCAAGTAAGAATTAAAACAGCACACACAGGAACACACAGCTTATTCTTCTTTAGTAAATTGTTATTCTTACCTAATGGGGATTCTTTGAAATATGCAAGTTGTAAGCACTGTTCTGCAGAGGCCCTGAAACATTTTAAGTTTTGTGAAGATATTAATTTTAAATTTCAAGATTTGATTATAGAAATTATTCAGAGGTAATTATGCACATGTAATTAAGGACATTAAAAATACTTCCCCAAACTAATCAAAACGAAAATGATTACTTGCTTCTAGTAAAACAGATTTAACATTTAGGCTTAATCTGTGGAAGTATTTTTTTTCTAAAGAGTGAAATAATTTATAAAGACCATTAATGATTATAATTTAAATACTTGCTGCCAATAAAAATTATATTTCTACCTTCATAAGCCAAATTACAATAAATCATGTATTGTAACTTCCAGAAGAAACATTCCAGCATTTATGTACAGTCGAACTTCGATAACTCGACTTCCTATAAGTCGAATAATCCGTTAACTCAAACTTTTAATCAAGTCCCGAATCAATTCTATACTTTTCTTTAAAATACTGTCTTGATAACTCGAAGTGAACATCTTCTAAGTCGAAATTTTTTGTGATAGATTTACCGGTAAAAAACACAATTCTCTTCAAATCTTCGAATGCCAGTCCACTGCCTCAGGACACTATTCACGTCTTACAACAACACCTGGAGACCACCAAAGGCACAGACAACACCCTATTAAACTGTGTTCAGAAATTAGGTGACTTTGTGAATGCCAATGGCCTTAAAAATAACTGCTTTTTTCAAATGAGATTTACATGGTATGTATACTAATTAATATGTAATGAGGCCAAATTTCTTGGGTTTTAATAAACCTTTTGAACCCATTCTTCTCTTGTTGTTTACATTGGCTATTAAAAAATTGAAATGTGTACAACTACAGTATTATGTCACATATCAAACCATTCAAACCATGTCAATCCATCTTAAGTGCCAGTTGAGATGAATGGTTGGTAACTTCAATAACTCAAACTTCGGAAAAGTCTAATATTTTTGGGGGTCCCCTGGGACTTCGAGTTATCAAAGTTCGACTGTATTAAAATTTAAGTTCTCAAAGGAGGGTGCAGCATTTATATTAATATAGCGCTGATGTGCAATAAATAATAATAATAATAAACAGGGTTTTATTTATTTTAAATACTGTAAATTCCAAAAACACCACAGCATTTACATATTTAAAACTTAAGCTCTCAGAGGATGCAGCACTTACGTAAAAAAAGTGCTTTATTTATCCTAAATGACATTACAGCACAATTACATTTTTCCTCATTTAAAACAGCAATTACATCAGCTAGAATTGTAAACATTCTGTCAGCTACATATTCTTTGCTATAAGTAGGTGTTACTACTTTAGTATGGTTTGGAATACTATGGTTTACTTTTCTGCTACAAGAAGGCTAATGAGACCAAGGCCAACTGCTTAACCCTCTAAAGTTCTTGGGAGGATATTTCATTAGAGTCATAAATGTCCTCTTGCAAAGAGTCGTGTAGATAATCCGCGACTCTCTCTTCACTATCAATAATGGAATTATCCATATTGAAATTTTCATTTATGCAATTATCTCCCCAGCCATCATCTTTTTCAATTTCAAGATCCGATTCATCTGTATCAGCGAAAAGAATTGCATCAATTTACTCTTGAGTCAAAACTTTTCCATATTTACTCATTTTAAAGACTGTTTTAAAATTATATATTATTTTTCAACTACACTAAAAAATTCAACTGCTATCAAGTAACTAAGTAAAAATCCAACACCGATTGAGAGAGAGGACAGCAATCAGCACTCAGTAGAACATATACACATGTTTGAGTTTCTATTATAGTATATGGGCCGACGAAGCTAGCATTCGCAAAATGACGTAGTTATAAATCAACGTCATTTGTCCCCATCAACGTCAAGCATGTTCTCAAGAATGACCACTAGTGATTCCATAAGGGTAGGCAGCGATAGAATTCTTTGGCTGGTGGCCTGGTCGTGTGAATTGAAGGCCGGCTTTGGACCCCAGAGGGTTAAAGAATATACTGAATGGCTATGAATATCCATATCAGGTTGGGATTCCAAACTACAGACTCTAATACCTGAAAGCAGTGCTCTACCATTTTGGTCATTTGTTCAGCTTAAGTATTTGTTAGATATGTTTTATTAAGTAAGAAGAAAGAAAATTTTTGAAAATGGTCTAAAAATTATCTAAATAGCTTAGTTATTATAGTAGAAAATGATTTAAAGCTAGTGAAGCTCAGTGTAACTTACCACACTGAACAAATTGGTAATAGAGCAGCAGTACTTTAGTATATTAATATTTTGTGATTGTAATATTCATGGTAATGTCATGCATAATTTAACTAACTGCAGCATTTCTATACAATTTAAGTACTTTTGTGCAATTTTTGAGTATGGTCTTAATGGTGATGCAGCAGAAATTATGTTAACTTAAGACAGTAGACCAATATCACAGAGTGTTGATGGTGCATAAAAAATTGAATGATTCTGACATGCCAAGATGTCAGTGGCACCAAAATTGTTATGAAGTAAAATAACTTTAAATTTCTTATGAAAACTGTATTCTAGTAACAGGCTTGCAACTGCTGAGGTACTTTCAAAAAGGTGAGAAAAGTGACAAATAATACAGAATAAGTGACTAAACATTGAAAGAAAGCAATTTTTTTTCTCCCCTTGATTACAGATGCTATTATTAATATTTTTCTATTTATTTTAACCCTAAATCAAATGATTCATGCAAGACATGATTTTAGAGTCAAATACAAAAAAGGTTAAAAATTTTGTTTAACACAACTCAACATTGCTTTTTATTCAAGAAAATCTATAAATTAGATTTGAATACATACAATACTTTAATTTTATAATCACAATTTTCTGCTTATATTAATGATGTTTTGAAATATGTACATAGCTAGATTAGAGTATCGAAACAAAAATTGTGAAGAAAAAGAAAAAGAGAAATGTGTGCTTTGACTTAAATTACTTTAATGTATTAAATGTACATTTCAGTACAAATGTAGATTTCAGAAACTTCTTTACGAATTTTTAAAATCACTAAATTCTGGAAACCATATGACTAATTACATTTTAATAAGAAAAATAAGATTACAGCACATTTTTGGTCTTTTATTAAAATATTTTGTTATTAATTCAGATTTTCTTTTTCAACAACAGACTTTTGCTGTGATACACCATGAAAAAAGTGACAGGTGAGAAAAGTGACGGAATTGCAAGCCTGTAGTAAGTATATTTTAATACAGTTGTACATATATTATGTTTTGCAACTAAAAATGTTAAGTCAAACATACCTATTTGAAGGATTATACAAGAGAGTTCTCTGTAGCAGAGCAATGGTAGCAGTTGATTCAGATTGAAAAGTAGATCTTATTCTGTTATACCTGATTATTTAAAATAAAATTTACTTTTACAATAAGCAACATATTATGCAAAAATCAAAAATACTCTAGATGATGTTATTATAAAAATAAAAAAAAAAATTGCTACACATAAAATATGGGGTTACAGAAAACAATTCACATCTAATTTTTATCAATGTAGTGCTTAATATTATTCTAATACAGTATAATCTTATTCTATCTCATTATTCTTATGCAATAATCATCCAAGTGCCAAACAGAATTAAAGTATAATATTGCTGTTTTTTAAATTAAAGTGTAGTTAAAAATTGAGAATCCTTGTTAAAATCAAAGTTTTAAATTCCTATGATCTGACTCTAATTTAGTGCCATAAAAGACACAAAGTCCAAAAAAAGTTACAAGAATGGCAAAATTCAGGCTCCTTGTAGAGGTAAACAGGCCCAGTGGTTAGGCAGTTGGAACAATAGACTTGCTGCATGGACAGAAGTGGATGTCCTGCCAGGACAATAAGGAAGCAGGCCAAGTAGTTGGGCAATCAGAAACACAAGCTTGTCACAGGGGCCAGTAAGAAAGTAGTGCTAGTGGGCTCATGAATGGGAAAGTGGGGGATTGGGGCAGCAGGCAGGATGAGAAGGAAACTTAAGTTTGTTGCATAGTTAGGCAGGGCAAGCACAAAGGATCTCAGGCATACTCAGTGGTTTATTAATGGAACAGATCTTGTCATAGGGGAAGATAATGGTAACACACACATATGAGAGTTCCCACTGTTTTTCTAGAACAAAAATTAAGGACTTTTTAAGGACCAAAGTAACATTTTATAAGGACCTACTTGAAATACATGGCAAAATAACATAAACTCTATTTCCTGAGGAACATATTTTAACGATTATGATCTAGACAAGGCATGTTCACTAAATGCCTTACAATATTTCAGAATTAAGTTTTTAAAAATTCCTAAAAATTAGTAATATGATCTATTTGACAAAAACTAATTTTGAAAAATGTCATCTAAAGCTTTTTGAGTGATCAAACTAAAAATAAACTGTGAACAAAAACAACATTATAAACAGTATGTTCTGAGGGTTAAAAAATGACTCATATATATATGTATGTATGTATTATATGTATGTATGTATGTGTATATATATATATATATATATATATATATATATATATATATATATATATATATATGTATGTATGTATATACTCGCTGATTATACCCGACATTTCCTGGGAAAGAAGAAAGTTTTAGACTTTTCTATTACATTCAAAGAAAGAAAAATTAAACTTCCATAAGTAACTGAAATATCTACAAACCCCTCACCCTCCATGCTTCGTTTCATTAAAATCTGCATGACTGTTAGAGATTAGGAAAGGGAAGCTGACTTTATACTTTAAACCTTTTCAGTATACGAAAGATTATTCATTTGTCAATTAAGTAACTAAGAAAAAACTGTCATATAAGAAAACTGATAGTAAATCAGGTGACGGTGTTGGATCGCGTTGATGGAGAAATTGATCACATTCCAATTTAAAAATTAAGGAGTTTTTAAGGACCTTTGACAAAAATTAAGGAGTTTTAAGGGCCCTTAAAAATGAAAGCTAAAATTAAGGAGTTCTTAAGGTCTTTTAAGGACCGTGGGAACCCTGCATACATATAAAGGATTATATATATACACACACACACACATATATATATATATATAAATAAACTATGGAATAAACTTCTTATTTTTATTACAAAAGAGAAAAAGAAAATGATATGAGTTAAGAATAATACATACGGTTGTAATCGCAGAGTATAATGCCGTGGTATTGGAAGTGATGAGTACCCCTAAAGAAAGGATCATATTTATGAAATAAAGATACAAAATAATTATACTAAATACCACCATACATTAGCTTAATCAGACATATTAATAGTTGATAACAAATAGAAAAATTTCATATAACAAAAAATAACATCCTATTTTTTAAACAGTTTTTGGGGAAAATACTATTTTTAACCCTTTACCTGTCCTATACCATCACATATACACACTTCTAATGCTATATAATGTTTGTATATCACACAGAATACACAATAATCTGTATTCTAAGTGGAAAATAATTAGGTGTAGCATTTTAAACTTAGTTATATTTTTCAGTTAGAGCTTTCAGTTCAGTTTAGAGCTTTATATCTAATGTACACCATAACAAAATGGGACAGCAAAGGGTTGATCTATTTCATTCAAAATTAACAACTGCATTACTAACATGGTTGCTTTTAGTTTTATATTTTTCATTGCAAAACAGTTCAATAGAAAATGACATCATTATGGGGTAGGAGGTACAAGAGCTCAAAGTTTGACAAACTATTACTAAATTATTTATAAGGTTAATTCTAAAGCATGATTAAAAAATGGGAATGTTTTATATGTAACAGAAGATATTGCCACACTATCATGAAACAGGGCAATATTTATAATTACCTTTTTTTTAAAAAACTATTCAACCAATAAAGGAAAAAATAAATTTTTGACTTTTGATTGCAATCACATGACCAGTATGTGAACAACATCTGTTCAGATGCATGCAGGTTACAATCCCCTGCCTGTGTATTTAACCTGTATTATAATAGGTTATTAAAAAAAATATTATAATAACAAAGTCAAAACTGCTTCATTCTAAAATTAGCCTTGGCTGGCACCAAGTATAACTTTGTGTATTTGCTGTCTTATATGTGACTAAATTTCAGAACTGCATTTCAAGAAAAAAAGCTTCTTGCTTTTATAAATAACCACAATGAGACACAAAAATTTATAAAATATACAAAAAGTGAATATAAAGTAACCTACAGGCCATAAACTTTCTGTTGGAGTTCCAAGAAAATCAATAATTAATTTTATGACATCGGAATCTGAATTTCCACTGAATAAAGCCTTTCGTTTCATCATTTCAGCTAGAATACATCCACAAGACCTAGATATAAATATCAATAATATAGATACAACATGTCAGAAAATATAAATAAAATTACATAATTATAAGTTCTTTTTATTTATGTTATTAGTAATCAGTTGATGACCAAGTCAAAAGTATGTTGCTTTTTGAACATATTTTATAGTTTGAATTCCATTACTGCCATAAAGCTTGTTAATATTAAGAATTTACTTTAAGAAGTAAGTTTTGATCCCATTTACTCTCAAATAATAATATGAAAAAATATATTATATATCTCCTAACAATTTGACAATGATTTTGATTATTGTAAATTATAAAACTGAATGGACTGAATACAATTGTTTATTTGTAGGCACTAAATAAATGCTTATGGTAAAAAATATATAGAAATATTAAAATGCATGTATATATGCCAATTCCAAAGAAAGATTTCTAAAAACAGGTTTGAGTGTATATAGCCAATTTTAAGCTTCCTCTTTTCAGTGTACTGGATCATTAAGAAATGCTCAAAATGGATTTGTTGGATATTTTTAAAGTTATTTTTAAAAATTCAATATATTATCTCTATCATATGGGCTTAAATTACAAAAAACATAAAAAAAAAATTAAAAAATAGCTAATATCAATTTGCTTAAGATTTGATTAAGATTTTTGAATTTTTTTTTTCAGTTTTATATATTTTCTGATCTTTTTGTGGTTATTTTGCCCTTTATTTTATTTTACAAACATTTTGGCCACCAATGGCAAAACAGTCAACTTATATTGCATCTGTTCCCATTTAGCATGGATTTCAAATTAAAGTGTAGTATTATTAAAAGGATAAGCATATAGTTAACATAATAAGTATACAGTAATTCTTAATTCAATGAAAAAGTAAGAGATTAAATTTAATGTGAATTAATCTAGCAAAGATATTACAAATCAAATGTAGCTGTGTTCTATCAATATTACTTACATTTCATAGTTGCCCATTTTTAAAGAGAAACTATATTATTTGCTTATTGATGCTTTTATTTCTAGCTTATGCCGTCCTTTTAATGATGCCACCTTTTATTGTACCGTATAATGCTGAGACTATAGAATATATTTTGAAAAGGAACTAACCCCTAATTTAATAATACAAAAATCACAGTAAAATCTGGTAATAATGAATATTTTAGCCTCCTTTCCAAGAGATGTTTTCAATAGGATAAACAAAGTCATGAGATTGGCAATGCACATGCAGAGATGCCCACTCCAGAAGGTTAAAAATAAATAAAAGAGGGAATTATTTTTAGATTATTTAGAGTGAGCTAAACAAAGTTTGATAAATTGCTTTAATTATGTACTCATAGTTATAATAATGTTTCAGAGTGTAATTTTTATCCTGAATTTTACAATAATATGCACATACAGACTCCATAGAATATGGTACAAATAGGTTTGAATATTACAAAACTACAATTTTTTTTCTTGTATATCAGTATTTTAAAATTTAACTTTGAATTAAGTATATAATATTATTACAATTTTTTAGTTCAAATAAAGCACAAATGGGAATTTAGAATTATTTAAAAAAGAAATTTATTTTAAACTCTTTATTGGTTTTATGATTTTATTGTATTAAGCAAGAAATCATACTTGCATAAACATACATATATCTAACTATAACTTTTTTTATTAACATGAAATTTAGTGCTTATATTTATAACTTAATTACAGACTTTTAGTAATCAATACTTAAAAGCATTTGAATTCTAAAAAATATTTAATCCAATGAATTTTGAGGTAAAAACTTTTAGTAATCAATACTTAAAAGCATTTGAATTCTAAAAAATATTTAATCCAATGAATTTTGAGGTAAAATCATAAACTTATGTTTAATAGTTACCATATATCAACAGTAGAAGTATATCTATCAGAACCAAATAAGATCTCTGGAGCTTTATACCTGAAATAACATAAGTCTTAAAATAAATTACAATGCAAGATATACTTTTAATAAATTTTTAAAAAATGTCACAATTACTGAAAATTATAATAAATTAATATTCTTAAAATATATTGCATAATAAAGTATTTAAAATTATATTAATGAAATAAACATGGATTTTCTGGAACTGTTGTGAAAACTTAGCAATTCAAATGAGTTAAATTTTTGATGAGCATTATGCTAATGTCCTGACTCTTGACTATAAATAAAGAAGTTTCTCATAAAAGAAGAATTAGTTTATCTTATAATTATTAATATTCTCAAACTAATTTATTATAAACTGTGATTGAACAAAAACCCAGGTTAAATGATGAAATTTTTCTAAATCAGTGGTTAATGCCTATATAAAACCCTTTTACTGCAAATGTAGGCAAAGATTTTCTTCCATGAAACTTCTCAAGACAGTTTGGGTTGCAGCGCTACGGTCTACTGTTTTGCACAAGGGCTAATCAGACCAGGACCTACAGTTTAATGCCGATTCCGAACGGCTAAGAACATCCATACCCGCAGCGGGATTTGAACCCACGAACTCCGGTTCCGAAGAGCAGCGCTCTACCATTATTCCATCGTTCGGCACTTCTCAAGACAGGAAACAAGGAATAGAAGTATAACATATGTGATTCAATCTTTATCGATAAATAACTTGGAAATTACAGAATTATATCAGATATTTCAACTGAACACAAAATCATTTTAGAAATAAAGGATGCTGGAAATTCAGAAGCCAAAAATAGTAATAAACTGCTAAAAACAGAAATAACAGATCTTTTAACCATCTATCTAAGCATTGAAATATGGTGAACAAAATATAAACTTTCTTGGAATCAAGATGTGTTGATGACAATATATATTACATATTATGATTGTTGTACTTAAAACTGCTAAAGAACTAAAGAAAATTAAAATTTAAAAACCAAACCAAACTGACCAGCTTTAATTCTTTTTGTATAAATGGGAAAAAAAATAAAAAGTAAAGTCATTTTGGTATTAACGTAGCATGCAATCTACCTATTTAGTTAGTTCATAGATAGTACTACTGGCACAGAATTTGAGGGTGTTGATAACTATGAATACAGCTCCTCTCCATAAAACAGATAATCTTATGGTTTTTCACGTGTTTTTTGAGTGCTTTTAAACTTAATCATTCTTTATTGCACATTTGGATATGTAAGCTTTTTAATTTTATTGAGTCATAATCTCCCATGAATCAATTATCCAATTTCTTTTCCAATTTGGGCTGCACCCATTACAAAACAGCCTTCCTATCTGTCTATGTGTGGTGATGAAACCCAAGAAGTAACAAGGAAATATAAAAAAGATGAAAAATACAAAAGCCTAAGATATTCCCACAAAGGATGTCAAACATATAATCAATAAGAAGACCAAATGCTTTTTTTTAAACTTTAGAGAATGTTAGAAGTCACTGCAATAACAACCTTTCATTATCAGAGATTAGGGAAGTTGTTCATTATTGGAGCTATAATACTTCCCAAGTGACTACTCAGAAGTTTACAGTGAAACACATCCCACTGTATATGACTGGTACAATTTCTGCTATGATGTCTGTATAGAGATGTTTGAAAAGACAACCCTTTGTCAGCTCAGGGTTGAAATTGATGAATCAGTCGAGTCCTATTCTTCATGAAAAGAATTGTTTTCAGATGATTCTAACACATAAGGCATTGTATGTTAAAGAAATTATGGCAAATGAACTGAAGGTCTGGTTTGGTTTGGAGCACTATGGTCTACTATTTTGTTACACAAGGGCTAATGAGACCAAAACCTACTACTTAAAGCTGATTCCAGATGGTTACGAACACACAAGTCATCAGTAGGATTCAAACCCACGATCTTCAGTACTGAAGAGCAGCACTCTACCATTTGGTACATGAATTGAAGGACCATAGATCTTTGGTCTAACATGTTAAACAGATAAATCGGAAACACATTTAAAAAAAAAAAATCATTGAATGGAGAGATGCTGCAACATTACTACCAATAATACAGCAGGAAGTAAGATCTGGTTCAACATTCATGGCTGATGAATGGTTATCTTATAAAGGGCTAGGCCGATTAGGATACAACAGATATGCAACATTCAGGCACCTTTGTCAGGGGCAAAAGCAAGATTTTAAAATTTAACACGCTGCTCACAAAGTACATGCATATGCTATTTACATATATAATAAACAAAACAACCCAAACAAATTATACATAATTATTATTTAAATAACTATACATAACTTAAATATAATTCAAAAATTTAAACAAATGTATAATTAAACCAATAAAATATGTAAATTGTTAATATTTAGTGATATTATTATGAAACATCAACATACTTAATTTATGTAGATACTTTAAATTACATACAAGTATTTAGACAGCAAAATTTTCAAATCAGTTAGGATACCTTATTAAAAATTAATAAGTAATAATTTACATGCTTTTTGATGCTTACCATCCTAATCCTACATATGGAGTCAAATTGCCAGGAGATATTTTTCGAGACAAACCAAAGTCAGCTGTTAAAATAAAGAAAAAAAAATCTTTTATCTAAAAAACAGTTTTAAAAGTTTTTTCCTCCACCAATTTCCCTTTCATGCATTATGCTATAACATGTCATTTTTCAATTTTTAACTTGTTTTAAGGTCTCATTTTCCATTTGGGTCATTTTTTTCAATCAATTTACACATTCTTTCAATGGCATTGAATACTTCTTCAAGATTATTCAATTTTTTTTTTGCACATTTTTCTTGATTTTACTTTAGAATCTATTGAGAATCTGTTTGAATAAACTAGATACACTTGGCAACAACCAATGAGTCAAAGTCTAAATTATGTCTAAGTTTCACAATGTCTGAGGAGATTGTATCCATTTGGGAATAAAAGGAGAAAAAAAAATAATGCAATGGTGCAAAACATATTTACACTGTTACATAGTGGAATGAAAGGAGATTACAGACATTAAGAAATAGACGGTAGCATATAATACAGAATCATCATTTAATGGATCGTACACTCACATAATACATGATAGAGACAAGGATAACGAGTCAAATAAGTATGGTGCTGCTCTCCGGAGCTCAAATTTCACAATCTGGTATACAGATAATAGCCATTCTAAATCAGCTTTAAGCAGTATGTTCCAGTCTCATTAGCCTCCATGTCGCAAAACAGTAGATCATAGCATTTCAAACTAAACATAACAATTTAACAGAATGATTTACACAAAGAATTCAAAATAAATAGGTCCCTCTGGAGCAACTAGACTGTTACTCTCATGGTAGGATATCTCTTCTGCTCATTCTTTCCATTTGAAATTTCCCTTTGTAGCAGGTTCTGAAGTAATTGTACTGTTTCTACTTGGGGTTCTCAGAGCTTGAACTCAGGTGCTTCCAGATGGATAAGTTATGCAATGCTAATAACTAGCTTTGTAATGTCAGATTCAATAACTTATGCAAATGGACCTAAACTTTATGAATTCTATAGTGTTACGAAGTAAACTTAACAAATTTTTGGGAGCCAGGCTATACAAGGGGTAAATACACATGGCAGGCAACCTAAATGTTACAAACTTTATGACTCTTTGATATCACAGAAGCCCTTGAGATCCAGTTTATGGAAGACCCCATCTATTAGTCCAAACTAATCTTAAATATAATCTTAAAACTATTAATAATCTTAAAACTTAGATTTGGTCCAAATTGACATGGTAGAATGCTCCACCAGTAGAATGTACAGTTTTCATATTTTCAAACCACACAGTAGTGAATCAATCAGTACTAATTGAAATTCATTACTCAAATTACTAATCATACTATAGCAGGTTCAGTACTGAGTGAAGATGTACTATGCAAGATATTCCTATACAGTATAATCTCTAAAACCTGGATTAAAAAAAAATATATATATTTTATCAATAGATGGTTCTGCTGATTGACTGAACATGTAGGAGAGTAGATAATAAAAGCAGGGATTTGAAAGGGTATACATTTTCTTTTTTTGATCTCTGAAATCATGACCATCTGGACCTTTTGCATGTGGACTTATCTTTTCATGTTTTGTTTTAGTGGCTATGTCAGCTGCAGATAGTAAAAAGATTTCTCTTTCAATTAAAAAAATAAATAAATAAAAAAAGCAACATAACTTAAAGAGTGCGAAAAAGGAACCATTGCAAATAATAAAAATGTGTATGAATTACGATTTTGGAAAATTATTGTACATGACATCTTTAAACAGAAAGAGAAAATTCTGCAGTTTCTCAAAAGTAGAAATGATGAAAACAAAAACATTATGTATGACAAATAACAGACATGCCAACATTCAGGCACTTGTGTCAGGAGCAACAGCGTGGTTCGAAACTTTAACATGTTAATTACAGATTATACATAAGTACATATCTTATTGGTTTCTAAATTAAAATTAAATTTTAAATATTCACACAGCAGTAAATTGTAAAAGGTATATTAAAATTTATGAGTAGTTTCTTTAGCTATAACAACTTATTTTTCAGAACAGTTTTTCTTATAGCAACATTGACCCTGATTAAAATATTTCCATTCTTCCATCATCAGGGATTCTAGAGTTTATCTACTCAAATTTGACCTAAATTCAATTTGGTTTTCCCGTACAATACTAAAAACTTTTAGCATGCAGCATTACTGTGTGAAAAGAGTAATAATGAACATTTTTTTTCAAAACTTTGTATATAATTGCTGGAATTGTAATCTTATAGCTGTTTAAAAGTTTTGTTATTTTACGGAACAATTTGAAGAGTTTCCAGAGTTATCAAATTTTCTCATTTCTCAGGAGCAACTTTGGAGAATCGGGAGTAGTTGGCATGTCTGTAAATAATGCTGATTTAGACAGTGTTTTAATCAAGTGGATTCTGGAAAAAAAAAAAAAAAAAAAAAAAAAAAGTGAAAATATACCACTTAGTGGGTGTATGGTTCAGGATCAGGTGAAATTTTTCATGAAGTGATGGAAATAGATTTTGATTGTAACTATTTTTCAGGCTGGTTTGATATAAATTAAAATGACAGTCAACTTTGCATATGCAGAAAAAAGGCAAGTACTGATGATGAAGTTAGTGAATCATTTGTTAAATTAATAAAAAAAAAAAAAAAAAAAAAGTAAACAAAAACCGTACCCAATAGATATACAACACTGATGAAATGTTTTGGCATCATGTTTCAAGAAAAACACTAGATATGGGTAAAGAGTGAAAGTGGAAAAAAGGATATAAAAGAAAGACTAACTGTTTTAGTTTTTGATAATGTTAAAAGAAGTCACAAATTAAAGTTATTGATAATTTGCAAAAGAGGTCTAGAGGCTTGAAGGGTATTAATGTTTATCCCTTTATTTACCAAGCTAATAAAAAAACCCTTCGTTTTCAGAGTCCATTTGAGAATTATTTTGTACCATATACTCGAGTTCATTTTATATCAAAAGGACTTCCTGAAGTTAATTCTTGATAATTGTTCTGCCAATCATGATCCAGAAGCTCTAAATATAAAAAATGTTAAAGTTATACTTTTGCCACCAAACTGTACATCCAATCATACAACCAATACATACAACCAATTGATATAGGAGAATTAAACAGTGTAAAATGTAGATATAAAAATGATTTTAAAAAATATCAAAGAATCTAAATAAAAATAAAAATGTAAAGATTTTGTTAAGGAATTTAATGTAAAATTTAATATTTAACATGCTGTGATTCATTGGAAGTGTTTTGATCAGAGCAAATACAAACATTTAAAAAAAAACTTGGCATAGCTTGTTGCATACATTGGTTTACAGTGATGGTGACAATGATAGTAGTATCAATTTCGAGGGTTTTCAAGTGTCTTAGAAAGAATCTGAAACCCAAGAATTATCAAAACTTGCTAATAAGAAAAATATTAAACTCGATAAATCAGAAGGACTTAGGAATTGATCACAATATGCTGACCATGGGTTCTCTGATTATTAAAGTTAGTCTGAACATGGTGAAAATGAAATAATATCAAAAGATGAACCGATAGAATCATCAAATAAAGTGATATCATGCATACAACAGCAGATTTTCATATCGGAACACAAAATTATCACTGTGTATCAGATTTGTGAAAAAATAATTTCTAATAAACCTAAGCTAAGACAACAGATATTAATTGAAATATATAAATTTTACTGTAAATATATTATGCATTCACACCTATTGATGAATTGAAGATCATTCAGGAGGTGATAGTGTATTAGTTCATATAGCATTAAACAAATTTTATTTTTGAATTTTGAAGCTATTTAAATGCTGTTATAAACTACTTCCCTTAAATAAATAAAAAAAAAGGAACCAATACTTACTGATCTTTAAGATTCCAGAAGAGGTGAAGAGAACATTAGAAGGGCTGAGATCTCTAAAGTACAGAAAAAAAAAAAAAAAAAAAAAAAAAAAGATTTTAAATAAAAAAATAATTTAAGTGAGATAACTTTACTTTAAATAATGATTTAGCCTCGCTCTCTCTACATATATATAAAGTTTAACTTTTTCCTTTATACAAATTCACAATTTTTGACCATGTTTAACCAAACTTAGTATACCTAGTTTTAGAATATGTCAATCAGTACTGTCCACATGAAAAAGTTCTTAAACCATTCCTTACCTCCTTTTTTCTTGATCTTGGATGTTTACTTATATTAAATTAAAAACCTTTAAACAATTTTCAAATGTAATAGCAAACTTTTTTTTGTAGTGCTATTTCAAACAAAGGTGATATTGTTGATGATAGTTTGTGTATAATTTAGCTGAAAATAAAATAACACCTAATTTATTTTTGAATATTGTCTAAAATTCTGGAATTTTCTTTTCTCTCAAAATAAGATAGCCTGCAATAAAATATACATTGCACATGCCAGGAGTCATTAAAATATTTCATATTATCTCATTAATTAAATATAAAATTTTCTAATTTTAGATTTAATTTTTAATGCTTAAATCACCAGCTAAGCTCTAATGTCTACTTTGAAAACAATTTATAGTTACAACATGGTTCGTACACTTTTTTAATGGAAAAAATTAAGCACCATTCAAACTTTTTAAGCACCTCTTATCAGAAACATATCAGATAAAATAATGGTTATTACATTAGGTTCAACAAAAACGTGAACAAAACAGAGTGTGTATAAAATGAGAAATCATTGTATTTCACAAACACAGAATTCAAAATTTTGGGGAAAAAAGGAGAAAAATCAAAAAGAGAGGTAGTTGAATAACTATTAAAAATTAATGTTCTGATTTACTTAATACAAAATCAAGTGCCTAAATACGAAAGTATCTAAATAACTTTTTATCAATATAAACAAGTACTTAAGTTTCTTAGTAAAAAAAAAAAATTCAAAACAGATTCAAATCAGATGTTTCTTCAATTTGCCTAATTAAAAATAAATAAATTCACCAATACAGTGGAACTTTATTATATTAAACTTTGAGGAACCATATTGTTTGTTGGACTTAATAATTTTTACTAATATAAACAATCACTCGAGTCTCCTAATCAAAAAAGTTGAAAACAGATTCAAATCAGAAGTTTTTCAAATATCCTAGTTTAAAAAAAAAAAAATATAATAATAATAAAATAATATAAATGCGCATTTTAGATATCAAATTTTTAGGGAGACATTTCTATACACAAATTTTTAATTTTGTGACTGCAGAATTTTTTAAATGGCAATAAAATCTATACCTTAATAGTTTGGAAAGATAAATAATTATCATTAAATTTAATTTTAATCAATGTCTAAAAACTCATGATTTAAATAATATGTGCACTGTATAAGGCTATTTTTTAAGTGGACAATTAAAAAAAAATTTTTTTAAATAGTTATATTTCGGAACGATGATCGAATAGGACGGGATTTTTTCCGGTATCTGAGCCAGGAGGTTCGAATTGTACTTTAGACTAACAGATTTGTAACCATTTAGTTTGGTCTGAGAGCGCTAGAGTTTTCTTTTTTACCCGACGGCTAAAGACATCGGAATTTCATTCACACTGAACGATTAATCCCGAGCGACCTTTTATGATTTTCATAGACGATTTCGAAATATTCAAATAAAAACTGTCGGCAAGAAAAAAAAATAAGGACTTTACGGGAAAATTAAGCACTCTTTAAGCACTTTTTAAGGCCTTAAAAACGTGTTTCGAAATTAAGCAGTTTTTAAGTACTTTTAAGCACCGTACGAACCTTGTACAATGATTTATCTGAAAATATATATTAAAATCTTGATGGATTTTAAAACTATTTTTGATTTTAGAACTGTGGCAACATTTTATACTTAATTTAGCTATATAAGATAGAATATTGGAGTATTTGATTGCATAAATAATAAGATGGATGAAAATTAGCTTAAAAGGCACATATTCTATCAATTTCATGAAATGATTCATGATACTATAAGATTTTCTTTTAGTTATGCGTCTGCTTGATTCCTAAAAAAATAATTAAATTGTTTATGGCTGATTTCTTTTATACATTAATACTTTATTTTTATATAAGGGATTTTTTTCATTTATCTAAAAATGCACTTTGTACATATATGCTCTATACAAGCTAGTTAAAATTGTATAAAGAAAATCAATAACTTTGAAATGTAAATAAAAACAAAGTAAAATGTATTTGGAAAGTTACTGTTTAATGTTTACACATGTTCTGTTAATTTCTAACAACATAAATTTCAAAGTTTTTTTAAATTTTTATTTTTTCATTTTTTGCATCATCTGATAAGCCTAGCTAGCATTAAGAAACTCTGGCAACATTGAGTGCTATAGATAACTAGTCTACTATATTGTAGAAAATCATGCTACCTTAACAAAACAAAAACACTGTCTATATGTAGGGAATTACAATACTTATTTTCCCTATCATCCAGCTGAATTGCATAGCATTGAGAGGGGCAATATCTGTTATACTCTGTTGTTAAAGTAATGTAGTTACTATGTATGTGGCATGATTTGATGTCATCTTTGTCAGTAAATCTTTTTTTTTTTATTTTTTATTCTATGGGCATAATTTGGGAAGAGCAAGAGGGGTCAAATGCTCCCTCTTAGAATTTTTAAAGACGGGGCAATATTACTATTTTGCCTCACTAATTTTTAGAGGTTTATTCATATTTTAAATTTTTGATGACTTTTATCCCCTCAGTTAAAATGGCTCAATTGCATCCCTGCTTTACTCTATGTGCCTCCATAAAAGCACCTAAAGATCTGATAAATACAATAATGGTTAAAGGAGCTAGGCAAATTCAATGTTCAGATGAAAGTATGACAACTCTAAAATTAATGGACTTTAAAGTGAAACCATTACCAAGCCTAAAAAGGAAGTTCAAATGGCATTAAATCATCATCGGCTATCTCAATTTTTAGTTGGATTCTTCATTTTTCAAAACTGAAGCTTTTTTATCACTTCTGTTTCAAATAAGAAGCATTGAAAATCTGAGCAGATATAACTACAATGCACAGAAATTGCATATAAAAGCTGTTTTAATTAAAAATGCTCATAGGGATTTAATGACCAGTAATAATAAAGAAACAAAACCACTAAGTACCGAAGCCAAGAATGCAAAGATGCTCTATGAATAGGCATAAACAGATAAAAAAGCAAGAACTGATATTTTGGCCATTAATGAAAGTGAATTTTGTCGCATGAAACAATCCAGAACTTCAAATGAAGTATGGATTAAATTTAAAAAAATATTTATTAATGATAAAGGATGAATCACATCACAGCCCAAACAGAATAATTAGAGCAGAGTATAAGAAAGGGTGCTGCCATCAAATTACAATATAACTGGTTTATAAAAAATATTTATTGTAATTCTCTAAAGTATATTATAAATAATAATTAAGCTATCTTTACATATAAAGTTCTTTGTGTATGTATGTATTTTGCTATGCATTCAGAAATTGCTGGACTGATCTAGATGGAATTTCACATGTTGATCCAGGTCAACTTTAGAAAAGGTTTGAAGCAGGTCAAATTGTTTAAAGGTTGAAGACATGTTGAGAAAGATCCCTTTTAAGATTTTAAATTACACTCAGCAACTATATTTAGGCACCCTCTGATATAGTTTCCTTTTCATTAGTGCCAAAATTTAAAATCTTTAAAATAATTTATTTCACCTGACAGCTTTAAAATGTTTTTAGATAATACAACTTTTGCTGCTTTTTGATTATAACTTTTTTCATTTATTTTATTATTATATTGGTATATTTCTTCCATTTTGAATTCAATTACACCATTTATTAAAATCTAATTTTAAATGTTAATCTTATCTCATTGCTGATTGTGCTATGGTTTGAAAAAGTATTTAACATTTATACTATGGGAGTAATATTTTTATTTTGTAATACATTTGTTCTAGCAAAAAACTTGGTGATTTTCAGCTACTAAGAGTAAAGATTAATAATCAAATATGATTCTTTTATTTTTTAGATTATATTTCATAAGTTGCTGATGAAGATTAAATTTAAATTAATGTGTTATACTTATGATGAGTTTTATTTTTGAAATTCCTTATATTGATCATTTAATATAATCTAAAAACTAATTTGAATTTTGAAATAAATATAACAGGCTTGCAACTGCTGAGGTACTTTAAAAAAGGTGAGAAAAGTGACAAATAATACAGAATAAGTGACTAAACATTGAAAAAAAAAAGCGATTTTTTTTCTCTTGATTACAGATGCTATTATTAAGATTTTTCCATTTATTTAACTCTAAATCAAATGATTCATGCAAGACATGATTTTATCGTCAAATACAAAAAAGGTTAAAAATTTTGTTCAACACAACTCAACATTGCTTTTTATTCAAGAAAATCTATAAATTAGATTTGAACACATACAATACATTAATTTTATAATAACAATTTTCTGCATATATTAATGATGTTTTGAAATATGTACATAGCTAGATTAGAAACAAAATTGTGAATAAAAAGAAATGTGCACTTTGACGCAAATTACTTTAATGTATTAAATGTACATTTCAGTACAAATGTAGATTTCAGGAACTTCTTTACGACTTTTTAAAATCACTAAATTCTGGAAACCATATGACTAATTACATTTTAATAAGAAAAATAAGATTAGATCATCACATTTTTGGTCTTTTATTAAAATAGTTTGTTATTAATTCGGATTTTCTTTTTTCAACAACAGACTTTTGCTGTGATACATTATGAAAAAAGTGACCGTTTACTTAACACTAGATTACCCAAGGCAGTCATTTTGACTGTTTTTTAATTTCAATTAGAAAAACAATTATGAAATATAATGACACAATTTCTTAGAATTTGGAGACTTTTTCTATAACATATAAATGGGTTTATGAATAATTGTAGTTACTTCCGCCCTCCTTTATTATATAATATTAAAAATTAATTTTAAACAAATTTCTTTACATATTTGTTATTTTTTCACAATGCAGTCATTTTGACTGTTTTTGGGCAATATAGGTATACAAGAAATCTCGGGCAATCTAGTGTTAAAAAAGTGACTAAAAGTGATCAATTGTAAAAAAAGTGACTAAAGGTGAGAAAAGTGACGGAATTGCAAGCCTGATATAACTATCACTTGAGAACTTTAATGACCTAGACAGAAGGTTTGATGCAAAACAACTATTAGGATAATACAGGATCACTTTTCCTTTCAACAGCTATATTTTGGACTGTTACAAAAATATTCAATGTGAGCAAACAAACAAAAGGAACAAAAATGAAATAATATACAGAAATATTTTACATACCTGTGAAATACAAAATTCTTATGAATGTAGTCAACACCAGTGAACAATTGCTGCATAATATTCTTAATCTATAAAATAAAACAACTATTTAATTTCAAACAGTTAAAAAGTACCTTCAAGAATTTCTATTTGATAACACAATATATTTTCTAAATACTATGAGATAGAAATAGTGTTAAATTAAGAGTAAAACTTCATTAACGTTATTTATGTCATATCTCACAAAAATCGTCTAATAATTAATAATGAAGTATAGATTTTATATAAATAAAAAAATTATAATATTGCTATATAAATATAATATTGCTTAATACCAGAAACCTAAAACAAATTTAATGCTTGCATATATACAAAAATGAACAAAAGAGAATGTTTAATGTAACAATGAGAAAAATTAAATAGAGCAATAAATGCTTGAATTTTTTTAGAACACAATTTTTGAAAGTTCCTTTTAATTCTTGCAGTATTAGTTTCATAAAAATGTATAGATATGCTTTACATATGAATGATAAAAGCATTACAGAAAAGATGGTTAAAGAACAGAATATATAGATCATGAGATTATTATTGAGTTAATATGTCTTAAGAAAAGTAAAATTGTTTATTAGAAAACAAGTATTACTATTCTGTCCTGTTGTGTAATGCTATTAAGACAAACCAAGCTCATGAGCCAAAGGCTACTTAATTTAAGGCAAAGGGTTGCATCTTTTGTTTTGAAGAGTACCACTAGGATGAAAGAATGACTTTTAGCTCAAATTGGTCTTATAATTTAAAAGCCGAGACTAAGAAGAGCCTCCAAGCTTAGCAACCTCCACAGGTACCATTTGAGGATGCTGTGACTACAAACTTATTTTCTGTGTTCTAGCCGTTATTAATAAACATGGCAATCTTTGGCTTGATCCTTAAACACAACACTCGTTATAAGCTTGATGTCTTTGCAGAGAGAGCTATGGCAGCTCTATTATTGCTCTTAAAATAATAAATTTTCTACTTTTTTTGTGGGGGGGGGGGAGCATCTGAAATTTAAATGAATAACATACTTCATTCTAAAAAGCTTTTAATGGAAAAATGAATTTCAACATTTAATTAACTAATACGGCAAATCTGGATAGTATATAATAAACATTTAGCAACTTAAAAGGATATGACCACATATTATATTTAACCAAAATACATGTGGTCAAGTGTCTGCTGATAAAAAATTTTGAATAATTAACCTCTTTAAAAATTCGAGCTCTATTTTCTGTTTTGTGCTTAGATAAATCTCTGAAGGTATAACTCCCTTTTAGGCCATTTTTTCAAGTCTTAGAAATGTACAGCTTTAAAAAAAATATTACAATCTATACATAGTTTTTAAGCATGAAAAATGTACATTAAAGATTTTTTGTAAGTTTAATTATTAAATTATTTAAACAATTTTATGCACAAAAATTACAATAGGCATAAAAAAGTACCTGTGGCTGTTGAAGAGCTTGTGTATCGACCTCATCAATTACAGAAGAAAGGGAATATTCACAATACTCTAAAATAAGGTAAGTGCTAAAAAAAAAAACAAAGCAGTTGATGATATCAGATAGCATATAAAACAGTAGAAAATTATGAAACAAGAAATTAAGTTAAAATTTTTGCAAATAGCCCTCATAAACATCGTTATTTAATTTTACTAAATGTTTTTTAAATTTAGAATTAAAAAAAAAAATTTAAAAGAGGAAGATAAGCATTAAGATACATTTAAAAAAGTTTTTGCTTCGGTGAAACTCTTATAAATAAGTCATTGTATGTGTGTATGTATGTTCCACATCTCCTCTTAACCTATCAGTCAGATTTAACTAGAAAGGGGTCCAGCATTTCCTTTACTGGACCTGAGCTTGTCCTTGGTATTGCTCCAGGGTCCATTAGGAATTCTGTTTTTAGGCATTTTAGGCACTTTTAGTATTCCAAGTGGCTTAGTGGGACTGGTCACAGGCAAGCTAAAGAGCTGAATCGTGACTGCCCAAGCTTGCATAGTAAGGAGCTCTTGTCGCTTCATAGGAATGGCTTGAGGAAAGCTGTTAGTCTTCTTACTGGTCACTGTGCCCTCAAGGCACCTCAGCATAATGGGGATTAGTTCTGATCCCTTGTGTTGTGGCTGCCGTCTTGAGGAGGAGACTGCTCGCCACATTTTGTGTGATTGCGAGTATTTCTTGGTTCTTAGGTTTGAGCACCTTGGTCGCCACCTTCTTGAGCCTTGGGAGCTGCAGGACATCACTTTCAGTAGTCTGCTGAGATTTGCTTCAGCTTGTGGCCTTTTCTCATAGGCACTCTTGGGTTGTGTTTTGTATTATTCTTCCTGGGTTTGGGTACAATAGACCTCTGGTCGCAGTGCGTTAGATTCTAAATTAAAATGGTATAAATATGTTTTATATAAGAGAAAAAAATCCTGTCAAATTTAAAACATCCGACATCCATCCTTTTCCCTTTTTTGAGCATTTTGTCATCATTTTAAGCCCTATTTTCCCTGGTTAAGAGCAGGTTATTAAATTTATACCATAATAAATATGTGAAAATAACATTTTCAGCATTATGATTTCATTTCTTTAACCATTTCATTTAATAATTTTTTACTTCAAATTATATAAATATCATCTGCACAATTTTCATCCATCTCTGAATTTACATATTAAGGGATTAATTTTCTTTTATATTTGACTTAAATAATAGATTAGGTACATATGTGCTAATTTTAAACTCAATCATTGATTATTTTTGATACAATGAAAATTTTATCACAGGTATTGACAACAAATTCTTTTTATTAAAAACTAAATTCCAGGGAGTCCAAATTACATCTAGCATTTAATTTATATATCTTTGTAAATTAAGAAGTTTTCAGTCATTTGTGTATCAGTTTTTATAAAAAAACCCACATGGTTTGCCATTGATTCCCCAAATTTTGGACAGTATTCATATTAAACGCCAAACAAACTGTCAATATTCAAGCCTCTGCTGTTCATATCAAGTAATATGAAAAGATATTTTAAAGTTGGTAATTAACGTGTGACAGCAGTCAGTAAAGCTTTTTTTAAGTGTTAATTATATATTTTACCATGTCCGAAAACTTTCGAGCAAAATTTGAAACTTTTAAGACATACTCGAAGCAGATAAGTCATAGGCAATTATATATCTTATTGCTTATGCATGTATATCAAGAAAAGTGTGAGTTTGATTTTTAAAAAATTTTGATATTAATGGTCAGTAACAGTGTAAAATAATTTTGGAGAATATTCTTTAATACTGAGAAAAGAATGTTATTGTGAAAGCTTTCTGACCATCCTCTCAGGTGATATGACAATACAAGATGAAAAAATTTTACTCATATTTGTCTGATATGGAAAATTTAAACTATCTCATGATTTCTCATTGGCATGAAAAGAATAAATTGTTCCTGCCAGTTCAAATCAAATAAATTTTTATACAAAATTCGTTGCAGCCATCTATTGTTGTACTGCATACTTTAACACATTACAAATGGTGTGTTTCAAAGTTAGCATGGTTAGAATTCTTAAACTGTTAAAATAATTTTATTTTTTAGAAAATTAGTAGAAAGAAGCAATAAATGGCACAATGGATGAAGTATATGGTATAAGTAATATTTGTGCCATGCTGAAAGGACGGAGAGGGAAGAGTAAATTAAGAACCTATGCAAGTATTATGTAAAATTTACTAGACAGAATGGCTTTAATAATATTTAAGAAAGTTCTATATATTCTGATTATACATTTCTGAATTCATATTTGTAGCCAAAGCTAATAGATCAATGGTATACAAGAAAGTTCCATATCAATTTCTGTAAGTTTGTATTCATGTTGTTCTAAGATACAATATTTTAAAACTAAGAGTTAGCTGTAAAAATGGATTTATCAGTCTGCTTTGTGAACATAACATACCTGGACAACAAACAGTTCATACAGTTCATGGTCCAGGTGGGTTATGTCCACAAAACAAAATACATGGTCCTTGATCAATTGGCTGAATTGGATCATAGATTTAATTCACATTCTACTGTATACAAGATAGTAATATTGCTGATCAACGTCCAACAGCAGTACATAAGTGTTATTTTTATATTAAATGGTGTGAAAAATATATGCTAGGTATTTCTTGATCTTAAAAGCATAATTTATAAGAAGAATGAATTGTTGTATATTTTTAAATGTTTGACAATGTAAAAATAAATTTGTTACTCAAATGCCATAGGAGGCACCATGCACTAATAATTTAATAATTTTGCTGTACCCAAGATGTTTTGATGCAATTTCACCAAGCAAAGAATCATAAATGCCTGGAAAAACAATATGGAAACTCACCAATCTTTTAGGCATTACACTATCACTATACACTGATTCCAGTTGCCTGTGAATTACTGTCAGTTTTCCCTTTTCAGTATACAGAAATAAAATAACCTAACAATCAGCAGGATTTCCAATCACACAATTCATTTAAACCCTTTCATGGGCCGTGGGAAGATTACTTCTCACCTAAACGATATTACAAAATACACCTGTGGGAAGTGCAAAACCCATTATAATATATTGGTCTTGTTACTGAAACTACGGGAAGGCTGATTATCACTTTGGTTTTGTGTTGTCCTCAACTGTTCAATCGATTGAATAAAATTAGCAGCTCTGTTTTGAAAGTTTGGAAACTTGGAGTGAAAAATAAATGGTTAAAGGGTTAATCAGCTAAACTGCACAACAGTGCTTTTTTGTAACTTTCCCTCACAGAGTTACAAGAACAGTTGTTACAAAAGTCAACTGACAATAAAAACAGAAAGAGATAGCTGCAAAACAGTAATGTGCAATCAATCTTTTGTTTGAATATAGTGACCACCTGCCTCAGTAGAAAATTGGTGGCTGATGAGTACAACATGGGAATTCCGAAGCATATATGATAAATATTTGAATGCAGGTAACAATTATGTAAAAGAGGAAAGAAAGCTTCAGATATGTAATATAATCATGTTTTCAAATAATAATTCTTTTTTATTTCATTTAGATAAATTAAAAAAAAAAATCTGTTTAAAATATTTCAATATACAGGAATCAGGCCAATGCCTAATTCACATATTACATTATACATTTAGTTGCTATAACTAAAGGCCATAAGCAAGGAGGGGGGTGGGGGGATTGGGTCACCTTCCGAAATTCTAGAAGACCATTTCATGAAAAAAAAAAATGTTCCATGTGTGTGTAGTTGCCATCTGCCTAGCTGTATAAGAACATGTTCCTAAAAAAATTGCTTCGGCCATAAAAAATTTAGCCAAGCCACTGGCTGAATATTAACGTTTTCTCAATATTCAATTTATTTATCTCAATTTGCCTTTCCTCTTTTGTCATCAAATCTTTTTAATTATTTGAGTTAAAAATGGATAATTGGCATACCTCATCTATGCCTTTATACCTTAATTTTGTTTTACTGAAGTATCATTTACAAATAATAATGTCTTCACTCTTTGGTCGCCTAGGAAACAATTTCTGGCTACGGTCCTGCTATAACTAACAAATGAAAATAAAATGTTTTTCCATGTATGTTTTTTAAATATAGTTGCAGAAAACAAACAAAATAAATCACTAAAAAATATAGTAAAAAAGAGCCCATAATGTACTCCAGCTTAGTTTGGTTTGGAGTGCTACGGTCTACTTTTTGCAACACGAGGGCTAACGAGACCGGGACCTACAGCTTAAAGCGGATTCCGAACGGATACGAACATCCATGTCACTGTGGGATTCGAACCCACAAACTCCAGTACTAATGGTTAGCATCCTAACTAATTGACCATCCTTCGGCGTGTACTCCAGAATAGCACACAATCTGAAGTGTAGATATTGTGGAGATCCATAACTTGGGGAACAAAAAAAATCTCATAACAAAATTAAATATTATGGTGTATAGACATGTACATCTTTTATATAGCATCAAAAAGCTAATTAAAAAAATGTGAATGGATTCTTTTAAAATTATATCTACTTTTAAATTCACAATTATTTTAGTTAATTTTGAAGCCAATAATTTAAAACAGAAATATCAAATACAGAGACTATTTTATCAAATTTATTCTGTAATTGATATTTTTTTGTTACCTCATTAGTTTTAAAATTATACGACTCCAATAATAACATAATTTTATAAACTTTTTATTTATAAGAGTGAAAATATCTTATTGTGAATGAATTCATTATAAACAAAATAATTTATAATTACATACAGCATAAAATTATGTGTCGATTCAGTTAAAAAGTTACAAAATGCATTAATAATAGACAGTAATTAGCCTTACCTCTCAAATTTTTTTCCAACTGCAATACCTAATAAATTCACAATGTTGTCATGCTTTAAAAGCTTCAAATTTGTAATTTCACGTAGGAAGTTTTTTGGCATGACTAGAAAGAAAATACAACAAATCTTTTAACAATAAATATAATAAAAGCATTTTTACTTTGCTTAATAAGAAATGATTATGACTTTTTACACAAAAATAGCTTACAATTCAATCTTTAAAAAAAGTAACTTTTTTTTTTGTTTGAAGATAATGACTTTTGAAGTTTAGCTGAGCATTAAAATATCATATGTTTAGAGGCATACAAAAATTAAACTTTAAATTATTCCAATTTAACAAATGAAAAAAAATTGGCATTGATGAAAAATATACATGTTTAGTTAGGTAAAGTGAACTTACATTCTGTTTCTTTTGCAATTTTCAGCTTCTTTAATGCTACAATGTTATCTGATTTCTTATCTTTAACCTTATCTGAAAATTATAATCCATTAGTAAATTATAGTATGACATGAAACATTTATATCTTACTTAGATGTCACAGTTAATTAAGTTTTAGAATTATTATAATTCAATGCTTAAAGTCAAAGTATCTTTAAGACACGGGGGAAAAATAATTAACTGAAAAAGGATATAAGAATTTGGTAGTCATCGCTCAAAAGTTCATGTGTCACTAATCTTGGAACTTAGCATCATATCATAAACCACAAAATAAAATTATTTCTATAGCTATAAAAATATAATGATTTGTGATCTAAATTATTAGGTTTCATACAAAAGAACCCAAATAAAAGTAAATCTCGAATTATTCTGGATTACAAAATTGCAGAATACAGCGAAATTTAACTTATTAAAGTAAGTTTATAATAAAATATAATATAACATTTTAGATACAATATACTCACAGACAGTTCCATATGTTCCTTCACCAAGAACACATATTCGGTCAAACTCTGAAATTTGTCGGCACTTTCCATACTAAATATAAAAGATGTTATAAGTAAAAAATAAAAAAAAAAGAGTGAGAGATGTGAGTAATTAAATGAATGAAAGATGTAATGTAACATTAATAACTTTATAAAGCATAAAAGCAAAAAAACATGATGCTACACAAATAACTGTCTATGGTTATTACCCGATGCGCTCCTGGTACCGTAAAAGTTTTTAGATCAAATGAAGTCAACTGAATAGGTTCACAAGTGCTCGAAGATTCTTCTATTGGGATATGATGCAAACCTGGTATAGCCATCTTACAAAATTTGATAGTTAAAAGTTTTACTCTTTAAGTTGTGCAATTCAATTTTAATTTAGAAGCAGATAATCTACTTTTATATTTAGAAACAAAGGTAAATTCGAGGCATAAATATGAATCACATCTAGTAAAATCAGTTTTTTCTACTAACTGATGAAATTTTACGAAAACTACGGATTTGAGAGAAGCAACCGAAACTCAAATTTGACACGCTCAAAATGTACACAAATTTCGGAGTTGCCAATACTTGAGTGCCAAATTCGACAATGGATTTACTCCAACCAATGATCATTATGTTTGGTTACTGTTTAGGGCATCGATCTGATATCGTTGAACCTTATCAGCAAGATAAACAGGAACTTTTCTAGGAGATTTTTTTTTTAATAAGGTCAATTTGAAAATTTATTAAAATAAAATTTCATTGTTTCTTAAAATTTTTTGCTCATTTGTGACCCAAAGAAATCAATATTTCTGTTTTATTTAATTGACTTTAAAAAATTCCTCTAAATGCTTCTTTGTTGTTGCGGTTATTGACCCTGATGAGAGCACATAGTTACATATTTCGAGGAATCATGGCTCTGGGATAAAAATGTACAGTTTCAATTTGGATCTCACCTCAGTTCATAAATTTTGATCACAGCTGAGGTGAAAATTTTTACTTCGGACTTTTCATCACTGATCTAGCTACCAACCATACAGAAGCAAGGCAGCTACTCAGATGTGGATTTAAGAGTAACAAAGTTCAAAGGGTAGGCAACCGAATGTGGAGAAGAGTGGGATGGAACGAGTTGCTCTGCAATGTTTAAATACTTTGATTTAGGTGGTGTAGGGAAGGCAGGTACAGGTCAGACTGAATCATATTTCAAAAACATCATTGCGGCCGAGTCAAAGGGGAGTGGTATTGAGCACTGATACTTCATAAGAGTCAACTTTGCTTCATACACGATGGTTAGTCTCCAACTAGAAACCTTGGTTTATTACAAGCCCAATGCACAAATACCGAGTCCGCTCCGCTTCGCATCCTGTGGTCACACGGTCAGAGAGGAGACTTTCGGATCCACAGATTTAATCGGTACTTCTCAGCTTGTACACAGAAATTTTTCAGGGCTGAAACACCCACACTTACATTAAATTCAGGCACGTAAATCACTTGACTGATAATTATCAACCTCTTCTTCATTATAAGTGCACTGGATTTAAGCAATAACTCCAAGATATTTGGCAATGTCGTTTTTATTTGTATCGTCGAAGAACATCGTTCGAGTGGACTGCACATCACAATGGAGAAAGGGATTGATCGGAAAGCTCTTGGCGGCCAAGCTACATATTAGCGATCGCGAAAGCGAATTCCCAACATTCCGGGCCCCGTTGAAATACTAAATGTCAACTCACAATGTTTATATTTCACGATCACAAATATGTTATGCATAAAAAAAGTTTAAAAAATCCTTTTTACATTATTTCAGTTGCCCACAGGTAACATACAAATTTTAGTTACAGTTCTCTTGAATATGCCATTTTTGGTTTTCACATCTACAACTCGTATATTTCCGTCAGCCTTTATAATCCCTTTATAATCCCAACCATTAGCCGCTTACATATAGGTATGTTGTCTTCCTTTATGATCATTAATCTGCCTAACGTCACATTATTCTTCGAAAATATCATTTACTTCGTTGTTGTAGTTTACTTAAGAATACATCTGACCATCTTTTCCAAATTGTGTTAACTTTGTGACTCTTTGCCAATGGAAAAGCCGATTATCAGGGAGTAAGGAATGATCTAATTCAGGAATTCTATTTATGGGGCAGCCTATTAGAAAGTGTGCAGACGTTAGAATATCCAAATCTTCTGGATTTGACGATAAAAGAGTTATAGAGCAACTATTTAAAATTCCCTCTGATTGGTGACAGTGATAAATTCCTCTATCGTCAATTTTCGGTCAGGAACACCCCTTTTAAAACAATATTTGAAGGACTTCTCCCCAGCCTCCCATAAATCGTCGGTGTTAGGGAACTAGGGGAATGAAGTGCTATCGGATTTCTTCAGATGACAAGTATCCAGCCAGCTTCTCATCTGGAGTTCTAACCATGTTGTGTAGTTTTTAAATTCTGCGTGAGCCCAACAACCATTTTCGCGTTGTCTGAGAATAATTTAGAACTCTTGCCTCTCCTTGAAAAGAAACTCTTGATTACTGTCTCGAGATGTATAGCACGAGTAACGAGACATACAAATACACATATTTAAATTTTATGGCATACTCTTTTCCTTAGATTTTTGTATCTTGTCAGAAAGGGACCGCAGAAATAAATCCTTGTAGAATTGAAGATGTAATTTTGATTGAATCGGTTATATGGTAACTCGCTTAAAATTGTTCTGAGGGGATTAGCTTGGCTTTGAAGCCCTTTATGGTTTCGCGAAAGATTTTTCTTGCTATATTGCTACCATTAATCGGCCCAAACCATTGTCTTATACTGTGCAGCAAACACGATGT
Source organism: Pardosa pseudoannulata (assembly GCA_032207245.1). Taxonomy (NCBI): domain Eukaryota; kingdom Metazoa; phylum Arthropoda; class Arachnida; order Araneae; family Lycosidae; genus Pardosa; species Pardosa pseudoannulata. Next base: position 96,924,209 of record CM063509.1, read on the forward strand.
TTCTATGTGTAAATTTTTTGGATGATAGTAAATAAACATCAAATTAGTTAATTTGTTATTTGTTGGTAATATTACTGGAAATTTAGATCTGAAATTGAAATTAGGATGCTAAAGTCGACCACCTACACGGAGAGCTGCGTACTTATCAAGAAAGGGATTTAAAAATCTTAACTTCTATTAGAAACAGAAAGCCCTTTTCTGATGGAGTTTATTTCTTGTTCTTAGCTTTCTGTATATCTCTAAAATTTACTTAAGGCTAACCGCGATTAACCTATGGCTCTAACGAATGGTGGGATTCAATTATCTGTTTAAACAGAGATTAATTGCGGTTAGCCATTAAACGACTTCGGCGAGACCGGCCCTAACTCTGTATCTTTGATTTCTTTTGCCGATAACGGACCGTTCAGATTGTTTTAGGATGTCTAACATTATGAATAAATCTGAAAAGAAAACTACATGTACGAATTAATTTCAGGTAATTGCTTATCCTATCAATTATGTTTTGGACCGAAGTGTCGGGAGTGACTGCAGTACAAACCGATTTCTTATCTGGTTTCATTTCGCTTAAGAGAGCACCAGAGTCTACAAATAAGTCCGAGTCACATGCCAAAAATTCTACTTGTTCAGTCAAAAAATGTAGATCTTGCCACCATAGTGAGTTTTGAACAATTTGATCTTCATAAGGATGTCTGGAGATTGTATCAGCTGGGTTGAGATCGGAAGAAATGTGGTTCTACTGGTACGCTTTGGTTAAATCTTGGATGCTGGAAACTCTGTTGGCAACAAATGTCTTGAGGTTTGGTTTGGTTTTTTGGAAGCTCTACGGTTTACTTTTTGCAACACGAGGGCTAATGAAACCCAGACCTACCAAATGCCTTGAGGAGACAAGGTGCTTTATGGATCCAAGAACTGGCATCAGTAAGTCCACGGAGAAATACTTGCCCGTAAGTAAGTTGTATGCATCCTAAGTAAGTTGTATGTTACGACGAACTGAGCACGAGCTAATTTCTTGTACCACAATATTGACGTTGGGTTCCGATTTCTCCATGGGACTATGGATAGCGGCTAAACAGCTTTGGCTGCCAGACAGGATGAAATTTTTCTTATTCGGTGAAGTATTTAATTGTACAGTAAACAGCAGGCAGTTCAGCCGTAAAAATACTGTTACGAGGGAGGAAGCAAATGGCATGGCAAAAGTTCCAACTGCGGTGTTGTTATAATCCTTCGTATCATCTGTACCAACGAGAAGGGAATTGTTGGGGAGGGACAGTACTAATTTGGGAAGGATAAGTACTTCGCATTTTTCCTTCAGGAATTCTTGGTGGTTAATTTCCATTTTTGGGAATACTTCCAGAAGGAGATAGTAACTGTACCAGTACCAATATTTGTTTCCAATTGACAACACTGGTGTAAGTGATCAGCATTCCCTGATGTTTTTGTGTTAGACCTGTTGCAGGTGGGTGGTCTGATGTAGAATGGATTGCTTTGTAAATGCTGTTTTGCTGCCCATTTTTGCAAGAAAATTTACGGCAGGTGCCATATATTAAATTCTAGTCTCTGTACGCTAGGGCAAGTCTCAGAAAGTCGATTTGGGGGGGAGGGGATTTTGTTTATCCCGAGGATGGCTCTAATGCATGCGTTCTCAGAGGGGTGATCTTTTGTAGGTCAGTCTTCTTTATTAAGCGTTATGGATATTGCTAGATTCTTTTATAAAGAAAAACTTAAAGGTTAAAAACATGTAAATTAACTCAGATTTCTATCAAAAATATGTTTTAAAGAAAAGAATAGAAAATGAAGGAAGAATAGGAAGGAGGAAGAAGGCACAAAGGAAGAAATTTTATCTCTTTACCCAAAGAATATTCGCTGCGTTAAGTTTCATCAGAATAAGGCTACAATTTATACCGTTAAATCTATAGTTCTATTTTTTGGAAAAAAATGAGGTATGGAGATGGAATTGAAGCTATTCCCTTTAAACGAATTCCACACAAGTATCCTGAATTGGCTCTTAAGCATTATTGTGCGTTTGGACTTTTAAAGCAAGCTCTTTATAAGTGACATCTCAAAACATTGGATGGACTCCTGAAGACTGGGAAGGAAGAGTGGAACAAAATCAACCTTGATGTTTTAAGAAATGTACTATTATATTGGAAATTAAGATACCCCAACAAAAGAACTATTAGATTAAAATATTAGAAAATATAATTATCACATTTATATATTTGTAGGATCTTCAGGAAATAGGTAAACAGGATTATAATGGCTTAACTCGACATGAGTTTCTTTCAGTGAACATGAATAGCGAGTGAGAAATTAAAACAACTAAATAGGAAAAATGATGGAGGATAATGGTGGATTTGTGAATCCATGACAGAGAAAAATAGAGAGAAGAGCGTTTAGGGATAGAAAAAACAAGATATTTTGCGGCTAGAGACATCCGTTTACATCGGAGGCTGAACATCCCCTAAGTAATTATAAAAATATGTCAAAGAAGATAAGTGTTTATTTGGTACAGATGCATTATAGACGCCGTGTTTTTTTTTGTCGCCAAATTTGGCGATTTTACGGGGCGATGAGTGGGTTGGTGTGTTTGCCGTGATTTTGGTGGTGGGGTATGGCAGCTCTAATATGTTCTTGCACCCCATTGGTGCACGTGATTTCTGACGTCAGTACCCGGCACTATTCCAGAAATTTGCATCACATCTGTTCTTTTGGTTTACAGTCGACTAGGTCAGGTTGTATCTTTTTTTATTCTTATCATTTTCTGGGATTTAGTAAGCAAATTTTTTTGCTCTTATCTTTTTCTGGCTGTAGTTATTTCGGTTCTTATTTCTTATTTTACTATTTTTGAAATTGTTAAAATGTATCAGGATATTTTAAATCAAACAAGATGTTTTGGTTTGGAACATTTTTGCTTTGTTCTTATTTTCTGGGATTTAGTTAATTTAGTTGTGACGGGTGTAGTTATTTCGGTTTTTAAAAAGTATCAGAATATTCTAAATCAAACAAGATGCTTTGGTTTGGAACATTTTTGTTTTGTTCTTATTTTTTGGGATTTAGTTAATTTAGTTATGACGAGTGTATTTATTTCGGTTCTTACTATTTTTGAAATTGTTAAAAAGTATCAGGATATTCTAAATCAAACAAGATGTTTTGGTTTGGAACATTTTTGCTTTGTTCTTATTTTCTAGGATTTAGTTAATTAAGTTATGACGGTTGAAGTTATTTCGGTTTTTATTTGTGAAATTGTTAAAAAAATCAGGATATTCTTAGGTGTGAGGTGGGTTTTGCATTTCATTCTAAACTCCAAGTGTGATGGAACAACGGTATTCCGAATCTGAGTTTTTTTTATTTGGTAAAAAAGAATTATTTCAAAGTCTTTTTAAGGGAGGTAGGAGTGTTGAAGAATGTTTGTGGTGCTACCCTTTCCAATTTTCATCTGTTATTAAATTTATTTTGCATTTCTTTTATTACAAGGGAAGGGGTTGAGGGGGGGAACCCCCTCACATGTTAGATATTTTATAATATTAGTGCTTATTAAAATGCTATATATTGTGTTTATTCTGTTGATATATATCATAAATATTAATAATCTGTAATTTATTTTTTAAATAATGTAAAAAATGATAATTGTTATGTTAATTTTATTTTAATAATGCTTTAAAATTTTAATCTGTTTTTTTCTTTTAAAGTTTAGTTTTGTTAATGTTTTTTTTTATTTCTAATGGCAAGGCAGGTTACAATTATAAAAACAACAATTGTGGAACAACTGTACAAGTAACAAAAGTAACATTGACCGAAGTCATTGCCTCAGGCGTTCTCTGGCTCTCCAATACAAGGGAGTCTCGGAGTCGGAAGAACCGTGAAGTGCCCCGCATCGATGCTGATGACCTCTATTTAAAGGTTCTCCAAGGTCACATAAAGAACATAGAGGGGAGTCAAAGATGCCAATTTTATGGAGATGTTCACTTAGGCAGTCATGTCCTGTCACTAACCGGAACAACGCCACTGCCTCACGTCGAGGACGATCGGGAATGTTGGCGAGGTCTTCGGCACTCCAGGTCTTCAGTTTAACACGATCTTGCATTTGGGATTCGAATTTCATATTCAAAGCTTCTTTCCAAAAGAGCTTTTTTGCGTGAAAAGACAGTTCAGAAGCATTTGTTAGCTGTGCCTTTGTTTCACCTTTACGTGCTAGAGGATCAGCCTGATCATTCCCATAAATGCCGCAATGGCTGGGGATCCATTGTAACTTGATATATTTGTCTTTTCGACTAATACAACGCATTAATTCTCGGCATTGTAGGACCTCAGCAGAGATAGGAGCTTCAGCGGAGCCAATAGTTTGTATGGCTACCTGCGAGTCCGAGAGTAGGACAACCTTTTGGAATTTTTGAAGACAGTCCAGAAGTTTCTCCAATGCAATACGGATGGCCTCTACCTCTCCATCAAAGTCCGTTCTGTTTTTTTCCGCAGAAGCAAAAAAGAAGAGTTTAGAAAAGACTCCGGAGCCTGCAGATGCACAGCTTTCAGAGTATGACCCAACCGTATATACATGCAGCCAGTCTTGTTCTGGATATTCAGCATAGATGAGTTTTGTTAATGTTGTGTTTCAAATATGCCATGTGACCGCCGCCATGTATTTTTTGGTGATCTTTCAGAAAACGAGTACCACCGCCATGTTTTTCTACTTGGCGATTTTTCAAAACACACGTTTTTCTGTTGGTCGCCAACAAAAAAACATGGCGGACGGGACCGGCCTCTCTAATGCATCTGTTCTCCCCATCTGTTCCATCTGTTCCTTTGCTACATTGAATCATGTATCATGCTGTAGACAAAATGGTTTCGCTCTGATGGATTGAATTTTTTTCTTTTACTTACCCTTATAATTAAATATCTAATTTTCTATTACAAAAGGTTACAATTTGCTTTCAAAGCAACGTTCTTTCTCCTAAACATTTTTCCACGTGTGCAAGTCTGTTAGGTTCAGATTTAGTATCATTGAGATTTTGCCGATATTGCGTGTTCTTCTCCTTAAAACATCTTGACAGTAAAGCATTGTTCAAATTAAACCACAAACCTCTTCAAAATAATCTAGATTTCTTATCTAAGTTTAATAACCTTTCTTTCCTTATAATGCTAAAAGTGACAGACATTTCTAAGAACTTAATTCTGCCAGAGTAACAAATTTTCAAGGAGCGTGTAGTTTTTCCATTAAACTGCGTACTTAGCTGAAATTTCAAAGAAGTAAGATATGTTTTGTCGATCTAAAAGAATGTGGTATTAGCCTTTTTTTTTGTGCCAATTTTCAAATGCCGGTTAAAGTAATTGGTAGTTTGCAGGTTTACGGTGTCTTTCATTAAAAACTAGTGCTACATCTCTAAATATATTGTTCGCGTATCTTTAAGTGTTTTTTTATCCCGTGGGCAAGAGCCTAAAGCATCAGAAGGGTTCTCCATTGTTATTTTATAGTTTTGTATGATATCCATCAATATACTCATTGCATTAATTTTGTGTTCTTTCACTTACTGTTCTGGTACACAGCAAGAAATAACTTTCCTTTTCTTCACGATGTTCTTTAACCCTTTCGTGGGCCATTTATTTCTCACTCCACGTTTCCAAACTTTCAAAACAGAGCTGCTAATTTTATTCAATTGATCGAACAAATGATGACAGAGCAAAACCGAAGCGGGAATCAGTCTTCCCCTAGTTTCAATAGCAAGACCAATATATTATAATGGGTTTTGCGCTTCCCACAGGTGTATTTTGTAAGATCGTGTAGTGTGAAGTAATCTTCCCACGTCTCACGAAAGGGTTAACGGAGCAAGGGATTTTCAATACCAATTCACATAGTTTTAAGAAATTTAAATTTTGAAATACAGAATGATTTGCAAAAATGACGACAGCGTATATTTTTGCATACATATTTTAGAACTAACTTCAGGACATATTTATGAGTGGAGAGTTTGATAAAGTTTGATAATAAATATTTTGGTTCTAATGGTGTTTTGTTATATGCAGGTCCGGAACTAGAGTGTGGCAAAGGAGGCATTTTCCACAGGTACTTCAGCCTCGCAGGGGCACCTCACTGTGCATAAAGTGCTTACTAAATGCACTCCGTGACGGAAACGGGATCAGGATTAGGAGAACTCGACCCCCGGCATAGGAATAACGAAAAGTTGAAAATAATTTCCAAAATATCCTAATTCTAGCAAAACAGTAGGATTAAAAGACAATAAATTATTTTCCAATGCAGCAGGCGATACAGACATTATCCTAACACCTTAACAAGGCTGAGAACCTGTTACTCATTCAGCACAACCCGAGAAGCACGTGTAGCTTAAGGTATGCCTCGGACGCGAGTAACATTACCCCCGCTGGGTCCTCATGATTTAGAAGCAGGGACCAAGCAGAAGACCCCCAGGCTTGCCCTGCCACCCCAGAGGTATCGTTTGAGAACTTAAAGGACTTTGTGACCACGAACATATTTTACGTGCTCCAGTCACCTTTAGCGAACACGGCGAATCTTAAGCCTGCTCCAGCCCCGAACCCACAACCTTTCAGTCACGAGATAGATGCCTTTGTCGACTGAGCTACCACGCCACCGTTCTCCATTGAAATTTTGTTATCCGAGTCCTCGGCCCGGTTGGGCAGATCTCCAGTTAGTACGATAGAACATTGTGAGAGGGAGCGGTTCATCAAGATAGTACAAATATTAAGATGCCAGTCACAGAAATGATAAAATAAAAAATAATAATAAAAGAATAATAATAATTTAATATTTAGATGAAATAAATGATTTAAAAAATAATATATAATGCTAATAAATGATTAATTGTGATTAAAATGAGATTAAATGCGATTTAAAAGAGATTAAATGAGATTAAAATACGATTAAATATAGTTAAATGCGATTAAATAAGAGTAAATGTTTTGAATATGTGAAAGGAACATAGAAAAAAATCTGTACAGGAATGTAAATCGGATCCTGGTACACTACCAATATAATTTTAAAGAACTGAGTGGGAGGAGCCTAAGCTACCTCATTAGTAAGACTTAATTACGCTGACTTTTCTTGTTCTACTAATTAGAACTTAAAAACTTTGATAGATAACCTAAAGAGTAATATTGTGGGGTGAGGGGCTAAATATTCACTTTGTACAAAATTTTAGGGGGGCGAAAATGAAAAAAAAATTCATTAGATCTGCATAAAGACAAAAAATTAGAATTATTAAAAAAGTATCTGAGAAAATTATACATTTTTCGGAATAGATTTCAGTAATCCCAAAACTTAAAAGAGTCTATAAAGAAATTTTTAAAGGAATTCATTAACTACAACTAATGAATATATATATATTAAAATTTAGTAATTACATACATAATCTTCCTGCTTCTAAAGACATTTTTTTTGTGAATGCTTTTTCAGAATGATAAAATCACATCTACGCTTCTCGATGGGACAGGAACGATAAGGCAATCTATAAACTATTGAAAAACAAGGCTGTAGGCAAGAGGGGGGGGGATTTAGGGGACCGGTCCCTCTTCGAAATTCTTAAGGTATCCGTCTACGTTGAAAACATCATTTTTTTTCTAAAAATCATAATTTTTTTATTTCTCTATTGTAAAATTTCTACTTTTAGGCTTATAAATTTGTTTTTGTTTTGTCTCTACGGCATTTTAAAGAAAAGTTACAGCTATTTAAACATCAGTGACAGCTGTCAAAACAAAATGGAAGTAGCGACTTCGGAACCGGAAGTTGCGAATTTAAAGCCTTTTAAGGAGCATTTTTTGGACAAAACTTTTTAAATTTTCATGAAGATTGGTTTAAACATTTTTCTAGTATTTTTAATAGTTAGCAGCTTGGCAATTAGAAAGTATTTAAGCAAGAAAGTGTGGGGAATTTTAAACATGTATTTTAATTTTTTAATAGTTAAAGTTTCTTTCATAAACTTCAAATGCGTTTTTCTCAGAACGGTATTTTTAATAAAATGTTAAAACTTGAAATGGAATTTCTCAAAAAGTTCTTAAAATATTTTGTTGAACATTATTATGAATGCTTTTGACAGTATTTACTAGTAAATGACCTAAAAGCTTTAAATTTGGATAATTTTTAATGATGTTACACTCATAGTTAGATATAAAGGTAATGAAAATTCGTTAAAAATTCAATGTGTATGAATTTGAAGGACCAAAATGTTTTACCAAATGTAAATAGAGTAATGATTTTAGGTGATTCACTATGTAGTCCAGTGTATAAAAAAATGTGTTGCATCAAAAAATGTTGAAATAATTTATTAAAAAATTAGATCTTTTGAAAAAACCCGATTTTTTTTACTAAATTTTCTTCATTTATTAGAAATTTTATAAAAACTTCTCCAGGAATAAATTTTTTAAGTGCCATTCTCTATGATAATATAAAAAAATAAATCTAATAATGTAAAAACATGAACTAGTTTCTACGTTTAAAGAAAAAAGGTCTCCGAAAGTAGACGGATACCTTAAAGACCATTTCTGGGAGAGAAAATGGACCATAAGTGTGGGTACATCATCTGCCAAGCTGTGCATAGACAACAGTGTACTTAGTACAGTGATTTTGAGTTAAACAGTAGGTAAAATTGTATTCGACAAGTAAGAGCAGATTGAATAGCACTCGTGGTAACTCTTCACAATATTGTTGCACAATCCTAAGACATTGTGAAAATTTGTAGGCGATAATTTCAAGAAGGGTATCTTTTATAATATATAGGTAAAATTTTGAATATTTTCAAAATTATTCTTTTTCCTTGGCTATACTTCTGTTTTAAAAATTAGAATTTAATACCATGCATAGTTTATATCCTTTCAATGTTCATTTTACTATTAAAATCATTGTGTAATTACTACATTATTTATCCAAGGTTATGAATTTGTTCATTATATCATTTTTTAATTATTTATAGCGGGTACAATTACCCCCCTCTCCTTTTACGATAGGTGGCGCTAAGAGAGCCATCTAGTTTCGTTTTCCATAGTGCTAGTGCTCTCTCTCAGTGTGTGCGTTGTATATATTTGTGTTGTGCAACATAGCGAACGAAATAAAAATGGTTCCTAAAATTGGACTAATTATTTCACAACGCCTTTTCGAATAAATGAGTCTCGTCCTTCTACAGTGGCGCCCAACGTGAAATTTTGAAGGTATGGAAAAGTGTCATCCAGACACATGCCATGTTTTTTCCCGTCCTGGGAAATGGTAAAATTCTTTCTGTTAAAGTATCGATTCATCTCGACATGTGTTGTCCTAACACGATGTGAAATTATTCACGAATTGTTCTCCAGTGTTTTTTGCCGCTTCCACCAAGAATTATGTGCTTGATTAAAATGACATTGTATTATGATAATCATTACGAGTACACATACATAAGGAAATCTGTAGTTTTATTGAAGTATCATTCACAAAAAACAATGTCCCCCTCCAAATATAATTTCTGGCTACGTCCCTGTTGAAAAGAAATTGCAAATAGTTTGAATTATGATAAAATCATTGACTTTTTAGCAGATGTTAAACCTGGGAGAGTAATGTCATAAATATTTTTTTCATTTATGCTTTACAGAAGTATAAAAATATTAGTTTCTTAATTTGAGAATTGTAAGATTATCCTGAATACATTACGCATAGTGGAAACACGTTTACATATTTTCCCCACTCTATTGGATAGCAGGAGCGCAAGCTCTATTTTTGCCATGGGCGCCAAAAGAACAACAGTGGACTCCGCTTAATGTGATTGCGGTTAATGTTATCAATCGATTATTGTTATCGATATTACTTGGTCTCGATTTTCTCTATTCATTTGTATGTTAAAATTATTGCTTTATGTGATCGTTAGATGGTTAATAAGATCAGTTTTCGAACCTCACTTTAACTGGCAAAGGAATATTCGCAATATATTCAGGAAGAGCCCATTCTTTTCCTTCTCTTCACTGCTGTTTGAATTTTTGAGAATTCTCCTCTTCAACCTAGGGAAATTGGGAATGAACAAAGGAGTGGGTTATTACACGTTCCTGAAGTTTTTCAGAAATACGCACACCCTGATGATGGTCAATGGTTGTCAGATAAGCAGAAGACAACTCATTATTATCGGAACTGAAAAGGAGCGTATTCACATTTTATGATTTGCTCGCTTACATGCAGCTTGTCGATATGGAAGCCAGAAAGCGAAATGATTTAACATTAAAACAAAAGATCGAAATTTTAAATCGTGATGACAGGTTGATTCCGATTACGAACAATTTATCAATGAGCTTCTTAGAAAAAATTGTAGACAGTCAACAACTTTTAAAATTATGTATACGATTCTTACGTTTTACAGGATAATATACAGTACATAAATATAAGGTGTGTTTTTTCATTTTGTTTTGAAATATAGTACGGGGGAATTAAAGAGGGGGTAAATTTATCTAATTTTTCATATCGTTTATTGTTATCAATCGGTTATTGTTATCGAAATCACGGTGTCCCAAACTGATCACATTAAGCGTTGTCCACTATATTTTAAGTCATGGTTATATAGTTGCAGGGCCCAATGAAAGGCAATCATATTTTCTATCTTTAGTATAACCTTAACCTGTGAACAATTGGACCTGCGATGGTTAACCTGAATCCCCAAGAAAAAATTCGTGAAGATTGATTTATCCATTTTGTAATGCATAGCAAACATACATACAAACATACAGATGATTTTATATATGCAGCTGGATAGTGTAAAATTAGACGCTTTACTATAAAATCAAATTCTTAAAAAATAACTGCATAATTCTTTTTAAATTTCACATTTTCACTTAAATAAAAATACAATTTTAGCCAAAACCTTTGAAGTAATAGGGGCCTATCCGAATCTTATGATTAAAGATAACTATTTCATTTTACCTAAAAAAAATGTCTAGAAAGAAAATGGCTGATAACTTCCTAGAACTTTCACCTTTCATTTCTGTCGCATCAAAGACAATTTAGACGACGATCGTCACACACAAGTAATTTTTTATCGTTAGCTCTTTATGAGATTCTTGCCATTTTGGAAAAAATGGAGAAATTCTTGCAGTATTAGACATCTTACACTAATACTAAAATATTACTCAATAAATTTCGATATCTTTCTTATCTTTTAAAGCAGGGGTGGGCAGCAAAAGGAATTTTGTGCAGTCTTCCACCCTTTTGAGAAAATGCGAATACTTCATTTATTCGTGCATAATGTGTATCTTATTTTTTAATAAGAAAAAAAAAATACGGAGAAAAATTAGATCTCGTTTAACGTGTTGTTATGTGCAATTTAGTTTGTCTTAAAGTTATTATGTTTGCATTAAAAGGTGTTTAAGACTGAACTATTAAGCTTGTCCCATTGTTTGGACTATATAAATGGATGTTGACGTAAGTAGTAAAAGAACTGGTTTTAGGCTGACACATCCTAAGATATACAGCAGAAACTATACTACTGATGACCAGCCATCGCAACAGCAACCCATAGCGGCTACGAAGCTGATGCTAACCTATGAGAAGTCAGTTATTGTCCGATTTTAATGTGATTCAACCCGGTAAAAAGCAAACTCTACAGAGGTAAGCTCGAGACTACGAGGAAGAACTTTGAAAAAAGATCACTCAGGTACCCCGGGTGAGTGAAACCTGCATATACTTAAAGATGTACCCCTAGGGGGGGTGTGTCATTTTCTCTGCAAATCAGTATCAACGTAGTATTTTGTAGGTTTTGGTTGGTTGGTGTGCTAAGGCCTGCTGTTTTGCTGCTCAAGGGCTATTGAGACCGACCTACTTCTTGAAGTCTACTTTCGTCATAGTACCGTTCCGAATGATATGCAGGCCCGTACTTCCCCCTATGCTGATTCCACCCCATACAATCCAACCAGCTAGTCCGTATTGTGACCTTTCACGAACGAATGTGTGGGATTATTTCGAGTGCCCCTTTCCCTCCATACCAAAATCAAGTCGGGTGTCACACTCTAGTCTGAATCGGGGCTAGTCTGTAAACAGCACTTGGCTCCAATCATGTTGCTCCCATCTTCTTGGGGCCGCTCGGTGGCGTGAGGTCAATGGAATGTAAACCATTGGCCTACGTGCATAGAGACTTCCCTGATGAAGCCTATTACGTACTATTTGGCTAGACGCCTTTCGTCCTGTTGCCAAGAGCATCTGTTTTTGCAGCTCAGTAACACTATCTGTTCTCTTTCGACGAGATGTTAACAGCATATACCGGGCATCAGTTGCTGTAATGACGAGTGGCGACCTTGCGCTAGTTGACGTCTAACATTTCCTGTTTCTTGGAATCGATTCCGCAGCCTTGCAACGGCACTTCTGAGGATTCCAACAACGTCTGCGACACTACTTTGTGTTTGCCCGGATTCAAGTTTGACTATAATACGCCATGCCATGGATTCCGGTAAATCATGCTCTTAAGACATTTTCAAGTCACCCTAAAAAAAAAAATAAATAAATTGAGCAATTGAATTTTACAGTTAAGGCAGTGAAATAGACGTTTCTGCAGCATCCTGATTTCTGCCCTTATATATTTTTCTAATTTTTGATATCATGAACTTTGATATGCATATGGAGTCTGCTAGGCTTTATTGACGATTTATTTTATGTTACTTATCGGTGTACGTATTTTCTTAATTTCGCTAAAACCATGTACTTCCCTAATTGTTTTGAGCAGCGTATTTAATGCACTACACAAATATTTCTCTGGTTTTTCATTACATTTTAGCAAAATTTCACTACAAATTATGACGTACTGGAATGAGATTTATGAAACTGACGATGTATCCTTCATATTGGATGCGTTGAATCGTTAATGATTTACTATATCTAATTTTTTTAAGAATTTAATATATAAGAAAAAGGTTGCACAAGGAGAGCTGGATACCAATATACTATATATCAAAGTATAAATACAGATTGTTTGGACACGGTGAGATCCGGAAAAATTAAATATTCCCACCCTTCCAAATTTTTAAGAACATTTAGCTGAAAATTTTTATACTAATATCAGTAACGATCTTCTTTTGAAATTCTTCGATTATGACCCGGTGGACGTTCGCAATCGTAAACGGCCGAGAGCCGTCCTCTCACCTCTAATTAGAAAAAATAGATAAAAAATAAAAAAATAAAACATATTTTTTAGAAAATTAGAAAATAATACGGGCTTACACTGTAAAAAAAAGCTTAAATTTTTAAAACTAATACGTACTGAAGCTCCGTCTCCAATACAGTAATAAAAACTCCCTATCCTTTCGTTCACTCTCTTTGAAGCCTTCCTAGTAACTAATAGAAAAAAGTTACTAGTTTTAATGAAGTTTGTGGATTTAAAAACTATCCTACCATCTTTCCTACTTTCTGTTTACGGACAGTTAGCCAACCCCCACTAATAAGCCAACCAACGAGAAAACTTTGACGCCAGTGGGGCAGATCCTCCAGATGACATCGACTCCACATTCATCCTATTGGTAGTTCAGGAAAAAAATGTTAGGCTACTATCTTTAGAGCTTTATCGCCAACTTGGCGGGAGCACCCTGTTCTTATGTCGGTAGAATACCAGTTCCGGGGGCCGGCCGCCATGTTTTTGGCTCTATTTTTGTACAATTAATCGCCAAATTGTCGTCAAGTGATGCTTATAATTTGTGCTTCGTTTTGTATTAAGTTTATACTCAATTTCAAAGCATATTTTGAACGAAAAAAGGTTTGAAATTTTATTAAGATGAATACAAATTTGAGTTTTTAATGTATTTAAATACGCTTTTGTACTGTTTATTAAACTAAACAGTGGAGAATTTTTGCAATAGGTGCAAATTAAGCAAAATATAAGCATTAGTTGGTTATATTTAGGCAATTATGCTTATAAAATATTTAGTTATATTTATAAAATACGGTTGCTATTTAATGAAATTATTTTAAAACTATCAAAAGATTAAAAAGTAATAAAGTACGGTACAAATTACTTCTAGAAATTATTAGCTTTGTCATCAAGAAGAGCAAGGTTTGCCAGAAAACTGGGTTCTAGAATTTGGCGACATCGCCCAAGCTTGGCGTGCCCACTGAACTGGGTTCGGCTTGCCCCCCGAACTGGGATACGGCCCTTATGTCAAACCATTCTTTTTTCTTTTTAAATACATGGGAGATGACGAATATCCCCTTCTAGGTGTTTTTATTCTTATAGATTTTCTCTTGTTACAAGACTTCTAGCGGCCACCAAAAAATCCGAAACAGCGCCACCTATTGATGTCATTACAAACTAGACTGGGAAGGAACATTTACAGGAAGATGGAAAAGGATCCGTGCAACATTCAAGCTAGAAAGTCCCCAACCCGCCTTCCCTTCTAGGTGAAGTTTCTTTTATAGATTTTTCTCTGTTACAAGCCCTCTAGCGGACACACACACACACACACACACACACAGAAAAAAAAAAAAAAAAAACCTCGAAGCAGCGCTACCTATCTGTGTCATTGAAAACTAAACTGTGGGAAAGAAGATGGAAAAAGAATCCGTGCAACACCCAAGCTGGAATATTTTCTGGGGTTTACTTCAGCTAGTGGTCTTTTCTGTTAAGTGCTCTTTGGGTTGTGTTACCGTAGGTTTGAGCATAATAGACCTCTGGTCGTAGTTTTCAGCTCTTGGAGAGTTTCCTTGAACATAACTAAAGATAAATTCATTCATTCAACAGCAACAGGGCATTGTACATTTGATTCAAATATCTATATTATTGCTCAAAATTTGAAACAATGTGTGCATTAATCTCTTTCTAAAACAGTCAATGTAACAAAGAAGTTGGAACAAGAAACAATGCATTGTTGTTGAGATTGTTATAACAAACGATTACAAAAGGTGTTCTATTTCTTTCTCATTCTTTAATCAAACTTCAAACTTGAAGGTTGCATTAAAGCGATCCTGCTAATTTTAAATCTTTGAGATATTTTAAACGCTTACGATTAGATTTTAAACAGATAAAAATATTTAAAAAGTCCTTAAAATGAACTGCGGCAAATTGAAATCTTTGTAAGTATGATGGATTTTTCTTTTAGATTTAAAATTTTAAATATATATCTGGCTCATGAGTTGCAGTCCAATGATATGATTTATATATATGAGCAAAATACATACATATATTGAGCAATGTTTCGTTAAATATTGCAAATGTTGGAATAGATAGTAAAATGCAATCTCCATGTATCATTAGGCATATTTTAGCAATATCAGTTAAATGTATTTAGGTTTACTTATTATGTATGTTATACACCTAAAATACACATAAATAAGCTTTATTTTAAATATTATTTTATGTGTTTACTAGTCGGCTTGATTGAAGAACAGGGTGCCCCCGCCAATTTGGCGATAAAGCTCTGAACATGGTATTCTTACATTTTTTCCTGATCTCACCGTGTTCAAACAATCTGTATCTATATTTTAATTTATATTATATTTGTATACAGCTCTCCTTGTGGCACCCATTTTTATATATTATATGCGCGTAATGCTTAAAAATATTAGATATAATGAACCAATAAAGCTTCACTATGACTAATGTTTAACAATTTGTAAACTGTTGAGGGATTAATTGCCCATAAATATAAATGACCGCTTTCTCAGTGGTTTGAGTTAATTAAGAAAATGTATATAATTCTACAATGGTGCAATCTACATCAATTAAAGTCGCCCAAATAGCAAGGGATAGAATTTTCGGATAAAATACCTTTGCGTTTTAGTAAACATCGCCAATAATTACACCAAATTTGCCAAGGGGCACCCTATTCTTCAGTAGTACTTTACTAGTCATGTAGATATAAAATTATTTCAAATTCACGATGAGTTGAGGTTAAGATTAATTTTAATTGTAATTTTTAATGATATTACTCTTGAAAAATTAATTGTATGTTTCCTTTTTGAATAGCTTTGCCTGCCGTGATAAAAATAAAACAGAAGAATACGAAAAGAAATGTGATATTGAAGAACGTGAAGAAATTGATATGTACGTATTGAGGATATAGGATTAAATGCTATCTTGTTGTTCTTATACTATATTATTATACATCACAATGTACTTTATATTTCTGTCGTGAATGAAAAACTTCAGTGAATTTTTTCTAATCATGCATTTAATGGTAAAAGAATTAACCAAGAATTACTATTTAAATTCAAGTCTGGATTTATAAAATTTACATTAAGTTTTAGTTATTATTTAAAATTACAATGAAATATACACATCATATACACATACATTTCAGTACTTCAATGAATTTTCTTTAAATCAAATTGCAGTTAATGTGATCAGTCTGGAACACCGTGATTTCGATAACAATAATCGATTGATATCAATAAACGATATGCAAAATTAGATAAATTTACCCCCCTTTAATTTACACGTACTAAATTTCAAAACAAAATGAAAAAACACACATTATATTTATGTACTGTATATTATCCTTTAAAACATAAGAATTGTATACATAATTTAAAAAAATTGATCAATTCTTGATAGTCTACAATTTTTTAAAGAAGCTCATTGATAAATTGTTCGTAATTATAATCAATCTGTCATAACGATTTAAAATTTCGATCTTTTGTTTTAATGTTAAATCATTTCTCTTTCTAGCTTCTAAACCGACAATCTGCATGTAAGCGAGCAAGGCATAAAATATGAATACGCTCCTTCTCAGTTCCGATAATAATATGTTACTTTCTGCTTATCTGACAACCATTGTTGTCCACAAGTTTGTCCTCTCAGGAATTAGCGCCACTAAATTCTAACCAACCAACCAACCAACCAACCATCAGCAAGGTGTGCGTATTTGTGAAAAATTTCAGGAACGTGTAATTTCCCAGTTCTTTGTTCATTCCCAATTTCCCTAGGTTGAAGAGGAGAATTCTCGGAAATTCAAACAACAGCAAATGGAAAGAACAGAATGGGTGTCTTCTGAATATATTGTGAATATTCCTTTGCCAGTTAAAAAGAGGTTCGAAAACTGGTAACATTAACCGATGTAACGATCACATAAAGTGATAATTTTAGCATTCAAATGAATAGAGAAAATCGAGACTAAATGTTTTCGATAACAATAAGCGATTGATAACATTAACCGCGATCACATTAAGCGGTGTCCACTGTATTTATACTGTATGTATGCATGATTAACACTCCTATATTTCACAGGCTTATGGAATACTGCTGTTTCTTTGAACATGACGTAAAAGTTGCCTTTGATGAAATGAATCGTCCCCTCCTTGCCATCGATGTTGCACATGAATGGTTCAGGGAACAGCGAAAACGCCTGCTTTTGATTTGGAACTGTCTTCGGCAAGACGAAGTAATTTTGGACAGTATCCTGACGTACCTGATCCGTATTGACTGCACCGACCTTGGATTTAGAATTCTCTCCCCAAAAGCTAAAGAAGAAGTGTTGGTGTGGCAACTTCTAGCTAATTCAACCACTGTTCAGTTGTTCTCTTACAGGCAGAAGGGGTAAGTGTTTTAGTTTTTGAAACGAAATTAAAAATTAATGAAATCATATCGAAATGTAACTTATTTGTTAGTATTTTCATATTGTAAGAATATATTTCGAATCTTAAAAAAATTAATTCCAAAAGAAAAATTTAAATTTCTTTTCTTTTTGATAAATATTTTATCTTCTTTCTTCTCTTACAGGTTGCCGCTCTGGAAACGAATGAAAAATAACATCTTGTTGTACTTTAAAGCTCGGCACCTCTGCTGTCGTCCTTAGTATCGAACGAATGACTACTTATCCGAATTATGACTTTAATCCCGAAATGGACGAAACGAATACCTAATGGGTCATAGATCTTTAGCCCTATGTGACATTTCCTCTACCTTATTGTGACTTTAACCACTGATTGTGACTGTAAAACCACCAGACATCGACATTTCATCTTCCTCCTTTCCTCTATCAACAAACAGCCAGACCATCAGGCTGGGCCCACCGAGCTACGCTTCCAACACCATCGGGAGCGTAAGGCGGTGGTGCTACAAGGGAGACGATTTTCGTGGCCTACCTCCAAGTGGTGTCTCCCGGGCAACGTCCTGATCACGTCATGGATTATGGGCGGCTAAAAGGCTACGGTTTTATTTTGATCTTTAGCCCTATGTGACATTTCATCTACCTTATTGTGACTTTAATCACTGATTGTGACTGTAAAACCACCAGACATCGACATTCCATCTTCCTTCTTTCCTCTATCAACAAACAGCCAGACCATCAAGCTGGGCCCACCGAGCTACGTTTCCAACACCATCGGGAGCGTAAGGTGGTGGTGCTACAAGGGAGACGATTTTCGTGGCCTACCTCCAAGTGGTATCTCCCGGGCAACGTCCTCATCACGTCATGGATTGTGGGCGGCTAAAAGGCTACGGTTTTATTTTAAAGAAGACTTCTGAAGATACAGTTTATGGAAATAAACGACGATTCCTTTAGCAACATGGATTTATTAAAATAAACTTTTCTGAAGAGCTGTTCACCAAACCCGTTTAAAAACAATTAATTTTCAAGAACCTGAATATATTTTTGAAGCTGATGTCAAACACTTAAAACTTGTTAAAGCAGATACATTTTGGAGGAAGTCGGTTTGAAATATGTACTGAATAATTTAAAAACTATATGAAACATTATAATCTCTTTGTAAATACTGATTTGTTAAACGTTACTTAAATAAAATTCCTTTTAGTTATTCAATTTGGTACTTTTTTGTTGTAAAGTCTCTAACATCGTTTACAAATACTGCTATGAACAAACTTTTTTCCTATTTTAATTTTTTATTTGTCTATTTCTTGATTTGTCTCAAACTTTCTAGAATACATCTTCCTACAAAAACTGTAATATCTAAACAAAACTATACATGTGCGATTAGCTGATTTTTTATTTGAAAGTAAAAAGGCTGTTATAAATTGCTGTGTCTCTTTCTAGAAAAAAAAAAAAACATTAATCCCTTGATATACAAGTTAACGGAATTTGATGTGTCCGAAAAATACTATTTAGGTCTGGATCATCTGAACAATTTTGTACAAGTTGAGAAAAAGAACGTTTTATTTTGAAATTTGCATTGCTGTGTAATATTCCCTATATAATAATAGCCTAAGTTATCTGTCCGTCTGTCCTCGAATTTTTGAAGTGGTTGAACCTGGAATGGATAGAAAAATCTACATTAGATTCGTGATGAGTTAGGGTTAGCAAAATTCAAACCAAATGAAGTTTAAAACGAATAACTTTTAGTCAGCATAATTGTAAAATGGAACAATATTTATTAAATATAAAAGGGGAAATGGTTTCCGATACGGTCGTTTCAATAATTGGGGACGGAGCATGTTTATTTCGATCTCTTTCGTATCTTATGTTTGAAACACAGTCTTTTAGCAGTGAACCGGAATGACTTATAATTGGGATCTCCAATCTCAAAGATTTCTTTGATTCAATCAATGTATATTGAACTATAGGGGGCATTCAAACAGCCCCATCACTGATCCAGCTCGCTCGCTGTTTGGGATTTAACTGTACTCCTCGATATTTGACATTGCTTTCCGAGTATCGTTTTAAACTTAGGCAAACTTCGGAAGATTTTCCCCGAACCCACATCTTTGAACCAATTACATTCCGCGGTGGTCAACTATCTTTCTAAATGAATTCAACGTGATTCTAAACTGCATTCACAGTATCGGGAGACTTTAGAGGAGTATGAAGATAAACAAGTTATTGATCATGTACCAGATAATTCTCAGCCAAAAAACATTTTTTTTACTTGTCTCATTGGGTACTTGAAAATTAAAAATTTTACTGATCCCGTCATATGACGGGCTATATGCTAGTTTATGAGGTTTATACATAATGCTTATATAATAATTAAGTAACAGTATAAAATTGTGATTTAATATAATGTTGCACTAGGTCTGTCGGAGATAGCAACTGACGTCTCGGAGACGTCAAAGACTACTTTGGCACGTGAGATGACTGACGTCTCCCAGACGTCATTGTATGACAAGGGGTTAAGTATACATAAAGATTAATAAACAGATAGGCCCTAATTCATATTCTAAATCCTCATTACATTTTTTCATACATTTTAAAAGGATACACGATATTTATATAGGATAAAACTTCTGAATTCTATCTGATCAATATGTTTACATATTTTACATGTCCGGGTAAAATAGTGCTTGAAATAATGGCATTAAATGATAGAAAAAGGCGGAAAGGGGGGATTTCGAATTTTGTTCACCATAACTCATCAAAACTCCAATATGTCTCTATCCATACGTCATTACATGGCGCGTGCGCATGCATGACGCGGAGGACGTTGAAACATTATCGTCTGGAAAGACATGCAAATACTGTTACTGTTATGTCCAATAAAGTGTTTTTTTATTGTACTGGCAGTGACGTCATACCTTGTTTTTCGTATTTTTCTCTTAAACTATGGATCGAACAGGAACGCTTCTTTGGGCAGTTTTTACGTACTCCCAACGAGTAATCTATCTTTGCAGAGTTTATGTGGTCGTTTTGGGACACACACATATATGTGTATATATATATAACAATAAATGTTTTATTTCTTCTTACTTAAAATACTTAAAACCAGTGAATTTTAAATTTACCTGAATTATTTTTATCTTTTAGTATATATATTTTTTTATAAGCAAATTACTTAGCTTTAATAGCTTAAAATTAACCTGTATTCTCTCAGCTTGGGTTAGAAATCAACACATAAATAATAACACAACGCAATGAAATAAATTTAGTAGGACTATACGGTCTCTACATACATAGTTAGATCTCAGTGGAGAGATACAAGACATTAATTTTTAATTCTTTCATAATATTGGAAAACGCTAATTGCACCAAGTTTTAGAAAATAAGTTTGTATGATCGCGATACTGGTAACGTTTCTTCATTTTTAAAACCTTCTATTTGTAATATGAATTACTTAAAATGAACCCTATCATTTGCAAATTTATATGAATTATATATAGTTTAATCTAAAGTTTAATTACATATAGTGTTAAGAATTCTGTAAACATATAATTTGTATGGTATCTCTCCAAATTGGCGAGATATTGACTCCTTGGCAAAGTTTTGGGAAACTCATGTTTTGCGCCAAATTTGGCGACTTGGTGACATTTGTTGCCGACCCCTTTATCTGGATTTTATTAGAAGCTTGTGGAAATTTCCAGAAACTTGGAAGCTATATAAAGGGACCGTGAGTTCTCGTAAAAATTCTCCCATTATTACCTATGCAGCACCAGTGTGGTCCTATGCAGCAGATTCTAACATTAAAATTCTTACTGTTCTTCAAAATTTAATTCTCAGAGAAATCGCTAATGCTCCCCGGTACTTTAGAAATAGTGCCATTCATGAAGAATTGAAAATTCTTCCTATTCCAAATTTTATCTATAATCTCTCCACTAACTTTCATAAAAATCTAAACAATGAATTAATTAATAATCTAGTCAATTATGACCCCGCTGATGCTTGCAATAGAAGAAGGCCTTTGGCCATTCTTACTAAAGATCTTTAATTTTTTTGTCTGTTTTGTCTTCAAAAAACGAAAATGAAAAAAAAAATCATAAAAATCATAAAAAATCTTTTAAAATGTAAGAAAAAAGCTTTAAAACTTTAAAATGGCCATACATCATCATTTAGTAATTTTTATTTATTTATTTATTTATTATTTTTTTTACCAGCTTTGCTTTTTATCTCATCCTTCTATTTTCGCTTTTATTGGCTCTCCTCACTTTGGTGAGGGCGGAGCGTAGTTTTCAAATTAGTTATTTTCAATACTGTTCTGATGTCCCTGGCAAAAAAAAAAAATAAAAAAAAAATAAAAAAAAAAAAAAGTGTTTTTCTATCTCTAAACTCTCTATTCTTTAGTTACTGTGTTATGAACTCACGAATCCACCATTCTATCCTTATCTTTCATCTTTTATTTGTTTATGCTCTGCTCGTTGTCAATTTCTCTGCTTACTGTAAGAAATCTCTGGATTTGAGGGCTTGGCCCAGGTAATCCAGTTGACCCATCATCTTGAAGATCTTGAAGATCGTAAAAGGTCAGTTCACTCTCGGATCTGGTGAAAGTAGGACCTGTGTTAATGCTCTCCGTATTGCTCTGAAAAAGTTCGCCAAAATGTTGCCAAGTTTTATCACTATACGTTGTAATTATGATTCATTTGGTGTGTTAATAAATTGTTATTGTATTTGTCTTAGCCAAAGTCTATTCAATCAACTAACTTTACGCGAGAATTTCGCAACAATAGTTTAATCTGCCCCTAAAAAGCATGGAGCTCCTATGTATTAACCTATTCTGCCTAGTGGGTAATACGGTTCTGTGTGCAAGTCAACCTGAACTAAAATAAATCTGTAAAATGTTTTTGCTGTAGCACAAGAAATATGCACATTTGTAACCAGTCAAAGGAATTATAAACTAACAAGTTTTAATTAAAAATTTTAAATGAATGAATTTTAGTTAACTATTCTTTGTATATATTTTCATTTTTTTTTCGTAAAATAAATCTCGGTGATATGATTAATTTTCTAGATCAAAGGAAAAATGTTTAAAAGAATCCTAGTGTAAGTATATCATATAAAATAATTAAAAAAGCAGTGTGATGGAAATATACATCATCATTCAAATTTCCATGTTAAACTCAGTACAAAATAAATAAAAAATGATATATCTTTGTTTCATTTTTATTTCTGATGATGATTATAAAAACAATTATTATTCCTATTTAGATAAAATTAATTCGTCATACATTAAAAGTGAAACAACTGCATAGTGACGTAAATTTCTGTCACATGGTTTGGGGAAGCTTATTTGGGATATTCGATACATATTGCACAGAAAGTAACAGAAACACAAAGAAAAACCAAACCTTTTTATTATTCATTATCGTATTTATTGTAAAAAAAAAATCTTGGAACAGCACGCTTCTTCCAACCACAACAAATAGCGGAAGGATAAGTTCAAACCCGCTATAATGATTGTGACATTTGATTTTTTTAACAGCTTCGTTAATTATTACGTAATAGTCGTGAAAAAAGTTGGCAGCAACAACCCATTTACAATATACAGTATTCCCTCGCCACTTCGCGCTTCATGTTTTGAGGCTTCAGTGCATCGCGGGTTCCCCCAAAATATTCATTAAAAAATAAAAATGAAAAATACAACCATGTCCCAGCTACATTGTGGAAAGGAGCCTCGTCTCATGTTGATGCGCAAGAGAGAAGGATCCCTGCATGTCGAACAAAGAGATGAGTTGACTCAGAGTACATACCACGGCTCTTGAGATTACAAAGTCTGCAAGTGAGGAAGACGAAGAACAAACTGAAAAGCTTGGCTTTACCTTGTAGAATCTCTAACAATTGTGCAACATGGCAAGAATTTGCACAAGACATTGACGACAATATGGTTCGAGCTGTCGAGTTCAGCAGTCGCGTTGACAGAGTTATGTCCTTGTACAGGGAAATTTTGAAGGAAAAGAATAAAACAACGACAATAACTACCCTTCACCATGTTTCTCTCCAAAGTAAAGTCTCCTGGATCTACCGTCAGCGCCTCCAACAGAAGAGTCTCCAAGTGAGCCTAAAACATCTACAAGTCAAGTCAGAGCCTCTCCTTCACCACCAACACAAGACTCTTCGCCTCTCTCAGAAAGCAATGTAGATTAATGTTTATTACTCTATAAGGTTTTGTAATTAACCTTATTAATTAGCACTGACACGTTTAAGTAAATACGTATACTGTTTAATTTTTGTCTTAAATGTGTAAAGCATCGGTCGGGGAACTTTTTTAATCATTACCCCAAAATATATCCTTCACATTTTCTGCTAATATAGAAATTCGTCTTTCCCAATTTTTGCAGACAAGGGCACTGAATTCAGTTTCTTCGCTTTTTTCTGACTACACATAATCTCTGCCATTTTTACAGCAGCTGGTTTAACCAAATCTTCCCCAATAGTGTATGGTTTCTTATTTCGAGCAATCAATCAGACTACTTCAAAGCTAGCCCTTGATGCTGAACGCTGATCGAATGTACCAAACAAGTTGCTATTCAATCTTTGTCTTCTAACAGATATTTCTAAATTCGCAAGTATTCTCGCGGTTTGGAAGACCAGTGTGAATGCAAATTATCTAAATGTTTCTTCAATTGACCTTTTTTTTTTTTTTGAAAGATTCTGAAGTCAGTACCTTCATACATACAACACACTGTGGTTTCATTGTACCATTGTCTTCTATTTGTGTAAAACCGTAATTAAGGAATTCTTCTTGGTATATTCTTTTTCTATTTGCTGCCATCTGGAGGGAGACAGAAAATAATATTTGTAAAATATTCAAATTAAATTTCTAAATTGCGGCTTACCTTTATCGATATATCAATGATTAATGATAAAATCAGCAACTAACTAATAAAAACTCGCTCTCTGACTTGTCACTTTATTTGTACTCAATTTAAAGTAAAATAAAATGTGCTTTATTGCGCAAAGAGAACACTTTAGTGGTGGGTAATGAGATGGCGAGAACACTTTAGTGTGGTGGGTAGTGAGATGGCGTGGCCTGCATATGTCGCTAAATTGTTTAAGTTGAAAAAAATACTAACAAGTTTATAAAATAGCAAATTAAAAATATATACTTTTTACTCAAAAAAGTTTCATTTTTACCCCATTTGGGGTAATTTACTCCGGTTCCCCGACCGCTGGTGTAAAGTATAAATACTGTTTACATATTTAAAACATTCGTGTACCCACATACATGAAAATTCCTAGGGGCAAATCCTACTTCGTGGTTTTTCAGCTTTCGCAGAAGGTTCTGGTGCCCATTAGCCGCGGAAAACGAGCAATCACTGTACCAATTTTGAGTACAATTTTTTGCTCGCTAAATGTTATGATAAAAATTTCAGCTATTCTTCAATAGGGGGCTAAATTATTATTATGTAAAATATATTTTAAGAATTTTTCCCTTTTACATAGCAGATTAGTAACCGGCGAGGGTTAAAATCTTCAATTGTCCCTGGATGCGGTAACACCTAGCAGCGTTTCTGCTGAGTTTAGTGCCACCTTTAAAGCGAAATTTGTAGCCGGGCACTTTGTATAGAGAATGTGAGCATGACGTCACGTGCAGCAAAAATTGCAACTCAACTTTCTCGTTAGCAAAACATTTGAATTTCCCATGGATTGTGCTTGTTATTGGGGTTTTAATTTTGTCAGTTATCTGAAAATGGTAATAATCTGTTGTACGTGTGGCTGTACTAAGCGTTTCAAAAACGGTGAAAATATTGGATTTTTATAGCTTTTTTAAAGATCCTACATTGCGAATGCTTTGGATAAAAACTTTGAAAAGTCAAGACTGGACTCCAAGTTCTTCTTCTAGAATTTGCGGCAAACATTTTCAGAATGGTAATAAAACGTTAACCTTACTGTAATGTAATAGATTATATAAAATTATTATGCTCTAAGAATTTTTTTATTATTACTAAGTTGTTTTTTTTCATATTTCTAATATATTTTCTATACTTTTGTGAGAAGTACTGTACCTATAAATGCAATTATTTTTTATCCTTAAAATTATCAGGTTTTTCACATTTTTATTAGATTCTTATTTATGTAATAGTTTATTGTGCCTGTTAACATAATCAATGTAGTTATACTTTGATTATGATACTGAACAGGCTTGCAACTGCTGAAGTACTTTCAAAAAGGTGAGAAAAGTGTCAAATAATACAGAATAAGTGACTAAAAAGTGAATAAACATTGGAAAAAAAGCGATTTTTTTTCTCCTCTTGATTACAGATGCTATTATTAAGGTTTTTCTATTTATTTTGACTCTAAATCAAATGATTCATGCAAGACATGATTTTAGCGTCAAATGCAAAAAAGGTTAAAAATTTTGTTTAACACAACTCAACATTGCTTTTTGTTCAAGAAAATCTATAAATTAGATTTGAATACATACAATATATTAATTTTATAATAACAATTTTCTGCATATATTAATGATGTTTTGAAATATGTACATAGCTAGATTAAAGCATCTACACAAAAATTGTGAATTAAAAGAAAAAGAGAAATGTGTGCTTTGACATAAATTACTTTAATGTATTAAATGTACATTTCAATACAAATGTAGATTTCAGGATCTTCTTTACGACTTTTTAAAATTACTAAATTCTGGAAACCATATGACTCATTACATTTTAATAAGAAAATAAGATTAGAGCATCGCATTTTTGGTCTTTTATTAAAATATTTTGCAATTAATTCAGGTTTTCTTTTTTCGACAACAGACTTTTGCTGTGATACACCATGAAAAAAGTGACTAAAAGTGACTAAAAGTGATCAATTGTAAAAAAATGTGACTAAAGGTGAGAAAAGTGACGGAATTGCAAGCCTGTACTGAATAGTACTATGTAAAGTGTTTAATTAAAGAAATATATAATTTTGTAAGTGCTAAAAAATTTTATTTTGATTACTTGGCCAGTTTCTGATGTTTCCTTCCCCTTCCATTAAATAAAATTTAGTTTTATTGTATACGTTATCCATATCGAAGCCCATAAGATGCGATGAAAACAAGCAATGTTTTGCCAACGGAAAGTTGAGTTGTAGTCAGCACTCGTATTTGTTTACAACATGCACTTTCTATATTAACTCCGATCGTATTAACTCCAGAGATTTGTTTTGGTTTGACGCATGAGGAATTAAGTCATTCAAAATACTCCAGATAAACTATGTTACACCATTTCTTCAAATTTATTCAGAAACAAAAGAATGAAATCTATTCTAAGTAATCGATCAATTAAAAATTCTATTCCTCTGAAAACGTATAACGACTTTGATTCTTTATACTGTTTTTCTAATCAATATCCAAAACTTTTCCCAAAAGGTCACATAAACACTGCCAGCTGCGCTTGCTTAAACACTAGAAAATACGATTTAGATGAATAAATCGATACCTAGTTTTCTATATACTCTCGTTTCCAATAAAAAGCAGATTAAACTTATCAGAACAGAAATTGTAAAAACTTGGCAAAATTTCAGATAATTTTTCCCCTAAAAGAGACATTCTAATAAAGCGTGGGAGAGCCATATACCTTTTATTGATTGCATCATGCCATGCAGTAGTAAATATGCTTTGTTGTTTCGCTAGCTGAGTATAAATATCAACAAATATGAATCATATCTATAATGTAATCTATCGGTTAAAGGGGCCAGTGAGATCAACAAAAATTTGATTGAAGAAAAAAGAACCTTCTGATGATATCAGTTTTTAAAATTTATGGAACGTCAGTGAAGCTTTCATGATAAAATTCTTTATTTAATTTTCAGAGAGAAGCTCAAGTTTGAAGTAAAATTTAAGTTTTTTCATAGGTTAAATAGCATCATTTCCGATAAATGAAAAATCAGAATTATAAAAATTTATGATTCCTTTCATAGGATAAGATGAATTTTATAAAAATGGTATCAAAATAACAAAGTACTTTAGTTCCAACTAAATAATAGTAAACTTTATTTTATTCACATTAACTAATGATCTTTTTAATTTACTAAGTCTAATATTACTCCCAACAAGCTATATTTCCATGCTTTGCTACGGCGATTCTTTGTTTATTAAGATATATGAAAGAATCTCCTTTTAGCCGTAAAAATAGTGTCAAAATTATTTAGTATTTCAGTTCTAACTGAATAATGGTCAATAATCTATTTTTATTCATTTTACATATTGATTTTTTTTATTATTATTATACACATCTATTATTATTCCTAACTGGCTATATTCCCATGTTTCACTACGATGATTCTTTGTTTACTAATGGCAAATAATCAATTTTTATTCATTTTACATATTGATTTTTTTTATTATTATACACGTCTATTATTATTCCTAACTGGCTATATTCCCGTGTTATGGAACATGGATTTTCAATAAATCTTTAATTATTGAGACATATGAGTTCTCCATTCTGAAAAGGGTTATTTATTATGAATATGAATTTAAATATTACAATAAATAAAATATTTACCTGCGAGTAGTCGAACTATAACTATAAAAACAGCTAAACCTATGAGAATTCTAGCATTGAAGCAAAAATCATGTATATTGTTGTATCGTGTCATATCGGTGTCGAAAAAGCAATGCTTCGGGCTTCCACGGAAAACTTATATGTTCAGCAAACGTAGCGCCACGTGACGCCCACCTCTGTGGTGCCTCATCCGGATGCTGATTGGTGCCGACAAACCGAACGTCTATTCCACGTGCAGAGGATTTCACTGACGCTGGCTGCAAAATAACGAACTGTTTCTTGTTCGGCCAGTGGATTAAATTATATTTATTGTATTTAACATTTGGAAATCATATATTCTGCGAAAAACATCTTGACAATTTTTAAAAACAAAACCAGGGATATGGTGTTACAGATATACCTTATATACTGTCTGTAAGACACAATGAATGGTATATATATATATAATATATATATATATATATATATAATATATATATATATATATATATATATATATATATATATATATATATATATATATATGCTATTTGGTCCCACTCAGAAGGAATTTATACGAAGAAAGCATTTTCTACCGGCAATTGGCAACGACGACAACTGCAGAAGTTGAAACGCGAGAGTGGTGGCATGTGTTAAACCGTATATGATTGTTATACATTTTTTCCATTTGAATCTTAATTTCTACATTTTTTTACATATATGATATATATAGATATGTGATATATTGTATATGTGTATACATATATGTATTATATATATAACATATGTATATATATATTATATATA
>CM063509.1:96958037-96983037 GCA_032207245.1 Pardosa pseudoannulata
TCGTAGGAAAGTTATCTCTACTTTCCGTTGATTGAAATCAAGATGCACATTCGAGCCTTTGTCCAAATGAAAGAACAAACTGAATATGAAATTCAGTTCAAAATGAAGGAAAATAATTTCCAAGTAAGGTATCGGAATTAATAACTGCATTGTTTAATACGAAACCTCTTTCGTTTAACCCTTTCGTGGGCCGTGGGAAGATTACTTCCCACCTACACGATCTTACAAAATACACCTGTGGGAAGCTCAAAACCCATTATAATATATTGGTCTTGTTATTGAAACGACGGGAAGACTGATTCCCGCTTCGGTTTTGCGCTGTCATCAATTGTTCGATTGATTGAATAAAATTAGCAGCTCTGTTTTGAAAGTTTGGTTTGGTTTAGTTTTGGTTTGGAGTGCTAAAGTCTACTATTTTGCAACATGAGGGCTAATAAGACCAGGACCTACAGCTTAAAGTCGATTACGAATGGCTATGAACATCCATGTCCCAGCGGGATTCGAAACCATGAACTCTGGTACTGAAGGCCAGCACCCTAACCAATCGGCCATTGTTCGGCATTTTGAAAGTTTGGAAACGTGGAGTGAGAAATAAATGGACCACGAAAGGGTTAAAGCGATGTAAGCCAATTTTTACGCTCATCCATCCGAAGACATACAGCAGCAACAAGCTGAAAACCAGTACGCCACTACAGCAACCACAACAGCTATAAAGCTGCTGCTGATCTACGAGAGTTCCGTCAGGGTCTGATTTTAATTTTGTCAAGAGAAAACTGTACAGTACTAAGGAGAAAACTCTACAAAGCTAAGCTCGAAACTACCAAGAATAACTAAAGACCACATCACTAGGGCACCTAGGGCTTGTGACATCCATATATACCTAAAGGATATATACAGTGGACTCCGCTTAATGTAATCAGTTTGGGACACCGTAATTTTGATAACAATAATCAATTAATAACAATAAACGATGTGCAAAAATTAGATAAATTTATTCCCCCCCTTTAATTTACAAGTACTAAATTTCAAAATAAAATGAAAAAACTCACCTTATATTTATGTACTGTATATTATCCTTTAAAACATAAGAATTGTATACATAATTAAAAAAAATTGATCAATTGTTGGCTGTCTACAATTTTTTCTAAGAAGCTCATTGATAAATTGTTCGTAATCATAATGTTTTATAAAGTCATCGGAGCGGAGTTGTACTCCACGTTTCAACACTTTCAATGCATTTCTCATTTCAGAACTTGTAGGAGGTAGCTTAGTATCAAGAGATTTTTCATCTGACTCATCAGTTCTATCATTCGTCAGTTTTCCTATGACAATCTGATAGACTTCAGATTCTGTTAATGGGGAAGCTACTGGAATGTTTTGATCTACTTCCACCCATGACTCGAACTCTTCAGAGGTCATATCCGAATAATTTTCTATCATTTCTTGAGATTTCTGGTAATTTTTTTTCGCAAAATCAAGGCATAAAGTGTGAATACTCTCCTTCTCAGTTCCGATAAGAATGTGTTGCTTTCTGTTCATCTGACAACCATTGACCACCAGCAAGGTGTGCGTATTTCTGAAAAATTCCAGGAACGTGTAATTCTCCACTTCTTTGTTCATTCCCCATTTCCATAAGTGGATGAGGGAGAATTCTCAGAAATTCAAACAACAGCGATATCAAAGAAAAGAATGGGTTCCTTCTGAATATATTGTGAATATTCCTTTGCCAGTTAAAATGAGGTTCGAAAACTGATAACATTAACAGATGTAACGATCGCATAATACGATAATTTTAACATACAATTGAATAGAGAAAATCGGTTCAAGTGATTTCGATAACAATAAGCGATTGATAACATTAACAGCGATCACATTAAGCGGAGTCCACTGTACCCTGAGGTGTCTCTCACTTAGCACTACCCAAGGGACACGTTGAGCTCAATATTCACCATTCTATGGCTTATCATTTTTGAGTTATGTGACAGACATACGTAAGCAAGTACGTAAAACATTTTGTCAAAACTAATCAAAATTTATTCAGGAATGTTCATAATTAATATTTGAAGTTTTACAGTTTCCTTAAACGTACATAGAAGAGTAAAGCAGAAGCTACTCTAAATAGATTTAAGTATAGTCAAAATGTGTAATTTCGTAGAAATCTGAAGACTGAATCCACTATTACAGTACTTTCTTAAAGATATTATCAAACATCAATCCATACGCGTTGGTTACGGATGTAGTTTATGATTCTTGTTGGCGCATGCGCGCTAACGTCATATTTCGTGTGGAATACCGCCATTTTTAGGACAGACGATGGTTCGCTATCATAAGTGACTTGAGCAAAAAGTGATGTTAAAACCCGAAGCTCACAATTAATTTTTCTTATGCTGTTTTTATCCAAATTAATGGATGTAAATAATTGTATAAATTTATGCTGTGTGTAAAAACAGAAAAGGAAAAGAACAAGCTGGTCCGTCGATTTCTTTAAAAAATAGAGTGGAACAACAATTCCTTTTAAAGATGAAGAATGCTCGAATTTTTCGTGTGTTAGCGAAAATTTTTTAACCGATTAAAGGGCTCTTCACATTTTAACCTGAACTAAAATAAATCAGTTGGAAATAAATCATTTTCATAAATCAGTTCAATAAGTCACACGAGAAATCTGCTCATTCTTCATCGGGAAAAAGGAATTGTAAACTGAAATCGTTGTTTTTCCAAAGCGTGCAGGTTAAAATGTGATACAGCCTTTATTAAATACAAGAAAGTAAGAACTGTTACAGAAAGAGTGGTATTAGCCTTTAAATTCTTTGTAGATAAATAAACAAGCATTGTTGAGGTATCTCCCAACTGTCTAACATAACTGGTGTTACCTTCAGTGATTTTGGTTATGTGATGCATCATAATGGTCACATAATAAGCAGGAAGTTTGAAAATAGATATTTACATATTCATATGTGATGCAATCATTTACTATTGTTAAGAATGTTGTAAACATGTAATTTGCATGGTATCTCGTCACCTTGGCGAGATATTGGCTCCTTGGCAAAGTTTTGGAAGACTCATTTTTGGCTCCAAATTTGGTGATATATCGCCAAATTTGCCGACTTGGCGACATTTGTTGCCGACCCCCTTTCTCTGGATTTTACTAGAAGCTTGTGGAAATTTCCAGAAACCTGAAAGCTATATAAAGAGGCCGTGAGTTCTCATAAAAGTTCTATGACTCGTAAGCCACAGGTTCATGGTTCTGTCCTCCGGGATGTCATATATTCCAAATTTTCATTATAATTATAAATTACTGCATTTTCCCTTTCTCTGGATTTTACTAGAAGCTTGTGGAAATTTCCAGAAACCTGAAAGCTATATAAGGGGGCCGTGAGTTCTCATAAAAGTTCTATGACTCGTAAGCCACAGGTTCATTGTTCTGTCCTCCGGGATGTCATATTTTCCAAATTTTCATTATAATTATAAATAACTGCATTATCTTTAATATTATTACTTTTGAACCTATTTTTATATTTTTAAACCTAACTTTCTAATTTTTATTACAATTTCTAATTTTTAAATCTTAACCACGTTAAAATCACGATTATTCGTACGGATGTCCCTGGCCGCAAAAATATGTGTTTTGTTGTTTCTATCCCTAAACTTTCTACTCTTAGTTTTAGTGTTATGAACTCATGAATCCACCTCCCTATCCCCTCTTTCCTCTTTTAGTTGTTTTATTTTCTGCTTACTGTTAAGGCTCCTCCACACTATGGCCCACTGCAAGGCATGACCACCGTCTGGAGGGGGTTTGGCTTATCGTGGTCGATGGCAGAAGATGATAAAATAGCCTAGGCAAACGATGGCTTCCGAGGCGGTTTTTCTCCAAAGATCAAAGGCAGCCAGATGCTCTACTAAAGTGCGCAGTAGACCCTATGGACGAATCCACGTGCTTGCCTCATTTAGTGGCCCAGCGTGTGGATGCAACCCGTGAACCATCGTTCGAGGTCATAATCAGGAAGTGGTGAACAGTTGGCCATAGTGTGGAGGCTACATTAGATATCTCTGGATTAGAGGGATCAGCCCAGGCTATCTTGTTGACTTACCATCCTGAAAGTCCTGAAGGTCATAAAAGTTCAGTTCGCGCACAGATATGGTGAAAGTAGGACCTGTGTTCATACTCTTCGTATTGCTCTGAAAAAGTTCGCCAAAAGACTGCCAAGTTTTATCGCCATCCGTTGTAATTGTGATTTATTTGGCGTGTTAATAAATTCTTATTGTTTTTGTCTTAGCCAAAGTCTATTGAATCAACGAACTTAAAGCGAGAATTTCGCAACACCATGCACAGCTCAGCGATAAACGGTTTTATTTTTTTCACGTAAGTGATAAACAAAGAACTGGTTGTAAATTTACCGTTCATTTATCGTTAAAGGAAATAAAAAAATACTTGCCTCAATTATTTTCTGGTCAGTTTGTACAGATTGTGTGATCTGCATGGGGTTTTCTCATGGGGGTTTTATTGATGTGTAATAAAACAAACGTAATCTCCTTACTTAAACAAAACTTCAAAGGAGACAAATCTTCTCTCTGAACACATCAAATGTGGATTTATTATTTGGGGTGTACCTGGATTAAGGAAAGAGGATAACACTTTACGAGGTAAAACATTGAAGGTAAGTGTAAAAAAATTGTAAAATCAAATGCAAAATTTATTCAAAAGTATAAATTATTTCAATTTTATTTTCCTTTTTAAAAATGAAATTGAAAAATTTTCACTATTCCAAGAGAAATACCTCATTCTCCCTCTTGTGAAGGAATCGTAAATTCAATTTGTTGCTTTTTCAACGAGGGCAGATTGATGTGCGATAAAAAAATTACATGATGTGAAAATTACTCATCTAAAAGAAGTAAAAACTGTTGTAGAAAGAAAGGCATTAACCTTTAGTTTCTTAGTACAAGAGCTTGACATAACTGATGCTACCTTCAGTGATTTTGGTTATGTGATGCATCATAACGGACATATAACAAGCAGGAAGTTTGAAAGTAGATATTTTCATATTCATATGTGGTGAAAGCATTTACTATGAACAGCTGAGCGATAAACGGTTTTATTTTTTTCAAGTTAGTGATAAATAAAGAGCTGGTTGTAAATTTACCGTCCATTTACCATTAAAGAAAGTAAAAACAAAATACTTGCGTCAATTATTTTCTGGTCAGTTTGTACTGGTCGTGTGATCTGCATGGGGTTTCCTCAGTTTTATTGATGTGTAATAACACAAACGTAATCTCCTTACATAAACAAAACTTCAAAGGAGACAAATCTTCTCTCTGAACACATCAAATGTGGATTTATTATTTGGGGAATACCTGGATCAAGGAAAGAGGATAAGACTTTACGAGGTAAAACATTGAAGGTAAGTGTAAAAAAATTGCTAAATCTATCAAATGTAAAATTTATTCAAAAATATGTTATTTCAATTTTATTTTCCTTTTTAAAAATGAAATTGAAAACTTTCCTCATTCTTCCTCGAGGGAAGGAATCGTAAATTCAGTTTGCTGCTTTTTCAACGAGGGCAGATTGATCTGTGATAAAGCCTTTATTCAACTAAAAAAAGTAAAAACCGTTGTAGGAAGAAAGGCATTAACCTTTAGATTCTTAGTACAAGAGCTTGACGTAACTGGTGTCACATTCAGTGATTTTGGTTATGTGATACATCCTCACGAACACACGATAAGCAAGAACTATGAAAATAGATATTTTCATATTCATATGTGAGGCAAGCATTTACTATGAACAGCGGAGAGATAAACGGTTTTATTTCTTTCATATAAATGATAAATAAAGAGCTGGTTGTAAATTTTCCGTCCATTTATCGTTAAAAGAAAAAAAAACAATCAATGCGTCAATTATTTTCTGGTCAGTTTGAACAGGTCTTGTGATCTGCATGGGGGTATCCTCAGTTTTATTGATGTGTAATAACATAAATGTGATCTCCTTATATAAACAGTCGAACAATAGTCGAATGATTAGGGTGCTAGCCTTCGGTACCGCAGTTCGTGGGTTAGAATCCCAATGGGGTATGGATGTTCGTAGCTGTTTGGAATCGACTTTAAACTGTAGGTCCCTGTCTCATTAGTCCTCGTGTTGCAAACAGTAGACCGTAGCACTCCAAACCAAACCAAACCTTACATATACAAAACTTCAAAGAAAATAAATCTTCTCTCTGAACACATCAAATATGGATATATTATTTGAGGTGTACCCAGATCAAGGAAAGACGGTAACACTTTACGAGGTAAAACGTTGAAGGTAAGTATAAAAAAATTGTAAAATGAAATGTAAAATTTATTCAAAAGTATAAATTATTTCAATTTTATTTTCCTTTTTAAAAATGAAATTGAAAACTTTTCACTATTCCACAAGAAATACCTCATTCTTCCTCGAGGGAAGGAATCGTAAATTCAATTTGTTGCTTTTTCAACGAGGGCAGATTGATGTGCGATAAAAAAATTACATGATGTGAAAATTACTCATCTAAAAGAAGTAAAAACTGTTGTAGAAAGAAAGGCATTAACCTTTAGTTTCTTAGTACAAGAGCTTGACGTAACTGATGTTACCTTCAGTGATTTTGGTTATGTAATGCATCATAATGGATATATAATAAGCAGGAAGTTTGAAAATAGATATTTTCATATTCATATATGGTGCAAGTATTTACTATGAACAGCTGAGCGATAAACGGTTTTATTTTTTTCACACTAGTGATAAACAAAGAGCTGGTTGTAAATTTTCCGTCCATTTATCGTTAAAGAAAGTAAAAACAAAATACTTGCATCAATTATTTTCTGGTGAGTTTGAATAGGTCGTGTGATTTGCATGGAGCTTCCTCAGTTTTATCGATGTGTAATAACACAAACGGGATCTCCTTACATAAACAAAACTTCAAAGGAGACAAATCTTGTCTCTGAACACATCCAATGTGGATTTATAATTTGGGGTGTACCTGGATCAAGGAAAATATGATAGTACTTTACGAGGTAAAACATTGAAGGTAAGTGTAAAAAAATTGCAAAATCTATCAAATGTAAAATTTATTCAAAAATATAAATTATTTCAATTTTATTTTCCTTTTTAAAAATGAAATTGAAAACTTTTCGCTATTCCACGAGAAATACCTCATTCTTCCTCGAGTGAATTAATCGTAAATTCAATTTGTTGCTTTTTCAACGAGGGCAGATTGATGTGTGATAAAACCTTTACTGAACTAAAAGAAGTAAGAACTGTTGTAGAAAGAAAGGCATTAACCTTTAGATTCTTAGTACAAGAGCTTGACGTAACTGGTGTTACATTCAGTGATTTTGGTTATGTGATACATCATCACGAACACACAATAAGCAAGAACTATGAAAATAGATATTTTCATATTCATATGTGATGCAAGCATTTACTGTGAACAGCTGAGAGATAAACGGTTTTATTTCTTTCATACAAATGATAAATAAAGAGCTGGTTGTAAATTTTCCGTCCATTTATCGTTAA
This sequence comes from Pardosa pseudoannulata, assembly GCA_032207245.1. NCBI lineage: Eukaryota > Metazoa > Arthropoda > Arachnida > Araneae > Lycosidae > Pardosa > Pardosa pseudoannulata. Next base: position 96,965,560 of record CM063509.1, read on the forward strand.
AGGAAATAAAATACTTGCGTCAATTATTTTCTGGTCAGTTTGAACAGGTCTTGTGATCTGCATGGGGGTATCCTCAGTTTTATTGATGTGTAATAACATAAATGTGATCTCCTTATATAAACAGTCGAACAATAGTCGAATGATTAGGGTGCTAGCCTTCGGTACCGCAGTTCGTGGGTTAGAATCCCACTGGGGTATGGATGTTCGTAGCTGTTCGGAATCGACTTTAAACTGTGGGTCCCTGTCTCATTAGCCCTCGTGTTGCAAACAGTAGACCGTAGCACTCCAAACCAAACCAAACCTTACATATACAAAACTTCAAAGAAGATAAATCTTCTCTCTGAACACATCAAATGTGGATTTATTATTTGAGGTGTACCTAGATCAAGGAAAGACGGTAACACTTTAAGAGGTAAAACATTGAAGGTAAGTGTAAAAAAACTGTAAAATCAAATGCAAAATTTGTTCAAAAGTATACATTATTTCAAATTTATTTTCCTTTTTAAAAATGAAATTGAAAACTTTTCACTATTCCACAAGAAATACCTCATTCTTCCTCAAGTGTAGGAATCGTAAATTCAATTTGTTGTTTTTTCATCGAAGGTAGATTGATGTGTGATAAAGCCTTTACTCAACTAAAAGAAGTAAAAACTGTTGTAGAAAGAAAGGCATTAACCTTTAGATTCTTAGTACAAGAGCTTGACGTAACTGGTGTTACCTTCAGTGATTTTGGTTATGTGATGCATCATAACGGACATATAATAAGCAGGAAGTTTGAAAATAGATATTTTCATATTCATATGTGATGCAAGTATTTACTATAAACGTTGAGCGATAAACGGTTTTATTTTTCTCACACTAGTGATAAACAAAGAACTGGTTGTAAATTTTCAGTTCATTTATCGTTAAAGGAAGTAAAATCAAAATACTTCAGTCAATTATTTTCTGGTCAGTTTGAACAGGTCGTATGTGATTGGCATGGGGTTTCCTCAGTTTTATTGATGTATAATAACACAACCGTGATTTCCTTACATAAACAAAACTTCAAAGGAGAGAAATGTTTTCTCTGAACACATCAAATGTGAATTTATTATTTGGGGTGTACCTGCATCAAGGAAAGAGGATAACACTTTACGAGGTAAAACATTGAAGGTAAGTGTAAAAAAATGTATAATCAAATGTAAAATTTATTTAAAAGTATAAATTATTTCAATTTTATTTTCCTTTTTAAAAATGAAATTGAAAACTTTTCGCTATTCCACGAGAAATACCTCATTCTTCCTTGAGTGAATTAATCGTAAATTCAATTTGCTGCTTTTTCAACGAGGGCAGATTGATGTGTGATAAAACCTTTACTCAACTAAAATAAGTAAAAACTGCTGTAGAAAGAAAGGCATTAACCTTTAGATTCTTAGTACAAGAGCTTGACGTAACTGGTGTTACCTTCAGAGATTTTGGTTATGTGATGCATCATCACGAACAGACAAAAAGCAGGAAGTGTTGAAATGGGTATTCTTATATTCATACGTTACCCCGGCATTTACTACGAACAGCCGAGTGATATACGGCCTTATTTCTCTCAAGGCAGTGGTCGGAATTTGTCGTCTATTTATTATAAAAGGAAATAAAAGAAAAATGCTTACGTCCATGATACTATAGTCAGTTTGAATCGATCGTATCATTTGCAAGCTTTTCCTCAGTTTTATTGATGTCTAGTACGACAAATTCCTTACACAAACAAGATCTCAAAGGAGGCAATTCTTCTCTCTGAACCCATGAAATGTGGATTTATTATTTGTGATGCACCTGGATCAAGGATAAAGAAAAAGAGGATAACACTCTACGCAGTAAAGCATTGAGGGTAAGTGTGAAAAAAAGTAAAAACTTTGAAACCTTAACACTAAACATACCATATAACGGGTCAAATACATACCATACAACGGGTTTATGTAAAAAATGCGATGGGAAATGAATTAAAAATTCTTATTCTTTGTGTTTGCAATACATAAAAATTGACAATATACAATTTTGTTTAATTATAATAAAGTTTATTTGTCTATTTCCTTCCAATTTTTATATTTCATACATTTATAATCAGAAAAAATAAAGTCCGGTCATTTGACCGGCTATGGTAGAAATAGGTATGTATTAAGTGTTGGTATGTTTAGTGTTAAATTTATTCAAAAGTATAAATTCAAAACTCTGAAAATATTTTTAAGTTTCTTCCAATTTTATTTTCCTTTTTATATAGATTGCTTTTTCTATTTCTGATAAATGACGTAAAACATAAAGGTTTTTATCTTTAGGGGTAACCGTTAGCATTCATAACGTAAATGGAATGATTTCTAAAGTCCATTATTACTGACAGATTTTTAAACTCACACATGAACCCTTTTCTTTCCACGAAAAGTTCTTTAAGAATTTCGGAGAGGGACCGGTCCCCCTATCCCTCCCCTTGCCTATGGGCTTGTCTCCAGATGCTGTCTAGCGGTAGATTTATAAATAAGCTATAACAACCGCAGTGCTTTACAAACATTTTAAGTTGCTGAAGCCTTTTAGAATAAAGAATTTTACATTGTGCTTTACTTTTATTGAAAATATAACTAATTATTTAAAAGATGAAAACAAATTATACTCGTGTACTTTTTGAACAAATTCATTCATTTGTTTGTTTTTATTTCATTAACATTAAATTAATAATTATTGGGATTGATGGGACTACAAATCACTGCATGTTTGTTTCAAACCGTAGGTTCCTTCCACTCTAACAGTAAACGGTGTTGCACAGACTTCAACAACAGCTAAGGAAGCTCTTTCTACGCAACCTTCCAGTTCAACCATTTCGAATTTTGCCATTTCTTCTCTATATAAGAATTTAGAAAAGGCCATAATTACAACAATTTTACCACTACGATTGTAAAAAAAAGCCTTAAAAAATGCTAGACGAAAAAGAAAACGGGTACAAACTAAGTCCGGAGAAGTGATGACTGTTTCTGATGTAGCAGAAAATAGCTCAACTTAATAATCGTGGTCAGTGTAATAAAATATGAATTGGCCACATAAAGTGTAATTATATCACATATAAATGTGTTTGCAGCTAAAAAATAAAGTTTTAATTAAATTCTGCATAATTAATTACCTTTTTTTATCAATATTCATTTTGCCCCACCTCTGGGGTAAAATGGGTATAAAAAAAGAAGTAAAAAATTATAAATTTGCAATTTAATAAAAATATAAATAAAAATTTAAATTTAATAAAAATAAAAATAAAAATTTATAAAACAATTTTAACACTAGATTTACGGAAGTTGATCATATACCTATTTTTACTGAAATGAGCGAATTTGACTCATTTCAGTAAAAATAGGTGAAAATACTTCAATGAAAATTGAAGTTTTTTTGCAAAGAAAATCGTTCGAAATTAATTTAAATAATATGTTTATTATCAAAAAATTCACGGAAAACATTTTTTTACATATAAAATATGTTTTTGAAACACATTTTCCGCAAACATTTCTATTACATTTAGCACAATGGTTTCTTTTCACATCTGTTTCTTTTGCATGATTGTTGAACTTGACAATTCTTCCGTGCTTAAGTAACATAAATTTCTGTCATTGGAATGGAAGTGTTCTCGACTGCTTCTCTATATTTACTTTATACTATACTTTATACTTTACATTTATTTTATACTATATTTATTACTATATTTATTTATTTTCATATACATTCTATGAGTGAAATTGGCTCACAACCGTGAAAATAGGTATACCACATTTGATAATGCGAAATGAAGGGATCTGCGGGGAAGAGGAATGAAAGTTTACATATATTTTATTACTTAACTAAAAACCAACGTATGTTTTTGAAAAGTGATTTTAAAGTTATATATATATATAGTGATCAAGTTTTTAATGAGTCAAATTGGCTCAGTCCGTAAATCTAGTGTTAACAATAATGGTAATGAACCCATTGCATGAATACATTGAAAACATTGCTTGTTTTTAGTTTTTTTAAGTGAAAAAGAGTTCTGAATGATAAATCTCGCCTTTTCTACCCATTTTACCCCACCAGAACCTATTTTATATTAAATTATTCAGGTGTTAATGATTTAATCATCAAATATATTGAGCATTTTAACATGTTGCTAGATACGTCGTTAAAAATGTTAAGCAACTTTCTATTTTCGACTTTACTTTCCATTCTCATCTTTAGATATCAATTTAAAACGATAACTGAAGCGATTGTTACTTCAAGTGAGACTCATCAGCACGTGTAAGGCAATCACTTCAACGCAATTGACTGATCAATAAACTTAAAATTTACTGAACAGCTCTTCCATGTTGTCCATTGTTCGAAACTTACATTAATAATCAATTCGAATCACTCTCTAACTCATCCTTTTTAAGCGGCAAAGAGATCTTTGAAATGACAAATTTTGACCAAAATACGAAATGATTATTTGTTCTAAGTTAGGTAAATGCTTCATTATCGATAGATATTTTTCAAATAACATGATTATATTATTACATTGAAACCTGTGTTTTTAAATAATATTTTCCGATTTGACTGTTTTTGTATTGACTTAGCAATTTTGAAACGTTTTTGGTACATTACTTTTATGTATTTCTTATACAAAATTTTGGAAATTCTCTATTAATGTGTTTGTCAGTCAGTAAAATCCACTCTCATTGCCTTTTCTACTTTGATGCTTGCTCGATATTTGCTCTTTATTATACATTCTAAAGCAGAGGTGGGCAAAAGCTGGCCCGCGGGCCTTTTGCTTACATTATCCGGCTCTTTGAAAAATTCTGCATGCAATTTTTTTAATCTCTTATATGCAATTTTGTTGAAATCAACAGTATTTGTATGCGTAGTGTACATATAAATAATGAAAAATATATAAATAATAGAGAGTATTATAATTTGAACAGCTGTAATCCTATCCCTACTTTAATCTATGCAACATACATACTCTCATAAAGCGTGAGGTCGGCTTACTACATAGAATTAAACGTGCACTCTTCTCACTCTTAGAGGGACGATAGACTGCAGCGAACGTACTGTTTATTTTGATTTAGCACTAGTCCCATACTCGTCATTTCTTTTGAGACTAATGTTTGTTTTTTTGCAAATCTATATATATATAAATAAATTTGTGTCTGTCTGTCTGTACTCGATAGACTTAAAAATCATGCATCCAATCGCCGTGGAAATTTGGGAAATTATTAGGTATATTTCTGGGAAGGTTTTTGTAAATTTTTAACGTTCGAAATCCATTTCTTCCCATTTTTTCGAGCGTTTATGTCATTATTCCATGCATTACTTTCCCCGGTTAAACGCAAACGATTAACTTTTTAATTTATCGCATCATAACTAAGTGAAAGAAGCAATAATTTCTAGCAATGTGACGTCATTCCGTTAATCCCATGTATTTGTTTCAAGCCCAGTTTTCCTCGGTTAAAAGCAGGAGATTAAAATTTTCAATTTATCACATAATAAAGAGGTGAAAACAATATTTTTTTTAATCATTATGACGTCATTCCTTTAAATATCTCATTTATTCATTTCTTATTTCATATTATTTAAACATCGTCTGCGTAGTATCCATTCGATTTGACCTGGAAATTTTGATATTAAGTGATTAACTTTCATTTCTATGTGACGCAAATTATAGCATTTTTATGTAAGAACTAATTTTAAGTTTAATTCTTGGTTCATTTTTACGTTACAATGAAACGTTTATCAACAGTATTCTAACAACGAAAAGTACAAATTTCAGTGACTCACATGGGCAAATAAAAACCTATCATTTTATATAATTATCTTTATATTAATATGGTTGTCAATATGAATATATGTTTCTGTTTTATACAAAACTATAGGCTTTGTCATGAATTTCCTTAATTTGGGACAACATTTATCAATACCAACTAAATTAGTACTGTTGCTGTCAAAACCTCTGCTTCCTATTCTACCACGTGATATGGCAAGATCTATTAACGTTGCTAATCAATGTACAGTAGTAATACAGTAATGTAATTTAGGGTTAAACTTATATTTTATCATAACAAAAGTTTGAACAAATTTAACATAAGACACAAATTCGATTATAAAATCTGAATAATGTTATAATACACTTATAATAGAAATATATAAATATGCCAATGACTCGAACTGAACTGTGACGAATCTAGAGAGTTATTCACGAAAATAAAATCTTTGTTTAAAAGTTCACCGTAGCGAAGCACGGGCAAACTTGCTAGTATAATAATAAATTGAAAAAGTGGACTTCTTGTAGATAAAATTTTAAAACATCGGTTTTATTTTATTATAATAATTAAATTATTTATTTGTAGACCTTTGTAAAATGAGTCAATCTAAAAAACAAGTTGATTTGGAGTGCAGAAATTTCTTGAACTATGATCAAAAATACCTAGTGTTATTTGGTTCAACATATATCTGTGAAAGAAGTTTTTCGTTAATGATTTACAAGAAAAATAAATATCGATCACAAATGTCTGACGAAAATTTACACTCGATATTAAGGATAGCTACAAGTGATTTGGATCCAATTTTTGAAGAAATAATATTAAATGAACATACCAGATTTCACGTTTCGCATTAACTAAAACTATATTTTAACGTTTGATGTTTTTCTTTTCTTATTATAATTCTATTTACTATTATATTTACAAAATATAATATAAATATAAAAATGTAATAACTATGATTAAAATAAAATAATTTGTATCGTTAATTTTAACAGACAGCTGTGACTTTTTTACTGTTATCTATTCTTAGAGTACCCAATCCACCCATTTAGGTATTAGGAAATCTTATTTTCTCTTTATCAGTATTATATTGCGTTTTCGAGAAATTTCTGGGCCTTTGATCTTAGTTTTATTCAAAAATATCAAAATATAAATATCAAAATAAAATTTTTCATTAACTGATTTATTTAATGACCATTAATTTAATATAATGGATCACATTTCTTTAAATATTACGCGACATATTTTACTGGACACAAGTTGTTCGCATATACACTTAAGTAAGTCAATTTATTATTAATATTATCTTTTATTAATTGTCAAATTTCTCTGTTCAAATGCTTTAAAATGATACTTATAGTGTTTTTGTCAAAAAAATTTCTTGGGCAGGGAAAAAACTCCACCCAAAACATTCGCGTGTACACAGCGTACGCGGTATAGTCCTCCGGGCCGGGAGACATTTTGAAAATTTCATTTTGACCCGCTCTTAAAAGTAATTGCCCACCCCTGTTCTAGAGTTTCTATCTGCACAGTTACACATCTAATGACAGTTCGATTGTTTTTATAATTTTGACAGACAGCTGGAACTTCTTTTTCTGTTATCTATTTTTAGAGTACCCGGTCCACCCATTTAGGTCTTAGGAAATCTTATTTTCTCTTTATCAGTATTATATTGCGTTTTCGAGAAATTTCTGGGCCTTTGATCTTAGTTTTATTCGGTATCAAATAAAAAGCAAATAACACCAAAAAACTTTAAGTATGTAATAATTTTTATTAATTATGCCTTTTTTGATTAGTTAGTGTAAAATTGAGCATAAAAATAACAAATAAGAAGTAAAACTATCCTACAGAATGCAACGGAATATCGACTCAGCTGTTCTTGCATTTTCACCCAGCTTTGTCTCCTAGAGTAGGAATGGAATGTCCTACTATAAGGGATAAAGCTAGGAGTCTCCAGTGTGAACGGATTTTCGATCCAAAAATATCTCTATCCATAAGGTCTCTCCTCTTTAGCTACATTGTGTTATGAACTCACGAATCTATTTTTATCTATCATTTCACATCTTTTAGTTGTTTATTTCTCTCGCTCACTGACAAAAATCTGAGGATTGACCTATTGGTTCCATATGATCCTATTGACCGTTGTTGATCCTGAAGGTCATGAAGGATCATTAACTAATTAATTTTTTTCCAACACAACAGGTGGTACAGGCATTATCCTTACGACTTAACAAGGCTGTGAACCTGTTACTCATTTGGCACCACCCGTGGAGCACGTGGAGCTTAAGGTATGCTTCGGATGCGAGTAACATTACCCCCCGCTGGATCCTCGTAATTTAGAAGCAGAGACCAAGTAGAAGACCCGCAGACTTGGCCTGCCACCCCAGAGGTATCGTTTGATAACTTAGAGTACTTTCTGACCACGAACCTATTTTACGTGCCCCAGTCACTTATAGCGAACACGGCGGATCATAGGCCGGCTTCAGCCCCGAATCCGCAACTTTTCAATTACGAGATCGCTGCCTTTGCCGGCGATAAAATATGACTAATTAAATAAAAGTCATTAATTAAATGTCTGGGTTTCGGCATTGGTGTTAAACATTCACCGAAGAGTACACATCAGGGATCAATGGTCTAGTAAATAATGAAGGTTTTTCAATATTTCGTGACATTTCTAAAAAGACGTCATTTTGGGAATCCTAGACAAATTTTCAAAGAAAAACCACAAGAAACGGAGTAACGACTTTTCCGAATTTTTTATTTTTCTACTCGGTAAGCAATTGTTCGTCGGAATATCCTTTCTAATGTTTGAAACATTAGAAAGGATATTCCATTTGACAGCGAAGCATTTTCAATCTATTAAAGTCATTAAAGTATCTATTAAAGTCATTTTGGGAAATCTAGACAAATTTTCAAAGCCAGCCACAAGACACGGCCTTATCACACGTCAACATATACGTGTTGAAAAAGCTGCAGGCTCAGTTTAGGTTTCTTTCTTCTGTTAAAGAATATCCGGATTCCTCGTTTGACAGCGCAGCATTTTCAATCTATTAAAGTCATTAAAGTATCTGTTAAAGTCATTTTGGGAAATCTAGACAAATTTTCAAAGCCAGCCACAAGACAAGGAGTAACAACTTTTCCAATTTTTTTCAAGACACGGATCACCACACGTCAATTTAAGGACCACGGATCAATTCAAGACAAGGATGATCACACGTCAACATATACGTGTTGAAAAAGCTGCAGGTTCAGTTTAGGTTTCCTTCTTCTGTTAAAGAATATTCGGATTCCTCGTTTGGCAGCGAAGCATTTTCAATCTATTAAAGTCATTAAAGTATCTATTAAAGTCATTTTGAGAAGCCTAGACAAATTTTCAAAGCCAGCCACAAGACACGGAGTAACAACTTTTCCAATTTTTTCAAGACACGGATCACCACACGTCAATTTAAGGACCACGGATCAATTCAAGACACGGATCATCACACGTCAACATATACGTGTTGAAAAAGCTGCAGGTTCAGTTTAGGTTTCTTTCTTCTGTTAAAGAATATCCGGATTCCTCGTTTGGCAGCGAAGCATTTTCAATCTATTAAAGTCATTAAAGTATCTATTAAAGTCATTTTGAGAAGCCTAGACAAATTTTCAAAGCCAGTCACAAGACACGGAGTAAAAAACTTTTCCGAATTTTTTATTTCTCTACTTCTTACGCAATTGTTCGTCGGAACATCCGTTCTCATGCTTGAAACAAATTAGAACATACTTAAGGCCTTATCACACGTCAACATATACGTGTTGAAAAAGTTGCAGGTTCAGTTTAGGTTTCCTTTTCCTGTTAGAGAATATTCGAATTTCTCGTTTGACAGCGAAACATTTTCAGTCTATGAAAGTCATTAAAATATCTATTAAAGTCATTAATCTATTACAGTCATTTTGGGAAACCTAGACAAATTTTCAAAACCAGCCACAAGAAATGGAGTAACAACTTTTCCGAACTATTTATTTCTCTACTCGGTAAGCAATTGTTCGTCGGAATATCCGTTCTTATGCTTGAAACGAATTAGAACATACTTAGGCCTTATCACACGTCAATATATACCTGTTGAAAAAGTTGCAGGTTCAGTTTAGGTTTCTTTTTTCTGTTAAATAATATTCGGATTCCTCGTTTGACAGCGAAGTATTTTCAATCTATTAAAGTACTTTCAAAAGTCGACGAGAACTAAAAGAAATAGGCTGAAAATGTTTTCCTGCAACACAAGAAATCTACTTAAGATTTTAGTATACAAAGCCACCATGAGACCAATTGTTTTATATGGATCTGAAACATGGACTCTGAGATAATGTGATGAGATGTGAAGAATATGGAAAAGAGAGATACTGAGAAGAGTTTTTGGAGAGCTATGTGAAAAAGGTGATTGGAGGACTAAAACAAATAGAGAAATATATGAAATATACTAAAAGTTAGATATTGTCGCTGAGGTAAAGGGAAGAAGAGTCCAATAGCTAGGACATGTGGAGAGGATAGAGTCTAGTGTGAAGACTCCCCTTTGTTCAGAGCACGCTCTAAATCAGCTGATCGGAAATCCCCCCTATTGACCAGTTTACAATAGTGTGGCGTAGTCTGGGATGTTGACAGTTGGATTGAATAGGCGTTACGTCCCTGATCGGTCACGTTAATGATTCCTAGGGAATTATGGAATCGAGACAGCTAGCGAATGAGAATTCAACTAAAAAAAAACTAGCTATAACCTTAGCTGTAGTTCTCAGGTAACTGGAATCGTAACTGACCCCCAGGTATAAAAGGCCTAAAATTTTGTGACTCGGGGCTTTTCGACATTTTTTACGTAGGTGCTTTGACCTCGTGGAGTCTTTCGCGTATTTTGACCGGAGCCAGCTTTTTAGTGATTGCGTTCGGGAAACTCGTAAAGTCCACTCATATAAGGAGAAACAGGGAATGGTGGATAGATTGGGTTGCATTGCACCCTGGGAGAGCCTCCCATTTGTGAGATTATTTAATCTTTTATTTTCCCGACTGTGATCGTCGTGGCAATTCAGTGCCAGCCGAAAATCCTCTTCATTTCTACTTGTTTTAGGGAGAATTAGAATCCCGTTGTATATATAACAGTATTTACTCCAGAAAGAATAAAAGTAATTTCCAATTTTATCGTGACTGGGATCCTTCTTCACGATACCTCTTCACTCAAGAACATTGAAGTCGTCTCACTAGTAGAATAACAAGATTCCTAACAGAAAACCCCAGCTGATCTAGATCCAGAGGAAGACCAAGGAATATATGGATGGATCAGGTCGAAGATGATTTAAAGTTTTGGGCAATCACTAACTGGAAATTAAAGGCATCTAATAGGACGGAAAGGAAAAAATGTCTTAAAGGAAGCCAAGGTCCTTCAAGGGATGTAGTACAATGATGATGATAATGATGACAAGATATCTGCACAGTCTTCATCAGCAAAAGGAATCATAAACTAAAGCGTCCTTTGCTGACGTGTGATAAGGATTTTACGCTTAAGTGTGTTGGAAAGCAGATTGAACACTATATCAATTGTATCTGTTGAATACAGGGTTGGCATGATTTAAATCAGTTGATTTAAAAAAAATCACTGATTTAAATCATTTTTTTTCACTTCTCTTAAAGCCTATATCATGATTTAAATCTTGATTTAAATCAGTTGATTTTTTTAAAAAAATCCTTGATTTAAATCATTTTTTTTTTCACTTCTCTTAAAACCTATATTTCAAAGACAGGAGAATTGGGAATCAGTCAGCACAGAAATACCAATAAGTAAATAAGTGTAAATAGATAGCATGTATTTTTCAAGAATTTAGGGGTTGTTATCAGAAAGTATGTAGTATGGGTAGGTACAATGACTAGTTATGACTAGTGGAATTCCTTTTATGTAATGGGAGGTAAAGAGAGTATTACAGAACTTGAAATCCAGTTTATCTACTAAATAACAACAGCCGTGGCATCATCTGCTAGAATAAAAAGTTTTCTCCTTTTGGTATTGTTCATTTTAGCTTTCGTAACAAATTAGGAGTGGATACGGCCTCAAAAGTAGCGTTTTTATTGAAACAGTTAAATCCATCATTCGTTGCTTAAAAAATATTGAAATAATTGTGATTTTTTGTTTTTTTTTAAATAAATAGTTTGCATTAAATGAATATTTAATTTTTTCTTTAAATTTACATCTTATTTAGTTTGCACCATCCAATTACAAAATAATGAAATGTATTTAAATGAAAATTTAAGTATTTAATTTTAGGTAATCAGTGTATAGAATATACTAGACAAATAAGTTGTTACTTATAACAAACTATTCCAAGTATATTGCAAAAAATATAAAAACACAACAATAATTAAAATAAGAATCCAGAAAAAAATCAAATAAATCTGATTTAAATTGAAAAAATCTGATTTAAATCAAATAAATCTGACTTTTTTGATTTAAAAAAAAATCATGATTTTTTTCTAACCCTGGTTGAATATGACATTTTGAATTCGATTTCATTTGACTATTCGATTAAAATTTCTGTTGAGAATAAATTCAGACTGCAAGTATAATGCGAATGATTTTTTTAAAATTTAGTTGAATATTTATAATATATTATAATATGAGTTTTTACATTATGTTGGACTGAAGCTTCTGTTCCAATTTTATGTGGTCTTAATAAACGTTTGCATGACTTTCGTATCTCTTATTTAATGCCTATTTTTAGTTTTATAAGGAATCTAGCGTAGGCAGTAGTCGGGTTATTTGTAAATCCACCTCTGCTAAGATTTATCTTTAAATAGTAAAATAAAATTTATTAGTGTACCTGTTCAAGAACACTCTCATATGAAAGTCTTATCCCTCCACACTTCATTCCCTACAAATCCTTATTATTACTTATAAAAGATATTTGCAAATGTTTTTATTTGTATAAGATATTATTTAAATCTAGTTTCATATTTACTTATAGGATATAAAATACAAATCAAATACAGCTGATATTTAGAAAAAAATTGGGAAAAAAGTTTAGAAAATTTTCTTTCCTTTCATTTTTATTTGTTAAAAATGTTTTGTAATTTGGTTGGTTGGGGCGCTACCTTTTGTTACTTTGGCTTTGGTTTGGAGCGCTACGGTCTACAGTTTTGCACACGAGGGCTAATGAGACCGGAACCTACAGCTTAAAGCCGATCCCGAACGGCTACGAACATCCATGCCCGCAGTGGGATTCGAACCCACGAACACCGGTTCCGAAGAGCAGCGATCTACCATTCGGCCATGGTTCGGACAACTTTTGTGTTCCACGAAGGTTAATAAGAACTGGATTTATGCTTGAAATCGATTCCGAGCGACTATATACACTCATGCCAGTAATGGGATTCGAACCCACGAAATCCAGTACCGAAGATTGTTTTATAGGAGGTTTACAAAATGTAATCGAAATTGAAACTTAAAGGATGAAACGGCTCGAAGATTTCTAAACATTTTGAAAGTTTTAACAAATAGTTAACTTTAATTTTTAAACTAATAATTATTTTCTGTTTATTTAATAAAAACATCCAATATATAATTTTTCTAATAAAATGTAAGTAATTATCATAGCATAAATTCTGTTACCTTTTATAATAAAACATCACACTGGACATCGCACTGCAGCTCTCTTTTCTGACTTTCCTGGGCCAAGCTTTCTAAGCCAGAAGTACTGTAATTGCATGGTATGAGAAGTAGCGGAGATATTACAACACGATAATGAGGATCAAGAATCTAATTAATGTTAGGAGATATAAAAATTACAGTTAAGACATATGTACACCTTTAAAACGTGAATTTTGACCAAAATATCAATTTTTTAATTTTATCATATTATTAAAATCTAATATGTTATCTGTACATAACCGCTTGAAGTTTGCTTTTATCTCGTTCAGAATCAGAGTTATGGCATTTTTAATGCAAGTCCGAAGTCAATTTTAATACCGGAAGTGCTCTTTTGTAAACGGGAAGTCGCCTGAAAACTTTTATTCTCTTGTCAATTTCAACAAAATCTTCCGATATAATTAAAATGTTATTAAACTTAGACCAAATAATTCATTCTTAAAGGTATTGTTTTTTAAAGAATTCAGAAAGAAAACAACCAGTATCTTACAAAGAAAAAAAGGCGGGTGTTTAAAAAATAAGTGTATATTAAGGCATTATAAGTGTTTACATACAGTTTTTCTAATATATTAAGTTGTTTTATCATTTTTCTCAAAATCGACTTATTCGGGATTTTGCTTACCGCAAAACATGATAACTCAAAAATATTTAGCCCGAATGCTTAGATATTTTAAGTGTGTGTTATATAATTATATATTCAGGGAATAGACTACAATTGTGGTTCCAGATTAATTACTTCGGGATTTAGAGCCATTTAATTCTTGACTTGCATAAAAATTTTGAGAAATTTTCAATGTTATTGTACCCAAGTTCCTATAAAGTCACAAATAAATTTTGTGATCACCATGATTGTAGTCTATTCCCTGAAATATATAATTAGAAACATTATCAAATTTACAAGCAGTGATAACATGATTTCATTTGGAGTTATTGTGTTTTGCGTAATGCCTAATTTTAGGACAAATTTCACCCTATTTTTCTCTCTATAATATGAAAATATTATTCAAAGACTATATAACTTGCATTTTTCATAGTTTTATGTTTCATCCTAAAATTAACATTAAAAATAAAAATTTCAACTACTAGAAAAAATCACCCCTGAAGGTGTACAGATGCCTTAAGTTTAAAGTACAAGCTAAGATTCACGAGTTCAGTGAAATTTTATAATAAAAATTAATAGCAAACACTTATATTGTAAGCGAATTTAAAAATATTCCGGTTTCGAAAACACTTCTTTTCATGTGATAATTTAATCATTCTGAAGTATATTTATAGTCGAAAGCCCTCATTATGGCTCGAAAAAATTCTCAAGAACAAAAATCCCGGTCTCTTTGCTTTCCTCTTGTAAGAAGGAGTTTGGTTATAACGCCATCGCTGCCAATTTGGAGACACCGACCGCAACGGCTTGGTTCTTAACTTCGCAAGTGCTAAGGTCCGTGATTGCATTGTATTCTTACTTTTCAACCTCTCCCACAGCAAGACATGATAGGGGAGACCGGGGCACCTTAGGACACTTTTCAGTTAAACATTTTTATGAATTTTTTTAAAGCTAATTGAAAAATAAGTATGCATGCATATATTGTCATCATATCTGCTTCTTATAAACATAAACCTACTTAATATCTCATTTAGTTAAAGAGTAATAAAAGAAATAAAATACCTTTCCAATGTCCCAACCTGCCCCACTGTATGGGGTAGGTTGGGACACTAAACAACAGATACAAAATACTGTTCAAATTATTTTTATTAACTGTTATAAAAGAGAAATAGCTGAAAATTGTTCAAGTTAATACATTTTTTAACAAATCTTATATTTGCAGCTGATTCAAGCATATTAGCATTTACAGCAGAATACTTTGTTTTTCTTGTTCTCACCATTTTTTTTCTGAAAAAAATTAATAAATTAATATTTTGACATGTTAAATCAATTAAAAATTAGGCACCAAAATATTAATTATTTTGCTTGAATTGATATTTGTTTACACTTTTTAAAATGTCCCAAGGTGACCCATCTATGTGTGTCCCAACCTGCCCCATTTTACATAGTATCTTTTGGTAACTACTATACAGTTAGGCTTAACAATACAATTTATTTATTAGCATAGAAATAATAAAAAATGAATTTTCTTTCATAACAATACATTTTTTTAAAAAATATTTAATTTTTTTTTCAAAAAAATTACTTTTTGAAATGCACATTGGTGTAATTTTGGGTTATTGAAAACAAAGAAAATGAAATTGTTCCTTACTTATAAGCACTATTTTCATCAAAATTCTTTGAGAAGTGAAGAGGAAGACCATCTATCAATACACATGAGAACTAATTCCTGGTTGCAAATTAAAGCCTGAAAATAAAGGTGTCCCAAGGTGCCCCACTCTCCCCTACCTCTTTTTAACTCCTAATCTAAACTGACCACTGGGGTTACAGTTTCCTCTGGAAACGGGGGTTAACTAATCAAATCTTTATAGAGCCCTAGCGGACAATTTAGGTAATTCCGAACAAAAAGAAGGTGCACGCATTTGGAGACAGATTTCTACTCAGATTTTTGATTAAATTTGACTTAGATATTTCATGTTAGCCGATATCTGTTTGTCCCGTCCGTATAATGAAGTGGGAACCCGTCCACTCGACACTCTGGTAATAAAGGTATTTCGTGACAAAAACGGTGTCTTGTTTCTGGTCATGACAGATTTTTTAAGAAGTGCTATAACAGCGATTTTCTTATTGCTATCTTAAATCCGTGATGCAGCAATTTTTGGAAAAAAAATCACATTTACGTAGTTTTTAAGCCATCAATCAGTATAGAAACCATTTACTAAATAGAATAAGATATATTTTATTTACATATAAAATAAAATACTTTTATTCTATAGTTCAATCAAAACAAAATAGAAACACGATTATTCGGAAATTACTAAATTCTTACCTCTAAATTCGAGCGAGAAAATTAAACACAAAATAATTTACATTTAATACAAACGAGCTTCTATAATTAATTTATTTTATGTATATGTCATAATATGCGAGAAGTGAAATTTCAGTCAAATGCAATTTGTAAATTATAGTGAATTTGACTAAATAATATAAAATTTAAGAAAAAAATGCCAGTCATTAAAATTGGACAGATTATACAAAATTTTAATTCTCTGTAACTTTCATTCCATTTGAGATATGTCAACTATGACAAACAATAAACAACTACACAAAGACTATTTATAGGGGAAAGGATGAAGTCCAGGGGCTGTCGTGGGACTCTCCAAAAATATTTTCAGCTTATGGTTTTGGAGTTCTACGGTCTACTTTTTACAATACAAGGGCTAATGAGACCAGGACCTACTGCTTAAAGCCGATTGCGAACGTCTACGAACATCCATGTCATAGTGGGATACGAACCCACGAACTACGGTTCCGAAGGCCAGTACCCTAATCATTCGTCCATCGTTCTGCTTTCACTGTATGAATTACGAAAAAAAAAATTAACTCATTAAAATGTATGTAAATTACTAGTTTCTACTACATGTGTTGAAACATAATTTATAACTATGAAAAGATTAAAAACATTTTTTCGCATTAGAATTAATCACAAAAGGTTAACAAATTCAGCTTTACTTTCGATGTATATAGGCAGAACTGTAAATGGAGATGAAGCTTTGAACAATTTGGCGGTGAAAGCTAAAATACTTAATTTACTATTATAACTGGTAGTTTATAAATCACTGATTATGCCATTTTTTTCAAATTTTTATGTTATACAAGTGTAAAAATAATGTTACGTTGGCCTAGTGTTTTAGAAAAAAAAAAAAAAAAAAAAGAAATCTAAACCCATTAAAAAACACATGAACAAATATATCTTGATTAAATGATTTTATACAATTAAATAAATGCCTAAGGAATACAATTAAAATCAACTTATCATTTGTAGATATCGAAGACTCTCGAGTTGGCGTCGCTCCTAACAAACAATATGGCGATGATTTTCCTCTTTCTCGTGTCGCTGCAAAAATATGTCTATCCCTCAAGCCGCGGATGCCAGCAGTGTTCTTCTCAT
>CM063509.1:96988037-96998037 GCA_032207245.1 Pardosa pseudoannulata
TCAACGCAACTGACTGATCAATAAATTTAAAATTTACTGAACAGCTCTTCCATGTTGTCTATTGTTTGAAACTTACATTAATAATCAATTCCAATCACTCTCTAACTCATCCTTTTTAAGTGACAAGAGACCTTTGAAATGACAAATTTTGACCAAATATGAAATGATTACTTGTTTAAGTTAGGTAAACGCTATATTATCAATAGATAATTTTCAAATAACATGATTATATTATTACACTGAAACCTGTGTTTTTTAATAATATTTGCCGATTTTACTGTTTTTGTATTGAGTTAGCAATTTTGAAACGTTTATGGTACATTACTTTTATGTATTTCTTATACAAAATTTTAGAAATTCTCTATTAATGTGTTTTATAGTAAAGTGGGCAGATTTTGAAAATCACAAAGTATTTGCTCGTGTTACAGAGGATTTAATCCCATAAAACAGTTGCTAAAACAGTGTATAATTTTAAATAATTCTCTTATATAAACAATTTTTAGCGTAAGTAAAAATCGTTACCCGGTTTTGTTTCCATAGAAATTGTAAGTTACGCGTCCATCAAAGTCAAAGAAAGATAGTTAAGCGTTATGTACGGCTTTACTTTGGGAAAAATGGAAAAGTCATCAGTTTTCGAGGTAATGATCTTCTTCGACATTCGAACTTTGGAGTGTTTCGAGCAATGCGATTGTGTTGGAAGAATGCGATTGTGGACGTTCTGGAAAATTCAGTGGAGATTGTTTTCTTGTATTAGCCATGAACCAAGGGTTAAGCCATTGAATAATTCCAAGGACGAAGATCAAAAGAGGGTGTTAAGGTGAGACCGACTGAGCGTCTAAGCCAGCCGCACGTATAAGTGGAGTAGCCGTGAGAAATTAAGAATTGGAATAAAAACTAATTCCTCCTACTGAATATTGTTTTTTTGGATATAAATAAAGGTGTGAATAGAAAATAAAAATGCTAATTAGGCCCTCATACCAAAAGGACCACACTCGGTCAAAGATATGCCAAACATGGCGTCTTTGTGTAAAAAGGAAAATGGTGTAAGAACTGGTGCAGAAGAAATTAAGCTCCACACTCCTTATTCCTTGCTCTCCTTCCGAGGGGGCCTGTAGATCTCTCCAAAAAGTTCGTTGGACAACGTTGCCTGGGCCGAAGATGGCTACTCCGAGATTAGCAACCCTTCTTGACCAATGGGGTCGAAGGAGGGTCACTCACTTCGCTTTTGCCTCTTGGTCAGTTTCGCGCTGGCGTTGTTGAACTGTAACTCTTTGTTACAGAGGGGTAGAGGTATGACCTCTCGTTCCGATATTTCCTAGTTAAGAGAGAAAGAGTAGAAATCAGATCGAGTTGGACTCTCCAGCAAAAGAGACGGGTTATTTTTGGGTAGCTTGACGGAGGCTATGTATTTCATTAGCGAGAGAAATCTTCCCAGAGAGGCGATGATGCCACGACATTCTTTTTTACATTTGATATTTAAAGAAATCTTAAGTTTATCGTCAGATAAAAGTTTTGTTTAAGTCAATACTTCATACATATTATTTCGGACCAATATCTCATTCCAAGTAATGTTTTTCGACCGCTCAGAATTACAATTTAATGGCGTAAGGTTCCCAGTTTTGCAACTCGGAACCAGAGAGGACTATACCAGAGTCAGAGAGCTATTACACAAATTCAAAAGATAAAATGAATAAGTAAAAACATTTCGTTAACATGCTGGAAACACAACATGAGCGCGGGTCACGTACTAGTACGTTTTCTAACGATGGATACTTGAACGCGGGCCACGTACTAGTACGTTTTCTGACGATTGATACATGAGCGAGGGTTACGTACTAGTACAGGTTAGTGTAACAACATGGTTTGTTTGTGGGCACAAAAATAACAGTATATATAGGATAATGAAGCCCAATGTTCTTGTCTACTACATAGAATCTGGAAAAATTTAGACAAATAAAAACTAGTTTTTACATCAGTCGTTGCGGAACCACAGAACGGGAAAAAATTAAAACTATATACTACTATTTCTATTTGAATTTTCATATTTACGATACTATTATAAATTTATCCACTAAAAAAATAAATTTTTGTTTACAAAAATCTTATAATTGCTATTTATATATTTGTTTATATAATTCATTATAAAATACAAAAAGTTGGTTAAAAAATGAAATAATTTTCGATCTATTGAGATTTAACTTTTAATTTACTCGCAAAACGCCTGCTCCCGGTACATTTCCGCTGTGAAATTACCCGCACACAATGTGTTAAGGATACTTCGATCCTGCGGATACTTTTTAACTATCCTTTTTTAACATTATTTAGCTTATTTTATGACTCTCGATCAAAAAATCTTGTATTTTAATCAAAACTTTTTTCTAATAGATTTTAGTGTTTTATAAGTTTTATGTAACTACATTACATAGTATCATTATAAAATTATATTCTATAACTGAAGATATTTTTAGCAAAGAATGGACAATCGAAACATACCCATTTTAAATAAAGTTCCTTTTTACATTGTAGTATAAATGAACGAAATTAAAGGGTAATATCCGAAGAATTTTATGAATATCATTCTCTTTACATCTTCCATTACATTTAATTAACCAGGTTACAAAGATATCAGAAAACTTTGGATTCTCCAGAACAACAGTTGCCAAATGGTACTTCACGAACTACCAGTGGTCCGTGAAAAATTTTTTAAGGTCCACAGAAAAAAAATGATGATTATTTATTGTAAGCGCCAGCACAACTAACAAAAAGCTTCATTAACATTCAGATTAAAAAATGAAAACTAACAGAATTTTATTATTTTTTTAAATCTTAGGTATTATTTATTAGCTTTATTTAAATAAAGCTCTGTGTTTTGAATTGGATAAAACCGGATAAAAATGGACGAAGCAAGATGGTAATGTCTAAAAGAATTTCATGAATATGACTCTCTTTACACATTCCTACGATTATATTAATTATTATGTCACGAGAGTGTCTAAAAGAATTTCATGAATATGACTTCTACACATTCATACGATTATATTAATTACTATGTTGCGAGAATGTCTAAAAGTATTTTATGAATATGACTTTCTTTATACATTCCTATGATTACATTAATTACTATGTCGTGAGATTGTCTAAAAGAATTTCATGAATATGACTCTCTTTACACATTCCCACTATTACATTAATTACTATAATTACTATGTCGCGAGAATGTCTTAAAGCATTTCATGAATATGACTCTCTTTACACATTCCTACGATTATATTAATTACTATGTCGCGAGAATGTCTAAAAGAATTTTATGAATATGACTCTCTTTACATATTCCCACTATTACATTAATTACTATGTCGCGAGAATGTCTAAAAGAATTTCATGAATATGACTTCTACACATTCATACGATTACATTAATTATTATGTCGCGAGAATATCTTAAAGAATTTCATGAATATGATTCTCTTTACACATTCCCACGATTACATTTATTACTATGTCACGAGAATGTCTAAAAGAATTTCATGAATATGACCCACTTTACACATTCCTAAGATTACATTAATTACTATGTCGCGAGAATGTGTAAAAGAATTTCATGAATATGACTATCTTTGCACATTCCTACTATAATATTAATTACTATGTCACGAGAATGTCTAAAATAATTTCATGAATATGACTCTCTGTATACATTCCTAAGATTACATTAATTACTATGTCGCGAGAATGTCTAAAATAATTTCATTAATATGACTCTCTTTACACATTCCTACTATAATATTAATTACTATGTCGCGAGAATGTCTATAAGAATTTCATGAATATGACTCTCTTTACACATTCCAACGATTATATTAATTACTATGTCGGGAATATATTAAAAAGCTTTGGATTCTCAAGAAGACTGGCGCAGTCATACAACTTTAGAAATGTGCCATAGCAATAGAATGAACATTTCGGGAATTAATTGAAACATATTAGATGTGAATTTAAAATTTTAAAAATCAATTAAAAACCACAATTTAAGCAATTACAACTTCGAATAAAACCCACCAACGTGTGCAAGAAAAATCACTTTAACGCTATTGACTGATTCGTAAATTTAAAACTTGATATAATGCTGCCCTCTGTTGTCCTCAGTTAAAAACTTGTATTCATAAATCATTTGATCAGAAAATGGCGAATCTAAGCATTCTTTAAGTCATCCTATTTATTTCTTGTAGCTAAGAACGAACAATCGAAACAAAAACTTTCCACTCCTACAAACTCATTGAGGAGAAAGTGTTTTTCCAACCGTAATAAATATCCGCATATAAAAATGAAAAGAGCGAGACGGCAATATCTGAAGGAATTTCATGAATATGATTCTTTTTACATCTTTCTCCCATTATATTAATTACCACAACGCGAGGATATTAAAAAGGCATCGGACCCCCCAGAAGACTGGGGCAGTCACTCAACCTTCCAAATGTTGATTCTGTTGCCATAGCAACGGTTCGGATGCAGGGCGGAGGCACTGCGCAGGCGCAATCCGCGAAAGGGCTAAACCTCGCGAAAAACCTCTAATATTCAGAAGACACGGTCAAGAGAGAGAAGGAGAGAGCCAAAGGTTGTGGAAATCATAAAGAACTAAGGATTCTAAGGGCATACTGGTAAAGACTTGAGGTAAGTCTCGGTTTTCTTCGTATTTCGCCTCAACACTCGGCTTTGCCCCTGAAATCGGTTAAGGGGAGTTGTCGAGATATTATCTCTGTTTAGTGTGTGTTGAGAAATCTTAATTTCACCTTTTGACATTGAAGAGTTTATCCTGACCTGGGGCAAAGAAAAAAAATAAACATTTATTTAATGACCGGCAGTGGATTCCATGCGGCATTCGATAGGAATTTGACGTGTTCCGAGCCAATTAGCTAGCTCTGGGAAATTGATATTTCAGGAAAGAAGGCAGAATTGGAGAAATTGAAGGGATGGACCTATGACCCAATGTGTTTTCCGAAAGAAAAACTTATCTGAACGGAGCACGTTCAAAGACGTTTGGCGCTTTTGTGGAGGAACTTTTTAAATATATTATTCTTTTTTTTTCAAAATGTTTTTTAAAAGTGACAGAAGCTGGGTAAAAGATTGACGAAAGCTATAAAAGGAAATTGTTTTATGCTATTAAAATACCCCTTGTCGTCAATTTAAAAAATGTTCTTTGATTTCTAAAGGGCCAGGTAAAAGTTTTTTTTTTGCTGTTATAAACTACGCATTAAAGTGAAATGGGAATTAAAAGTATAATTCCTGTCCTTTTATATAACTCTTACTGAAATTGTCATTTTATTATTACAACATTTAAGTATTTTTAGTTAGGGATTTTAAGCAAAATTAAAAAAATATATAAAAAATGAACGTTGAGTTTTATAAAAAGCAAATATTTTACAAGTTTAAAAAAGTCATTATTAAACTTTACAAATGTATACACCTTAAATAAAAATTAATTTTTTCAGTAATATTTAATTATTTCCTTAAGTATGCAATGGTTATAAATTTCTGTTTAATTATATAATTGTTACATACTGGTTACGTAAAAGCTATACATTAATGTTTCAAATGAAACATTTTCTATTACTTAACGAGATTATTTATTAAAAAGTAAGATAGTTTTCTATCAACCACAGCACACTTTTACTAATAGTAGCCAAATATATCTCCTTTATATAAATAAAATATTTCACTATATAATTTTGGTTCAGAGGAATTTTTCTATTTACAACATATACAATTTTTATTCAGGTTAAGAAAGCTTGAATATAAACATTGGAAAGTAAGATAGAAAACTATCTTACTTTTAAATAAATAATCTCGTTAAGTAATAGAAAATGTTTCATTTGAAACATTAATGTATAGCGCTTACGTGTAACCAGTATGTAACAATTATATAATTAAACAGAAATTTAGAACCATTGTATACCTAGAGAATTAGTTAAATATTACTGAAAAAAATATTTTTATTGTTTATAAATTTAGATGTAAAATGTGTATCATAATATTTTTGTTCCAATAAGTTTTTTGCTAATAATTTGTATTTAACTAAGAGAATCTTTTTTAAAACTCAAATATGCGTTATAAAGTTGAAAGCAGAATTTAATCAAAGTTATTTAGGAAAATAATCTATTTATAACAAAAGCATTATGTTTGATTATCGTCCGTAAAATCATATTGTTTTTTTCCAGATGTAAAAGAGTTTTTTCTTATCTTAAAGGTAAAAGAATAAGAAGAGGTTTAATTTAAACTATTGATATATGTATGTATGTATATTTGTACAAACGAATATTTTATAGGAAATCAGGAAATTTTCTGTTAAGATTAAAAAATTTAATATCACAGAACATTTCTGTTAATAATTCTATTCTCCTTTAATCACACGTATGTACATTTTGGATGCAAATTCAAATCCAAACGTCTTTATGTATATTATTTATTATAGTCTCCGTAGAAAAATTTAATTAATTTCCATAAGATTTTTAAGCTAAAAATTACAAAAATACACAAACCAGAGTACTATTGTAATTATTTATCTTTTGAACAATATTACAAATATTTTTGAACAGTTAGGGTAGAATTGGAATAATTATTTTCTTCTATGCAAACTGTTTTATTTTATGTAAAATTCTAAAAATTTATGACACGAAAAATAGTGAATAAATATTTTTTTCGCTATGTGTTCCATTATCATCTAATTTTACTTTTTAAATTTTTAAACACAAATTTAGACAAATATCTTCTGTTATAATACTTTGATTACGATAAGTTATTTATTATTTTGAAAAGTTTATATTCAAGCTTTCTTATCTTGAATATAAATTATCATATATCAATTATCATTATAATGGAGTGTCTTAAAATTATTTTAGCAATCTCCCAAAGCTAACTCTGCATTACATGCTAATTTTCTTTCCGTTCACCACATTTTCCTACTATCGCTGGTGAATGGTTAAGTATTTTTCAGTGATTTAAGTTCTCTTTTACTGTTGATATCGCTGATTAAACTACTTTCTCTGGGAAAGATTTCCTCTCCGCGTCTCTTTCTGGGGTCCAATCCACACATGTTTACATATTCATTCTGTCTTCTGCCTTTGAAAAAGTAACATGTCGTTCTCTTAGGTCAATAAAAGTTTAAGTTCCGCTACGAACTCAGTGCGTTCTTTCTATTTAATAGCCCGACTGCATATTCTCCAATAAGCTAGATGCTTAGGATTCTTCTTACCCAGTAGCCCGGACAATTAAAAACAACAGGGGCTACAATTTCATGTAACCATATATATATACATACATATATATATATATATATATATATATATATATATATATATATATATATATATATATATATATATATATATATATATATATATATATATATATATATATATATATATATATATATATATATGTCAGGTCTAAAAAAGGGGTAGTTGGAAATTACGTGAGTTATGAATGATTTTAAAAAGGGAACTCTTTTATAATAATAAAATAAATGAAAATGGTTCAAGCGATGCCTGAAACAGGAAGTCCATGATAAATAAAGAAGTGTTTTTACTAAGAAGGATTTATTATCCCACTCGCCTTAACACTGGATCATGTCAAGTATATATATATATATATATATATATATATATATATATATATATATATATATATATATATATACACATAATTTTGAAAGTGGTTTTTTTATAATTTTTAAATTTAGTAAAAATTAATAATATATTTTAAATTAATGCCAAAAGAATCAATAAAAATCTGAACTAGTTTTTAGCTATTTTGTTGATAATTATTTTGGATCCCCAACTAATCTTTTAATGTAATTGAGTAAATTAATACCATCCAAATAATGAAAATAGTAGCATGTATTACACTTTACTATCCTAAATGTATATTTCGCAATATAACTACTTGTTATAAAATTAAATATTTAATGTATCTCATTAATAGTATTGAGCAACTTAAAATTTAAGATTACTTCTGTTTGAATAAAATAAAACCAGCGAATAAAAATAATTTTTCAAAAGAATGGTATACTTTTGTTATTTAGATTAATATATAACTTTAAGTAAATTTTTACGAATTTATAGGCTCGTATTATAGTTAAAACTACAAGTAAATTATAATATTATAATAACATTTATAGATTTATTCATTTGGAATAAGTACTAAAACTATTTCTCTGACATAATGCATTAAAAATGTGTATGTAAAGGTAAAAAATGTTTACAAAAACTTAAATTTTCGGTAGAAACTTAAAGGGACATAACACCTTTCGAGCTGAAATTTTTTTATTATTAAAAATTATATTTGATTCAATATAAAGGTTTTCTCTAATTAGAATCAAAACTGTCGTAGACCATTGACAAGGTTTTAACTTTATACATAAAATGTTTAGTTTTTGCAACAGGAAGCAATACGTTAAAAAAACACAACATGAAATGTGCACTCACGTAAAAAAATAGAAATCCATTGACCTGCCACTTTAGACCAAAACTGATTTTGACCAGGACACTGGATAAAAGTGGTTTTAACCATCCAAAAGAGGTCAAAAGTGGTCAGAACTGGTGAGCTTCAGTTACATTATACGAATTATATATTTTATTTTGAGGTTCGATACCTGGGCAAGGTTGATTTAGAGCATGCTTGGGAACCAAACCAGGGTTGTAATTTTGACCAGTCAAAACTGATTTGGACCAGGACTCTGGATAAAAGTAGTTTTAACCGACCAAAAGAGGTAAAAAATGGTTAGAAGTGGACAGAATTGTTGAGCCTCAGTTACATTATACGAGTTATATATTTTATTTTGAGGTTCGATACCTGGGATAGGAGACTTAGCCTTTCATTCCTTCAGTGGGTATACACACTGAGACAAAGCATGCTTGGGAACCAAACCAGGGTTGTAATTTTGACCAGGACACTGGATAAAAGTAGTTTTAACCGTCCAAAAGAGGTCAAAAATGGTCAGAAGTGGACAGAATTGTTGAGCAGCCTCAGTTACATTATACGAGTTATATATTTTATTTTGAGGTTCGATACCTGGGATAGGTGACTTAGCCTTTCATTCCTTCAGTGGGTATACACACTGAGACAAAGCATGCTTGGGAACCAAACCAGGGTTGTAATTTTGACCAGGACACTGGATAAAAGTAGTTTTAACCGTCCCAAAGAGGTCAAAAATGGTCAGAAGTGGACAGAATTGTTGAGCAGCCTCAGTTACATTATACGAGTTATATATTTTATTTTGAGGTTCGATACCTGGCCAAGGTTAACTTAGCCTTTCATTCCTTCAGTGGGTAGATATACTGAGACGAAGCATATTTGGGAACTAAACCAGGGTTGTAATTTTAATCGGTCAAAACAGATTTTGACCAGGACACTGGATAAAAGGTGTTTTAACCGTCCAAAAGATGTAAAAAATGGTCAGAAGTGGTCATAATTGTTAAAAATAGTTTTAAATGTTCCTAATTTTAATATATAACATCTTTTGTAATTAGAAGTGAATTTTAATAAGCAATAAAAATAGTAAAGCAGTTAAACAAAATATTACACTAATAAGTTCATGAGATTTAGCATGATTATGCAGTATAATCAGAATGTTTTAATTTTAAAAGTGAATTGTGAAGGAATATTCACAGTATATTCAGAAGAAACCCATTATTTTCTTTCCATTCGCTGTTGTTTGAATTTCCGAGAATTCTCCTCTTCAACCTAGGAAAATGTGGAGTAGGGGATTACACGTTCCTGGAATTTTTAGAAATACGCACACCCTGCTGGGGACCAATGGTTGTCACATAAGAAAAGGCAACACATTATTATCAGAACTGAGAAGGAGCGTATTCACATTTTATGCTTTGATCGCTTACATGCAGTTTGTCGATATGGAACCCAGAAAGCGAAATAATTTAATATTAAAACAAAAGATCGAAATCTGAAATCGATATTACAGGTTGATTATGATTACGAACAATTCA
>CM063509.1:97005537-97023037 GCA_032207245.1 Pardosa pseudoannulata
TTTTAAAATAAAATTGCGTATAATTAATTTTAAAGAGGATAAAGAATTCTTTAGATACTATTTGCACCCGTGACAAAACAAACTATAATTCTATGCAGCTTTCCGAAGCTTATTATTTACAATCAGCTAATGAAGGGACGGATCTTTAATTAAAACCTTTTGTGGGAAATTCCAGACTCCGATTCTCTGCCTGACCAGTGTAACACTATCGTTCTGTTGTTCTACCTTTTGAAACTGGGGATCTTTAAACACATTCATGGTTGTTATTAAATCTCTAGCATTCTAAGCCGTGCACCGTTTTGTGTTACGTGACATTTCCGTTATTCCATTAAACTGGACTTTCCGCCACCCCGAAACTTGTAGCAACCCCGTGGATAAAAATGTTGCTTCTAGTCACATTTACGTTTGTTAAATCCTTTATACTTCAATTACCAGATTTCTAATAAGGAGGTCTATAAACCACAGAAATAAACAGAAGTTATTGGGTATTCAATTTGGCTATCATTTTAAATTGGCATAAAAAAACCCGGCCAATCGCTCTAATAAACAGGGATTCTACAAGCAGAGATCTACTTCTTCGAACACTGTTAGTCATGATAATTTTAAACAGGTATTAAGAAAAAAACGGCATTATAAACAGTCAATTGCTCTGTTAAACAGGGATTCTAAATGCAGAGATCTACTCGCTCAAACACTGTTTGTCATGATAATTTTATATAGGAAGTATTAAGGCTAACAAGTCATAAAAACCGCCAACTGTTCTATTAACAGTTATTCTACCGGCAGAGATCTACTTGCCCGAATACTGTCATGATAATTTTAAACAGGCAGTATTAAGACAAAAACGGCATAAAACCCCCTGCCAATCGCTGTAATAAACTGGGATTCTACAGGCAGAGATCTACTTGCACGAACACTGTTTGTCATGATAATTTTAAACAGGAAGTATTAAGACTAAAAGGGCATAATAAACCACTAATATCTCTGTTAAACAGGGATTATACCGGCAGGATCTACTAGCTCGAACACTGTCTGTCATGATAATTTTAAACAGGAAGTATTAACACAAAAACGGCACAAAACCCTAGTCAATCGCTCTGTTAAACACGGATTCTACATGCAGAGATCTACTTGCCCGAACACTGTTTGTCATGATAATTTTAAACAGGAAGTGTTAAGACTAAAACGACATAAAAAAACCGCCAACTGCTCTATTAAACAGGAATTCTACAGGCCCATGTCTACTTGATCGAACACCGTTTGTCTGTTTGTCATAATTTTAAACAGGAAGTATCAACACAAAAACGACATAAAAAACCCCGCCAAACGCTCTGTTAAACAGGAATTCTAAATGCAGAGATCTACATTTCATAACACTGTTTGTCATGATAATTTTAAACAGGAAGTATTAAGACAAAAACGGCATAAAAATCCGCCAATTGCTTTATTAAACAGGGTTTCTACCTGCAGAGATCTACTCGCTCGAACACTGTTTGTCATGATAATTTTAAACAGGAAATATTAACTCAAAAACGGCATAAAAAATCCCGCCAATCGCTCTGTTAAACAGGGATTCTAAATGCAGAGATCTACATTTCATAACACTGTTTGTCATGATAATTTTAAACAGGAAGTATTAAGACAAAAACGGCATAAAAAGCCCCTCCAATTGCTCTGTTAAACAGGGATTCTACAGAGATCTACTTGCCCGAACACAGTTTGGCATGATTATTTTAAACAGAAAGAATTAAGACACTTTTTTTTACCTGATCTTGTAATAAGAAAGTATATGTACTACAAGAAAATATAAAGTTCAGAAAAGTAGAAATCTTATATAAGAAACGATATTTTGAAATGTAATAAACTGGAAGTTAGTTTGGATTCTTCATATATATCTGGCTCGGAATTCTTTTATAGCTTCCTGCTGGCGATATCCCGTATCTCGGCGTAGGCACATCAAACCCGCTTCGAAGCCGTAAAAAGGGGTCTTAATATATGCAGTTAACAGGGAATGTACTTCCAGAGATAAAAACGCGTCTTATCATTTGAAAGCATAAAAATAATCTCTACGGAGAAAGTTCATATGATTTAAGGCTAGCATTAAGGAGCAGGCCGTGTTCCGTTAAAGTAGAATTCCTTTCGGTAAATAATCAAGAAATAAAAAAAGCAGCAGACAGAGGAAATTTCTAAGCGTCAATCACTTTGGCACCTCTTTTCTCCTGCAGCGGGACACTGGCGAAAATAATTCATAGTTTGCGTCCGAAGGCATTCCTGAAATTTTGTATTTGTTTATCTTTATTTTATGCGGTCCTAAGCCCATAATGTTTTCGAAGCGTTCGCCTTTCGGCAGGCAAGTAGTCTTTTCAATCTATCTTTTTGAATTTTTATGTCCGTCAGATGAAATATTGCTTAGTCTATTCTTAAATAAGGGGGTAGATTTATCGGGGTAAAAAGTAAGATATCGAGTTACTAGAAGGAAAATAAAGTGGAGCTCTGTTACTGAGGTAGGTATGCGTAAAGGCTTTACCGCATGCCAACATGTATGCGTTAAAAAAGCAGCGAGTTTAGTTTACTGTTTCTTTTCCCGATGAAGAATACATGGATTTGTTGTGTTACAGAGAAACCATTTCTCAGGAGTTGATCCGGAGAAATGAGAAAAAAGGATAACTACGGAAGCTCCTGAGATTTATTTCTCCGGAAAATAACAAAACTTTTAAACAGTTGAAAGTTTACAATTCAGCAATTAAATATAAAGTTTTTCAAAAAATAATGCTGAATATTACTTTTTCCACACAGTAATCCTGACGTTAGATAGTTTTGAGTATTGGGCTGAAAAACCAAACAGAATTTAGGTCAAATTTGAACTCTAGAATCCCTGATGATAGAAAAATGGAAATATTTTAATCAGGGTTGTGCTACAAGGTATTGTTGCTACAAGAAACACTGTTCTGAAAAATAAATTTTTAAAGTTAAAAAAGCTACTCATACATTCTAAAATGCATACATTTTATTTTACCTTTTACAATTTACTACTGTGTGAATATTATAAGTTTAGTTATAATTTAGAAACTAATAAGATATGTACTTATGTATAATCTGTAATTATCATGTTAAAATTTCAAATCACGCTGATGATCCTGACACATGTGCTGAATGTTGGCATGTAGGCAAAAAAAGGTCACATTTGATATATTATATTCTTTATAAAAATGTGATAAAAAGTAGTTCAATGTGTCACACCCGTTTCTATGGAAAAGTCGTGTATCAAACATCGCCAGCACACAGTTCAAACGGATTCTGCAATCCTTAGCCCGGTAATATATGCTATAAATTTCGCTGCCTTAACACTAGATTTACGGATGTTGATCATATACCTATTTTTACTGAAGTGAGCCAATTTGACTCACACAAGAAAATTGAAGTTTTTTTGCAAAGAAAATAGTCCCAAATTAATTTAAATAAAATGTTTATTATTAAAAAATTCATGGAAAATATTTTTTACATATAAAATCTGTTTTTGAAACACATTTTCCGCAAGCATTTCTATTACATTTAGCACAATGGTTTCTACTACATCTGTTTGTTTTGCATGATTGTTAAACTTGACAATTCTTCCATGCGTCAGTAGCATGAATTTTTGTCATTGGAATGGAAATGTTCTCGATTTCTTCTCTATATTTACTTCTTAGCTCTTCAGCCAGTTGGAAAATAAAATCTTTTCGTGAAATATTTACTTGAGTCGTCTTTTTATACACAACTGTTAAACAATTCTATGAGTCAAATTGGCTCACAACCGTGAAAATAGGTATACCCCATTTGATAATGCGAAATGAAGGGGTCTGCGGGGAAGAGGAATGAAAGTTTACATATATTTTATTACTTAACTAAAAAACAACGTATATTTTCGAAAAGTGATATTAAAGTTTTATATATATACTAGCATATAGCCCGTCATATGACGGGATCAGTAACATTTTTAATTAAGTACATTTTTAAGTAACATTTTTAAGTACCCTATGAGGCAGGTAATAAAATGGTTTGATTTTAGCTGAGAATTATTTGATACATGCTCAATAATTTGATTATCTTTACTGACTGCATGTTAGTTGCCATTTATCTTGTCATATTATGGATTGCAGAGGTTTTAATATTGGCAGTGATTATTTCGCGGTATATATGAAGAATGTTCAAAATTTAGAGAATCGATTGCAAACTGTGTGGTTATGCATAAAAAACAATCCTACAAACGAACAAACGTCTTAATTTTTAAAGATTTAAAGAACTTTTATGAAAAGAATTTGTTGTTAATACCAGTGATAAAATTTTCATTGCAACAAAAAATAATCAATGTTCAAATTATAGGGTGCTACAATATTACGGTCGACATATGTCACTGGTGATTTCTGCGTCATAATGATGTCAGCCAGGAAAATTTAAGGTACCAAAGTCCCATCTCTGGCGATTTCTGACGTCATTATGAAGCGAAATTCACCAGTGGCATATGTCGACCATAATATGGTACTGCCCTAAAATTATCACATGTGTACCTAATCTATTACTTAATCCAAATACAAAAGAAAATTATTTATGTAATAGCTAAGTTCAGGGATAAAACTTATGAAAATAATGCGGACGATATTTAAATAATTTAAAATAAGAAATGATTAAATGAGATGGTTTAAAGAATGACGTCATAATGCTAGAAAAATAAATGTTGTTTTTACCTATTTATTAGGTGATAAATTGATAAATTTAATCGGCTGCTCTTAACCGGGGAAAATAGGGCTTGAAATAATGATATTAAACGCTCGAAAAGGGGAAAGGGGTGGAATTCGAACGTTTTGAAGACGACAGTATTGTTTGTTGTGATATGAAGCATATTTATACCACTTTATTTTAGAATCGGATCGATAATTTAGGAGAAGACAAACTTTACTCGCTTTGAATTTTGCTAACCCTAACTCGTCAAGAATCCAATGGATGCCTCTATCCATTCCAGGTCCAACCGCTTCATAAATTCAAGGACAGACGGACAGATAACTTAGGCTATTATTATATAAGGGATATAGTGATCAAATTTTTAATGAGTCAAATTGGCTCGGTCCTTAAATCTAGTGTTAACTTCAAACAGATCCCGTGAAACTTTCTTATCTTTCATTTCTGATATTAAACTGTGATTCACCGACTGCAATCTTGTAATTTTGTTTTACGCCAAAAATGTTTTTTACTTCGTATTTGCCCTTTTTGTTACTGGAACATTACTGAAACGAAAATCAATAGTTCTTTAGCCTTTAAATTATGTAAACCTTAAAAACAGGACTGAACGACTTTTTAGCTAATTTTAGACAGAAATTTTAACTACGTCGCTACAAAACAACAATATAAGATTTTGAGTCATAGATCTGTTTGTCTCGTTAAATATCAGAGATATACTTTGTTGTATAAAATCGAACTACTTTTTGAAAGTTTGCCAAGAGTTCAATTTCATCGCCTTGTGTAAGAAGTAAAGTTAATAAAATGTATTTTAAGCTATCATTATGTAAGCAGATGGATTAGACCCAAGAAAACTGTAAACAATTACGTATCTCATTCTGTTCTTTTCTATTTTAAATATGAAATGTGTTTATTAAGATTAGACTATCTTGCATATTAAAAATATAAATTAATTATAATCTAACTAGCATATAGCTTGTCATATGACTCGATCAATAACATTTTTAATTTTCCAGAATTGTAAAGTATCCTATGAAGCAAGTAAAAAGATTGTTATTGGTTATTTTGTTTCAGATATTTCTGTAAGTTGAAGAAAAGTTTCTAATGTTATTATTCTGTAAATATTTAGCTTAAATGTATTAGCATTTGTAGCGTCAATTTATGAACTTAACAAATTATCAATTGTAGCAGTTTCTGGAGGGTTTGAATTTATAATATACTAATATATAACCCGTCATATGACGGGATGAGTAAAATTCTTAATTTTCCCGAATTGAAAAGTACCCTTTGAGGCAGGTAGAAAAATGGTTTGTTTTTTGGCTGATAATTATCTAGTAAACGTTCAATAATTTGCTTATCTTCATATTCCTCTAAAGTCTCCCAATACTGTGGTTTGGTTTGGTTTGGTTTGGAGTGCTACGGTCTACTTTTTGCAACACGAGGGCTAATGAGACCGGGACCTACAGCTTAAAGCCGATTCCGAACGGCTACGAACATCCATTCCACTGTGGGATTCGAACCCACGAACTCCGATTCCGAATGCCAGCACCCTAACCAATCGGCCATCGTTCGGCACTGTGAATGCAGTTTAGAATCACGTTGAATTCATTTAGAAAGATAATTCAAAGTTTTCTTAGCTACGTCGAAATTATCGTTAAGTTCTTCCCAATTTTTTTTTGCTACAGTAATTAATGGAAGTAAAGGAATGAAACTATCATTTCCACTACACCCTGGAGCCGAACGCTGGCCGATTGGTTAGGGCGCTGATCGTCGGTACCGGATTTCGTGGGTTCGAATCCCACTATGGCATGGATGTTCGTAGCCGTTCGGAATCGGCTTTAAGCAGTAGGTCCCGGTCTCATTAGCCCTCTTGTGCAAAACAGTAGATCGTAGCGCTCCAAACCAAACCAAACCAAAAACCACTACACCCTGGAGGTAGATAGAATTTGTTGTTAATACTGGTGGTAACATTTTCATTGCAAAAAGCAGGGGGGAATAGGGCTTGAATTAATAACATTAAAAAAGGGGTAAGGGGTGTATTTCGAACGTTTTAAAGACTATAGTATTTTTCGCAGTGATACGAAGCATGTTGTAACGTATCCGGTCCCTGTTTTAGGTGACACAAGGAAGAATCAGATGTATCTTGATTAATGAATTTATTTACAATGCTGCTATATACATCATTTCATATCTACACACAAAAAAAAAACAATTTCTGATCACAGGTAAGTGATTAGTACACGTAGGCCTGAGTAGAGACGGGTACCTAAACTAAATTCCATCTCTGTCGAAATATGGGTGATTAGACGGAAGAAACAATTCGTAGCTCTCTCGAAAGTTCTCTGAAGTACTGGTAGGATATCTAAGCACAGTTAGAGTTGCGAAAAAATGCAAACAATCCTAAAGAGGATTATATTAGAAAAGAAAACCCAATGCACAGGGTATCGCTTCAATCTCAGCAAGAGATATATCCCAAGACGGGATTTCGCTAAATAAAACTCTCCGATGGAGAGACTGGTCGAGGCGACCTCCGAGTTAGCTGATGCGGGCTACTCCTTAAAGAAAAGATCCCAAGGTGGGCTTATAGCAAAAAACTCTCTGGTAGAGAGACTGGTCAAGGCGACCTCTGAATTAGCTGGTTGCTAGCTAACTTCTCTAAAAAAACAAATCTTCGCTCGTCTCTTTCAAGGGGAGGGGCCTCTAAGAAAGGGACCTCACCCACAATTTCATTATTGGATCACTTAGTGATGACCTCACCTTCGAACAACTGGATTGGTCCGGGTTAAACAATTATCGGCCGCAAACCCAGGGGTCACTGGAATTCTTAGCGGCTACATCTGAGTCGCCGTGCATCCTTTCTCGTTCCAGTGATCATATTTTTGGCTGTCAGTGAATGTGCCGTGTAGTCTGGCATATTGTTCCTCTACTATAGGGCACAACAGTATAGAAATCGTGGTGCCGGGGAAAACAATCCTTTTGTATCCACACAAGCGAAGTCCACCTCTTAAAGCGAAGTTCTTTGATGTCGACACACCACTAAATCACGCCGTTACAATGTTTATAACGATTTATTTTAGAATAGAATCAATAGTTTAGGAGAAGATAAACTTTGATAAAATTCTATTTGAGTTTTGCTAACCCTAACTCATCAAGAATACAATGTGGATGCCTCTATCTATTCCAGGTCCAACTGCTTCATAAATTCGAGGAGAGACGGACAGATAGCTTGAGCTATTATTATATAGGGGATTTATTCACGAAACATGCATAAATGCGTTTTCTAAATTCTGCATACTAGTGTTAAGATGTAAATAGATTATATCTATCATAAAAGAAATTTTTGTAAAACGATTTTTCAAGTTCTCTAATATTTAGGGAGTCTTTAAGTGCACTTTTTTAATACAACTTCTTCATCACTTCCAAAATCCAAAACGTAAAAATTCTTTCAGCGGAAAATATTTGATTGAACAAATTGTTTCTCCGATATAAATTTGTGTTTTAACGATAATTTCCTCTAGAGAATGAAAATCATTAAATTTCAATTTAGTAAGGATTTTTAATTGATTGGGGCCTCTTTTTCTTTGTCCGTTGTTTATAATCCGAAACATTTGGAATAAAATTATTAAAAATTATAATTGAGGATAGTAAGCATTTTACTTTCATTTCGTACTCATTAATTGTTAAAAAAAGTTTTATTCCAAATTTCCCAATTAAAATTTATTTACGAAAAATACTGTTCCAAGAATTCATTAATGTATTTCGAATAAACATTTAGGATATATGTGAAGAAGCTAGTTCATAGAAAAATATAAACTGCGTAGCGAATATTGGCATAAGTTTATATACTTTTGTTTTTAATTTACATGATATGTTTGCATTGTTTTTCCATATCATAATGTATATGAATTGTAAATATCCAAAGAAGTTAGTTCAGAGGAAAAATATAAATTTCATCGTGAATAAAGTAACAAGTTTACTTACTTTCGTTGTCAATTCATAAGCATATATTGGTGTTGGGAAATGTTTCGTACTTTTGGTTTCGTCTATCAACGGAATTCTTATTCGTAAACAAAATAACATCACTACACACGTGAAAGGTTCCGTATTATAACCGATAACTTAAAGGAATTCTGATACGAATAACTTCAATACATAAATACGGCAAAATAAAAACACATCTTTTGTCATTGCGTACTTATCTCAATTATTTATTCTAAACATTTTCTCTCGCAATGTTACACTGTTGCCACTACTCCTATCCTTTTTGGAAAAAAATATCTAAAACCATGGAGGTAACAATTGGCATGATTTTTTCATGCCATATAGCATATCTATTACAAATATGCAAAGAAGTTAGTTCAGAGGAAACATTTATATTACATCCAGAACATTGGTATAAATTTAGTTACTTTCGTTTTCAATTTACATCTAATTAAAATTTATATCCGAAAAATACTTTTCCAAGAATTCATTAATGTATTTAGAATAAACATTTAGAAAATATGTGCAGAAGCTAGTTCATAGAAAAATATTGGCGTAAGTTTATTTACTTTCGTTTTTAATTTACATGATATGTTGGCATTGTTTTTCCATATCATAATTCATATGAATTGTAAATATCCAAAGAAATTAGTTCAGAGGAAAAATATAAATTTCATCGTGAATAAAGGAATAAGTTTACTTACTTTCGTTGTCAATTCATAAGCATATATTGGCATGACCTTTTCATGCCATATTGCATATCTATTACAAATATGCAAAGAAGTTAGTTCAGAGGAAAAATTTATATTACATCGAGAACATTGGCATAAATTTAGTTACTTTCGTTTTCAATTTACACCCAATTAAAATTTATTTCCGAAAAATACTTTTCCAAGAATTCATTAATGTATTTCGAATAAACATTTAGAAAATATGTGAAGAAGCTAGTTCATAGAGAAACATAAAATGCATAGCAAATATTGGTATAAGTTTATATACTTTTGTTTTTAATTTACACGCATATGTTGGCATTGTTTTTACATATAATAATGTATATGATCTGTAACTATGTAAAGAAGTTAGTCCAGAGGAAAAATATAAATGACATATTGAATAAAGGAGTAAGTTTACTTACTTTCGTTGTTAATTTATAAGCATATATTGGCATGATATTTCCATAACATATTGCATATCTATTTAAATATGCAAAGAAGTTAGTTCAGAGGAAAAATTTATATTACATCGAGAACATTGGCATAAATTTAGTTACTTTCGTTTTCAATTTACACCCAATTAAAATTTATTTCCGAAAAATACTTTTCCAAGAATTCATTAATGTATTTCGAATAAACATTTAGAAAATATGTGAAGAAGATAGTTCATAGAAAAATATAAAT
The DNA here is from genome assembly GCA_032207245.1 of Pardosa pseudoannulata. Classification (NCBI taxonomy): domain Eukaryota; kingdom Metazoa; phylum Arthropoda; class Arachnida; order Araneae; family Lycosidae; genus Pardosa; species Pardosa pseudoannulata. Next base: position 97,015,629 of record CM063509.1, read on the forward strand.
TGCATAGAGAATATGGCATAAGTTTATATACTTTCTTTTTTAATTTACACGTATATGTTGGCATTGTTTTTCCATATCATAATGTATATGAACTGTAAATATGCAAAGAAGTTAGTCCAGAGGAAAAATATAAATTACATCATGAATAAAGGAATACGTTACTTTCGTTTTTAATTTACATGCATATGTAAGCATTGTTTTTTCATATCATAATGCACATGAATTGTAAATATTCAAAGAAGTTAGTCCAGAGGAAAAATATAAATTACATCATGAATAAAGGAATTAGTTACTTTTTTTAATTTACATGCATATGTTAGCATTGTTTTTCCATATCATAATGCACATCAGTTGTAAATATTCAAAGAAGTTAGTCTAGAGGAAAAATATAAATTTTACATGCATATGTTAGTATTGTTTTTCCATATAATAATGCATATGAGTTGTAAATATTCAAAGAAGTCAGTCCAGAGGAAAAATATAAATTACATCAGGAATAAAGAAATACCTTACTTTCGTTTTTAATTTACATGCATATGTTAGCATTGTTTTTCCATCATAATGCATCTGAATTGTAAATATTCAAAGAAGTTAGTGAAGAGGAAAAAAATATAAATTACATCACGAATAAAGGAATAAGTTAACTTACTTTCTTTGTTAATTCATATGCATCTATTGGCATGATATTTACATAACATATTGCATATCTATTACAAATATGCAAAGAATCTAGTTCAGAGGAAAAATGTATATTACATCGAGAATATTGACATAAATTTAGTTACTTTCGTTTTCAATTTACACGCATGCTGGCATTACTTTTCCATATCATATTGTATATGCATTGTAGATATGTAAGGAAGCTAATTCATAGGAAAACTATAAACTGCATCACAAATATTTGCATAGGTTTATTTACGTTCGTTTTTAATTTACACTCATATGTTGGTTTTTTTCCATATCGTAATGTATATGAATTTTAAATATGAAAAGAAGTTGTTCCAGGGGAAAAATATAAATGACATCTCGAATAAAGGAATAAGTTTACTTACTTTCTTTGTTTATTCATCTGTATATGTTGGCATGATTTTTCCATAACATATTGCATATCTATTATAAATATACAAAGAAACTAGTTCACAGGAAAATTCTAAATTGCATCAAGAATAACGGCATAAATTTAGTTACTTTCATTTTCAATTTACACGCATGCTGTCATGATTTTTCCGTGTCATATTGTATATGCATTGTAGATATGGAAAGAAGCTAATTCATAGTACAACTATAAATTGCATCCCGAATATTAGCTTAAGTTTATTTACTTTCATTTTTAATTTACTCATATATGTTGGAGTTACTTTTTACATACTACACTGTAAATGTATTGTCTATTTTATTATTTATATATCATAGCAGCACAATACTCTTTCAAATGAGGGGACAGTACAAATACAGTCAATAATGTAATCAGGAATTGAATGGAAGCAAACTGCGTTCAGGTATATTCCTTTAACCATATCAATACAAGTACTAGCAGAGCAGGTGATCTTAAAATTCTTTTAATAGAATAAGACGAGCTGTTATTGAGAGATTTGTAGTAAACATCTACAACGCAGACTACTAATTTTTAAAAGAAAAATACTACACAAAAGTTTCGGTGCTGTTCAAGAAAATAACATGCGGTGAATTGTTTGCGATCGTGAAATTTAAAATCTCAGTAATCAGCAAGACATTGTAAAGTTATCAAATCAAGTCAAACAAGGTACCTTCGGCAAATTTTTTTTTATCAGAGGGTAGTAACCTAACTAAGCTATTAACTCCCCTAAACCGTGGAGGCATTAGGAAATGAAGAAATCTCCCAATCAGATGGTTTAATGATGATGAGGAAGGCTTATTGTTGTTCCCGATGCCACTTGGTCAAACTAAACACGATTGAGCTATACGCTACTCGTAATAAGGCAAAGGGGTGTGCCTTTCCTTTTAACGAGAACCTCAAGAGTGAAAGTACGACTTTTGCTCAAATGGGCTCTCTTAATTTTGAAGTAGGGACCAAACAGAAGACAAGTAGACTTGGCCTGCCACCCTCAGAGGTATTGATTGAGAACTTGGTGGAGATTGGGACCACAAACATATTTTACGTGATCCAGTCACCTTTAACGAATTCGGTGGAACTCAGGCCGCTCGGGCTCAAAACCCGCAACTCTTCAGTTACAAGAGCGTTGCCTTTGTAAACTGAGCTACCGCGGAATATTTAAAAACATTAAAGGTTACCATACGGAAACAAGTAGCACCTGATAGTCTCCAAGAGAAAAAAATCATTGTAATGGTCCAGGCTTGTTCTAGGCTGTAGTACCAAGAAGAAGAAGAAGGTCGATTCGATACTATACCGAGTGTGGCTTGACGTCTTTTAAATTTAAGGATTGCTGTTAAAACTTGTATAACTTAATTAAAATTGCGTGGTCTGCAATAAATTGATATAACTCAAACATTAATATGGACCAGCCGAATGGGAGTAAATTAATTTGTAGCTATAGAGTTAAGTGACCATTATTTAACTTTCTAGCATGATTATGGCGATTTTTAAGCCGATTTATGCACTTGGTATCAAAACCAAAGCTATTTCTTATTTAGGTGTTAAAGACGGTGCTCTAATTCCTTAAAATCTTTTTCCCAACTTCTAAATGTCTTAATCAAAGGAGCGTCCTCGACTTAAAATTCTTTCGATACATTTCCCAAAGCTTTCTATCCTGTAGATGTGAAATTTCTGTCTATTCGACACGTTTTCTAGCTGTCGCCGGCAAATAGCTCCGCTTTTTTTCCTGATCTTAACACTTAATTCACTGAGTAAATTTCTTCTACCTTGGGAAAATTCTTTCTGTCTTCGCTCTTGGGTGCACTTCTGTTAGAGCAGAGTGATTTTTGTGTCTTTTCTCCTGTGTCTGTCGTTGACTCGTAAAGATATCCGTTTTAGCAACTCTAAAATAAAGCTTTTATTGAACTTGTGCCGTTCTCTTCAATGTGGCTAGATTGCATCGTTCGTTATTACTACTAGCTGATAAAGCTTTCTTCTTTCATAGTAGCTCGGGCAAGTTAAAACAGAAGGGACTACATAATTATTGTAACTAGAGGGAAATAATTATATATATATATATATATATATATATATATATATATATATATATATATATATATATATATATATATATATATATATATATATATATATATGTGTGTGTGTGTGTGTGTGTGTGCGTGTCTGTGGTGTATCTTGTATTATTGCTGTAAACTGTAATCGTATTTTATTCTATTTAAACTTTAAAAAAGGGACTGATTCCAATTGAATGACTTTTCAGCTACATTATAGTTGAAACTTTATTTATGCTACATAAAGTAATAATATATAATTTTGAGGGACACAGTTAGTTGTTTTTTTAGTTAAATACAATGATGTACTATATTCGACAAAACAGCGCTATTTTTGAAAGGGTGCCAAGATTGTGATTCATCCCTTTCTAAGGAATGAATAAAAAGACAATCAGGCAAACATTATACAAGCATCTGGATTAGTATTTTTCTAAGCAAGCACGATGCTCTTTTGATGAAAATGCAAGTTAGGAAAAATTTTATGCAAGATGAACTCAGGCCACGTGACATTTACTTTTGGTCCCATGACCTTTTGAAGTTGAGAATCAAAGGGTAGGAGGTAACACAGAAATCTTCTGTGAAGAACATTGAGGAATTTGATAATTCTTGTAGTACTCTACTGCGAGGGTATATTTCCTTTCCCTTTCTCTCATTATATATATTAATTATTATATTATATGGAGGCTCATATGCTTTGGGAAAATGAGTGACGAAATCGTGTTATGAAAGTTTCACCATTACCTTTTTAGTATTACTTTGTTTAAAATGACACAGACAATAAAAAGCTTTAAGTTTCCCAGCACCTATAACTATATCGATACTCATTTCGATGTATATATACACTGGCTACCAATAATTATTTGGACACCTGTGATAGAAAAGAAAAACTAACTTTATTCAAAATCAATAGTTGGTAGAGCCTCCACGAGAGGCAATTACAGCGTGAACCCTCCGGGGCATACTTTCCACAAATCTTTGTATTACAGCTAGTGGTATTGTCTTCCACTCGGCTTGGAGTAGATATACAAGTTACTTCACCGATTTTGGACGGGTAGTGCACCCCTTAATTCGGCGATCCAACTCGTCCCAGAGGTTCTCGACAGGGTTCAGGTCTGGGCTCTGGGCAGGCCAGTCCATTCGATGAACTCCATTGGCACCATACCAAGCCTTGGTTAATCTCGAAACATGACAACTGGCACTGTCGTCCTGAAAGTAACAGGGGTTCAACTCGTAAAACTGCCACAACGTAGGATGCACATTATCATCCGAAATAGTGCAGTAGACATCGGCGTTGAGCTGACCATCAATGGGGACCAAGGGTCCCAGTCCATACCAGGAGAAACACTCCCAGACCATAATTCCACCTCCGCAGAAATTGACTGTTAGCACAATGCATTCTGGTATCTAGGCAGAAGGCAAACCCAGACCCTGCCATCCGAACGGTAAAGGGTAAACCTTGATTCGTCGCTCCAAAGAACCCGTTTCCACTGATCTACGGCCCAATTTCGATGTGCTTTGCACCACATTAACCGAGCAGCGCGGTTGGACTTTGTGGTCAAAAGCGAATGGGCAGCACCACGACCATGAAAACCAAGCAGATGTGCTTCCTTACGGATGGTATTCCTGGAAACAATACTCCCGGATGCCAGTGGAAACTATTCGCGGATGAGGGCCATCGGTTGGGTCCAGTTCTTCCGAATTTCTCTGGACAGCCCTCGTCGGTCTCTATATCCCAGTTTCTTTGGTCTGCCAACTTGAGGCACATTCCGACAATCTCCTTACACTTCTTTAATCACATAGGCCACTGTCGATTTTGGATACTTCAGAACGCTAGATATGTCCCTTAACGATCGGCCATATTTGTGGTAGCCGATAATTTTACCTTTCTGGAAATCAGAGTGCTCCGAACTGGGCGGCGTCATGCATGCGACTAATGCCGATGCTGTTTCCTACACGATGTATACCGGCGGAGGCCGTGACGTACCTCAGGACTGCAGATATCGGCATTTGCATAGGTGTCCAAATACTTGTTGGTAGACAGTGTGTATATATATATATATATATATATATATATATATATATATATATATATATATATATATATATATATATATATATATATATATATATATATATATATATATATATATGACATGGTCCGAGTAAACACACTAGAGTCCTGACATCAGCTTCATATCTTTATTAATCCATTTCACACGCTATTCACAATGGCGTCTCATTTTGGCGCCCAACTGCAAACAAAGGCAGTATTCACTACTTCGAGGAGCCACGTCTGCCTATAGTAATTGCTTATCGCTCTCTGCCCATATCACTGCGCGTGAGCCGTATTTATGTGACTAGTAACGCGAGGCGCGTTACTCCCATTAAAAGAATCCCTAATTAAATCTCTTAAATTACTCTATATTTTAAATCCTGACATATATATATATACATAATGTATGTATATATCTACGTACTTGCATATATGGCTATCTATTTATCGATATATATATATATATATATATATATATATATATATATATATATATATATATATATATATATATATATATATATATATATATATATATATATATATATATATATATATATATATATATATATATATATATATATTCATTATTGTGTTGAAAAGATCATTGTAATTCCTCCAGTTTTCAGCTTTTTTAAACCTTCAAAACATGACTGTTCTCAATCGAGTAACCTTTTAATTAGTTTATGACAGAAATTAACAGCTATGTCATTATAAGGCAACACAATAGGAATTTGAGGCATACATGTGTTTGTTCCTTTAATTAAATATCAGAAATATTCTTCGACACATAAAATAGAAACTAATTTTTGAATTAATGCCAGGAGCGGAATTTCATCCCTTTGTGTACGAAGTAAAGTGAATAAAAATATTTAAGTTAACATTACGTAAGCAGCTGGATTAGTATTTTCTAAGCTTCTTCAACGCTTTTTTATTATGGGGGAATATTTCAAGTTTGGCACATTTTCTGAAACATGGACTGAGGCCACATTGAAAGGTCACGGAACGATGACTTGGAAATGAAAGAGTAGAAGGTACCACAGAAAGTTTTTAGTAAAAGAGTCTGAGAAATGTGACAGAGATTCATGCAATGTGTTACTGAGTGTGTTCACACACATTTATAGAATGCCAAATTATTACCCCTGATTTATCTATATAAAATTATCTTTTCCCTCTATTCATTTCCATCAAAATGTCAGATAAAGGAGTGTTCTCCGCCTTGAATTCATTATTCCCATCTTTCAAAACTAACTCTAGAATAGAAGCTAATTTTCTGTCCTCTTGGCCATATTTTTGAGATGTTTTACTAAAAGGGTATCACTTCAGCAATAACTAAATTGCTGCCTGCGTACTTTCAAGCTATCTAAAATGTTTGAGATTCATGTTTTACTAAAATGGTATCGCTTCAGCAACAACTAAATTGCTGCCTGCGTACTTTCAAGCTATCTTAAATGTTTGAGATTCATGTTTTACTAAAATGGTATCGCTTCAGCAACAACTAAATTGCTGCCTGCGTACATTCAAGCTATCTTAAATGTTTGAGATTCATGTTTTACTAAAATGGTATCGCTTCAGCAACAACTAAATTGCTGCCTGCGTACGTTCAAGCTATCTTAAATGTTTGAGATTCACACATGCCTTTCAAAAATTACTTATCGATCATTAGTCTCATAGGAACAAAATCACGTGACTCGCACGCTGTGGGTTGATACCGAACACAAGTGTGTATATTCTTGGAGAATTCATTGCAGAGTTGTGAACTGTACAGACGGTTGTCAGACCAATGCGTTTTGATCCTCAATAAATGTGAAGTTCCACAACGTTAGACTTAATTCTTTGATGACTTCATTTCGACTAGGAAGTCTTTTTCCCAGTGTTGTAATGTACTTACAACACTAACACCAGTGTTCGTTCTCAAAGGGAAAATACAGTAAAAACTCAATACCTTATATTTGAACTAAAACATGTATTATGTACACTAATTAGTAATAATATTATAACTTATTAATTTACAGACATTATATCTGGATTAATATATATAACATTCATTACTCGACGTTTATCAATGTCCAACAATTCATTACAATTTTCTTATTGTTTTTATAAGTTATTCCTTAATCAAAAGATTCTGAGTCCCAAGGTAATAATTATGAATATTATCAAGTTTACCTCAAGTATTTACAGGGGATCAGGCTGGGGCTGTTATCAGGTT
>CM063509.1:97035537-97045537 GCA_032207245.1 Pardosa pseudoannulata
TTGGATTCCGAAATCTCATTGCTAAAAAGCGCTTATTGATACAAAATTCCTACTTATGGATGTTTTTCATTATATCATCATACCATCGATCTCTGACAAGCAGGTACACACTTATTCATACTACCATATCATTATTTGTTATAGCTCTAAAATGCTGGAATTCTTAAAGGTTTTTTTTTTTTTTTAGAATACGAATGAAGAATTCATTGCTGTGTAGCAATGAATTATTTCTTCATATTTATGGAAATAATTTTAATAAATTGTCTAATATTCAAGTTGTTTAAAATTTATTTCATTCAAAATTCATATATAACACCTATACGTTCATTTCTTTCCAATGCAAACAGCGGGGGAAGAGAGATAATATTATATTCAGATACCAAATGTTTAGTCCATCGATCACTGACAAGCGAGTAGACATCGATATTCGGATTCACACCCTTGTATCGTTATTTATTATTGTGATTACAATGAAATCTCCAATAAACAATGCATTTATCGACTTGTAGAATGCTTAGCGTGGATGCAGATAGTTCCCAAAATATGTAGTCGCAAATACACATCCGAAAACATATGTGTCTCTATCTAGATATCTATGAACGATTTTTGCCCGAAATTTATCATTTGTTTTTAGCTTATTATTTTTCTTAAAAATGGCTGAGAATGGGCTATATAGGATTCCGAAATCTCATTGCTAAAAAGCACTTATTGATATAAAATTCCTACTTATGTTTTCTTTTATACCACTATTCCATCGATCTCAGACAAGCAAGTGCACACTGATTCATACTACCATATCGTTATTTGTTATAGCCCTAAAGTGCTGGAATTCTTAAAAGTATTTGTTGGAATACGAAGAAGGAAGTCATTGCTATGTAGCAATGAATTATTTCTACATACTTATCGAAATAATTTTAATAAATTGTCTAATATTTGAGTTGTTTATAATTTATTTAATTCAAAATTCATATATAACGGCTATGTCCTCATCACCTTCCACAGGAAACAGCAGGCGGAGAGAGATAATATTATATTCAGATACCAAATGTTTAGTCCATCGATCACTGACAAGCCAGTAGACATCGATATTCTGATTCACACCCTTGTATAGTTATTTATTATTGTGATTACGATACAATCTTCAATAAACATTGTATTTATCGACTTGTAGAATGCTTAGCGGGGAAGTAGATAGTTCCCAAAATATGTAGTCGCAAATACACATCCGAAAACATATGTGTCTCTATCTAGATATCTATGAACGATTATTGCCCGAAATTTATCTTTTGTTTTTAGCTTATTATTTTTTTTTTAAATGGCTGAGAATGGGCTATATTGGATTCCGAAATCTCATTGCTAAAAAGCGCTTATTGATACAAAATTTCTACTTATGGATGTTTTTCATTATATCATCATGCCATCGATCTCGGACAAGCAAGTATACACTGATTCATGTTACACTATCGTTATTTGTTATAGTTCTAAAATGATGGAATTCTTAAAGGTTTTTTTGGAATACGAAGAAAGAATTCATTGCTGTGTATCAATGAATAATTTCTTTATATTTATGGAAATAATTTTAATAAATTGTCTAATATTCAAGTTGTTTAAAATTTATTTCATTCAAAATTCATATATAACGCCTATATGTTCATCGGTTTCCACTGCAAATAGCAGGCGGAGAGAGATAATACTGTATTCAGATACCAAATGTTTAGTCCATCGATCACTGACAAGCGAGTAGACATCGATATTCTGATTCACACCCTTGTATCGTTATTTTTTATTGTGATTACTATACAATCTACAATAAACAATGTATTTATCGACTTGTAGAATGCTTAGCGTGGAAGCAGATAGTTCCCAAAATATGAAGTCGTAAATACACATCCGAAAATATATATGCCTCTCTCTAGATATCTATGAACGAATTTTGCTCGAAATTTACCTTTTGTTTTTAGCTTATTTTTTTCTTAAAAATAGCTGAGAATGGGCTCTTTGGATTTCGAAATCTCATTGTTAAAAAGCACTTATTGATATAAAATTTCTATGTATGGACGTTTTTCATTATTATATCATATCATCAATCTCAGACAAGCAAGTACACACTGATTCATACTACCCTATCTTTATTTGTGATTACAATATTACAGTGGACTCCGCTTAACGTGATCAGTTTGGGACAACGTGATTTTGATAAAAATAACCGATTGATAACAATAGACGATATGCAAAATTAGATAAGCTTACACCCGCCCTTTAATTCAGACGTACTAAATTTCAAAACAAAATGAAAAAACTCACCTTATATTATCCTTTAAAACATAAGAATTGTATGCATAATTAAAAAAAATTGATCAATTGTTGACTGTCTACAATTTTTTCTAAGAACTCATTGATAAAAAGTTCGTAATCATAACCAACCTGTCATAATGATTTAAAATTTCGATCTTTTGTTTTAACGTTAATTCATTTCGCTTTCTCGCTTCCATATCGACAAACTGCATGTAAGCGATCAAAGCATAAAATGTGAATACGCTCCTTCTCAGTTCCAATAATAATGTGTTGCCTTCTGCTTATCTGACAATCACTGACCACCAGCAGGGTGTGCGTATTTCTGAAAAATTCTAGGAACGTGTAATACTCCTTTGTTCATTCCCAATTTCCCTAGGTTGAAGAGGAGAATTCTCGGAAATTCAAACAACAGCGAAGGGAAAGAAAAGAATGGGTTCCTTCTGAATACACTATGAATATTCCTTTGCCAGTGAAAGTGAGGTTCGAAAACTGATTCCACTACCCGACGTAACGATCGCATAAAACGATAATTTTAGCATACAAATGAATAGAGAAAATCGGGACCAAGAGATTTCGATAACAATAAGCGATTGATAACATTAACTGCCATCACATTAAGCGGAGTCTGATGTATCTATAATGGGCTTATCGGTCTGTCGACTGTGTAACCAGAAAATCGAAAGGTTATGTCAAAAACACAAACATACTTCTGTAAAAATATGTATCTCATGTATCTCCGATCATTTTTTAGTCAAAACTTAAATTTAATATATTACATTTACTTGTTTGAAAAAAGTAAAGAAGTTATTGAAAACAAAAAACTTCAGTGTTCCGATTTCAGTAGAAATACCCATTTTTTTACGATATCTGAAACTAGTTTCACTGTTATTGTTCAGTCTGTACGTACACAGAAGAAAATATTAGCTTTCTAAATTTAAATATATATTTTAACCATATCTGAATAGTTTTGAATAGATTCACCTGGATATTTGTACGTATGTATGTTTTTTTCCAATGCAGCAGGAGAACATACGTTATCCTAACGCCTTAACAAGGCTGCGAACCTCTTACTCATTTAGCAGCACCCGGGAGCACGTGTAGCTTAAGTTATGTTACGGAAGCGAGTAAAATTACCCCCGCTAGTTCCTCGTAATTTAGAGGCAGGGACCGAGTAAAAGACACACAGGCTTGGCCTGTTATATCGTTTGAAAACTTGAAGGACTTTGTGACCACGAACATATTTTACATTCCCCAGTTACCTTTAAAGAACACGGTGTACGTTTATATCGCATAATTTAAAAACGATTAACCACATAATGTTGAAATTTTGTATTTAGAACTATATGTATAAGACTATATATGGATGGAATGTATAGTCGTGGATATCTCCTTTTGGTTGCAATATACACATTCCATAACGATAAATTTCAATATAACGACATTATCACTGACAATATACGACAATACTTAAGATATCGGTTCATTGATTGGTATTAGCAACAGTGCTAAAAATATAAAATGTCTATCCAAATGAAATTAGTGAGAACCTACATATATTGAAAGGTGACTCCGAATGAATACGAACGGACGATGGCTGAATGGTAGGTCACTGCTATTCGGCACCAGAGTCCGCGGATTCGAATTCCATTGCTGGCAGGGATATTCGTAGATGTTCGGAATGGGTCATTAACAGCAGGTCACGGTCTCTTTATAACTCGTGTAGTAAAAAAGTAGACAGTAGTGCTCCACACTAAGCTGAAGGGATATGCGATAGACTAATTTAGTTTTAATAACTTAAGCAGCTTTATAAATTGAAAAAACTTAGGTATTTTCCTAGGCATCGAGGAACAATGATCAAATATTGCCATCCATTCCGTGGGTTCGAGTTTCGCTACTGGCATACGCATGCATGTTCGTAGTCTTTCAGAAACGGCTTTAAGGTTTAAGCCCGGTTTAGTACTGACCGTAGCAGTTCAAACCACTTCAAATCTTATCGTAATAACCATTTTATAAATATCTGTAATATTTTGAAAAATACAGGCTATCCCAACAAGACTAGATAAAATCTGCACAATCAGATTTATTGTTTGGAATGCATAAAAAGGCCTAAGGAACTATACCTCAGCTATCTTATTTTTCGAGAAAAATGGAAAATAATATGTATGACGTAGTCTGGTCTGGGGACCATATCGAAAAAAACCTTTATTTGAAACATGAACATCGTTACCCACGTGGAAGTTCTCTTTTATAGACACCACTATCTCCATATTTGACCTCTTTAGGGCTGCTACCATATTACGATCGACATATATCACTGGTGATTTCTGCGTCATAATGATGTCAAAGAGAGAAATTTTTTGCTTCCAAATTCCCATCTCTAACGATTTCTGACGTCATTATGCGCAAAAGTTACTAGTGACATATGTCGACTATAATATGGTAGCATCCTAGATTCCTTTTTCTGGCGCCATATGAAGGAACTGGTTTATCGAGATAAAGTGAATTCAGAAATAGACCCAGTTGCTTGTCTCCACAGTACGTATACTTAAGTAGACACTACAAGGTTGGAATGTGTGCAGTCAACCATTCTACGAAGCGTGGATAGATGTCGCCATATGCGCGCGGGACGTTTCGAACATCTTCCTATTTAAAATTATGCAAGTACCGATGTTTGTGTTTCTATTAAGGTTTTTTTTCGTAAACCGGATATGACATCATACAGTTTCTTTCGGATTTTTCTTGAAAACTATAGGCCGTACAGTTATAGTTTCTCTTAGCTCTTTTATGTATTCCAAACATCAAATCTGGTCGCACAGAGTCTTGTTGGGACATCCTGTATGATCTTTTTGAAAGAATTCTTTTGTACAAACCCGTAAATTTCTTACAAAAGTGTGTTAAATAACTTAATTGCATAATGAGACTGCGTCTTTTGGACCTGGTGTCGAATTTCCTACACAAAGAAGGTGAGCAACAACAACAACAACAACATATTTTCCCTCAAAATCAATTAAGACAAACTATTTAACAATTTTATAAGAGTTGAAACAGGTTTTAAATTTTTCATAAGTTTTTGCATAATTTTACTAGTTATTTAAAGTCTGTTGAAACAGATACTAAGTCCTGCATCAATAGTCTAGAAGATCTCAAAATTTTGGAGGTTTAAGATTCTTTAACAAGAACTTAATAAATACCTGCAGTTCTTTCTGAACTATAATCGTCCTGAAACTATACTTTTGTAGGAATCTGTAACGTTCCTAAAGAAGATCATTCATTGACTTAATGTATTAATCGCAAATCAAAAATATTTTATATTAATATGCATGTGTAACTTTCCTAAAGAAGATCATGGATTGACTTAATCCATTGACAACAAATCAAAACTACTTTGTGTTAATATGTAGGTGTAACTTCCCTGATGATCGGGGATTGACTTAATCCATTGACTGCAAATCAAAACTACTTCGTATTACAATGCATGTGTAACTTTCCTAAAGAAGATCGTTGATTGACTTAATCCATTCACAGCAAATCAAAATTACTTTGTGTTAATATGTAGATGCAACTTCCCTGATGATCGTGTATTGACTTAATCCATTGATCTCAAATCAAAAGTACTTTGTGTTAATATGTATTTTGTATATTTAAACCAATTTCCTGTAATCGAAATGGATCGGAAAACACTAAGCCAAAACACTAATCCAAACTTTTTTTCTACCAGTCGTGCTAGGTTTAAAAATAGTCTGATTTTATGTACGACTACATTTAATAGTCTCCCCGAAGAAGGATGATGAACTAAAGGTATAGATTAATCAGTTTATGCAAACTTATTAAGTCAACCATAAAAAGGACTGTTGATCGGCTATTTATTTGCCGTAACCATGGCAACTTTTCTCTTTTTTATACTGTCAAGCTATCAATATCTACTTTCGGCATTTACTTGGTCTTTTTTTCTGACTAGGGGATCAAAAAATGTTTTTGCTTCATAGCTAAGAAAATATTGTAATCGTAAAAATAATACTAATATGCATGTAGCGTTAGTTAATTATAAGCTTTTTGTCTAGTTTTATACTGACATAAAATTTGCATAAACACGATTTCATATTTAAATGATTTAGTAATTATATATTGTATGCATATATAATTAGTAAATATTATATATGCCAATAAATATTACAATATATATTATATTATATTACATACAATATATATTATATTACACACAATATATATTATATTATATACACATATAATATAATATATAGTGTATGTATTGCATAGGTACGACAATGGTATCAAAAACTTTATTATATTAAACTTCTCTAATTTAATCGTAATTGTTTTATCTAATTTAACTTCTAAATTTATCATTTTTAGAAATTTTATAAAAATGTAGACGATTTTGTCGAAAAATAAGACATACATATTCCATAAGATATTTTCCCAATGTATCGGGCATTACAGATAGATATCTGCAAAGTTGTTTCTCATTTAGCACCACCCCGGCAGCACGTGCAGTTTTAAGGAAGCAAGTAGCTTTGACCCCACTGGGTCCTCCTAATTTAAAAGTAGGTACCAAGCAGATGACCTCCTGGTTCAGCTACCCAATCCTAAAGGTGTCGTTTGAACCTGGGGAACATTGTACTCACAAACATAGTCTACTTTGCCACATGTGCCATTAATAAACACGACGATCTTTGGCCATCTCGAGACTCGAACTTACAACCTTCCGGTTATGATATCAACGCCTGTCCAATTGAACTACTCTCTTACTCGAAAAGTAGATTAAAAGATTTTGGGTATAAAAACATTATCGTAGAGTTATCAGTAAATTACACTGACTCTTTTTATTTTCTGTACATTTTTCTATTTTTGGTTATGTATAAGTGTCTCGCGCGCTTTAATACTCATTGAATCCCAAAATTCCATTTATCGAAAATTGAAATTTCTGCCAGATTTTTCTCTTAAAAGCTTTCTATTTATCGAGGCAGCATCCACGCATGTATCCAAGATCATACTCTACGTTAACACAATTGTCATTAATAAGCATGGCGATCTTTGGCCACCTCGATCCACGAACTTATAGCCTTCCGATTATCAGATCAGCGCCTTTGCCGACTGACCTACGTTCTTATTCGAACAGTAGATTCAAAGATCTTTTGTATTGTAACAATAAGTTACATTCGGTTCAGCTTTTTTTACCCCATCTCGTAAGCCTTCGTCAAAGACATACAGGACAGGACCGATTTAAACTAGAAGAGACTTCTCCCAACCAATAGAAGGGCCCGTTAGTTTGGCGGGATTCTGACCATCCGTTCTTGAAGGGACCCCTGTTTTTTTCTCCGCTGCGCATTCGGATAGAGGAAAAGATTGTTACTAGAGGAGAGAAGAGGGTGAACGCTGCTGGCATTCGATGCTTGCGGGATAGATATTTTTTGGAGCGACACGAGAAAAGAAAAATTTTTTAGGTCCGACGTCAACTCGAGAGGAGTCTTCGATATCTACAAATTATAAGTTGTATTCCAGTTGTATTCCTTAGGCATTTAATATATAAAACCATTTAATCAAGATATATTTGTCCATGTGTTTTTTAATGAGTTTTAATTTATTCGTTCTCAAACACTACGCCAAAGAAACATTATTTTTACATGTATTAAAAAATATCGTAGAGTTCACAGTAAATTACATTTACTGTTTTTATTTTCTGTACATTTATCTATTTTTGGTTATGTATAAGTGTCTCTAGCGCTTTAATACCCATTGAAACCCAAAATTCCATTTATCGAAAAGTGAAATTTCTGCCAGTTTTTCCTCTTAAAAGCTCTCTATTTATCGAGGAAGTATAAACATTTATTGATTCTCAATTAATCACGAGCATTTGAGTTCTGAGTAACATCGTGGCAGCGAAAACTGATATTTGAAGGGGTTTTCCCTTTCTGTTTTGTCCCTGCCCTATCTGAAAATAGATTTGATCGATATGGGTAACAGACTGCGCTCATGAAAGTTAAAGTTGTTTCTTAACGTTGGGTTGGTTTCAGGGTCAAACAGCTTTAGAATGTATCTTGCTTCCCATTTGTTGTCAGTTTGAAAAGTTTGGAGAATATTTTTTACTAGCATATGACGGGATCAGTAAAGTTTTTGATTTTCCAGAATTATCAAGTACCCTATGAGGCAGGTAAAAATATGGTTTGTGTTTTGGATGAGAATTATCTTGCAACTAAAAATAATCGATGATTAAATTTAAAATTATCACATATGTACCTAATCTATTATTTAACCCACTGAACGGACGCGTCGACGGGGGTTCGACAGCGAATTCCTGTTCGAAAACGGACCTGTCGACCCCTTCTCGTTCGCACTCGTATAACTCGTATCGCATACTTTTGAGGGAAAAAAATATTGCAAAGCGATAATAAATGAAAGAAACTAATTTTGCGTAACGGAACTCCTTTACCTTGCAGGGAAAATAACTTAAAAGTAGCCTGACAACTTTTAAACCGGCAACTCTAGTATGGTACGGTAAGTTCCGTCTGGAATTTACGAAAAGGGTGACTGTTTTGAACGGGAAAAGGTGGGGAGAGTGGTCGGTGGATGGGTTAAGCCAAATATATTAGAAAATTATCTACGTAATATATAAGGTCAGTGATGAAACGTGTGGAAATAATGCAGACTATATTTAAATAATTTAAAATAAGAAATTATTAAATTAGATAGTTAAAGGAATGACGTCATAATGCTAGTGTGCTCCAATACTATTCTCCTTGGCTCTGCATTGTATTGGGTTGTCAACTGAGCCACTGTATGGCTCTGGTTTTGGTTCACCATGCGAGACAGTCTCCAACGATCTTTTTCTTTGATAGCCTGTGGACGTCCAACACCCTGTCGTCTACTGCTGCTTTCACCGTCATTCATTCACTTTGCATAAGTACTAATAACTGTAGATTGCGAACAACCCACGAGTCGTGCAGTTTTGGAAATACTTGTTCCGAGCCTACGAGCCATTACAATCTGCCCTCTATCAAAATCGCTTAGATCCAAACCTTTCCCATCACACACAGAAGTGAAAGAATGATTCTTCAGACTCTCCATCTGCAGTTAAATATCACTACCACCTGATCACATGCCTTCCATGTCATCCAGGCGAGTTCATTGCAAAATGTAGGTGTGGTCATAATGTTTTGGCTCTTGAGTGTAGATAAACATATTACTGTGTTTTGTTCTCCATAAAGTCCCAAAATATATTGTGTACTGTCCTCAAGTTTTCCTTCGATTCTAGGACACCACGCTATTTGTCCCCAAATTACTGTTTAGAAATATGGTCGCTTTAGTTAATGTATTTCTTTTTTTAATTTAATTATGACACTAAAAAGTAACTAGGAACAGAACAATATTATAAAATAATAATTTATTGCTCGAGAAAAAGATTTTCTACGGATAAAATCAAAAACTAACATCAAACTTTCGTTCTCGCAATACTAGGGAATTTGTCACATTCGTTTATCGCCATATATTATTTCCATTGTATCCTACTGAATCTTTTACAACGGAATTTCCGTTTTGTCTTTTCGAATGTCTGTTGCAATTGTTTCGAAATCGAGCATTGTTTAGCAGACGGAAAGGAAACTATAGATTGACAGTTTCAGTGCTGGGTACGAAAGGGTATTTCTGAAACGTTGGAGAAAGCTACTTAAGTGATGTTTATGGACGA
>CM063509.1:97050537-97060537 GCA_032207245.1 Pardosa pseudoannulata
CTGCACCCATTAAAACAGTAGTTCTTGTAGTATGCACTTCAGTGCTCTAAGAAATATTGCCCGTGGGAGCAAGATATTATATAATTTTCACATCTTTTCACGCATTTTTGTTTCATTCTTAACGAGCTTAACACTGAGCTTAGCTAGTGCTCATTAGCTAGAGTAGAAATGGATAAACTACGGGCAGCCTGAATGTTCCACCCGGATCACCGCAGAATTAAAAAAAGTATATAAGACATTAATTTGATAAATTACAGTAAGGAAAATGTTTATATACAAATCAGGTATAGATCTAACTATTTTCATCTCCATTTTAATTATAGGCTGTAACGATCCGTTACATGACCCTAAAGAAAGAGGAGCGGAAGGTGACCTTTCGCAGAAGACAATTACGGTTAGTGGCAGGTAGAAACGGGTGGTCTAACAATACACGTTGTGTACTAGGTCCCGGACTTAATTGAAAACTGTCCGTGTGCTGGAGCCAGCGCGTCTGAGACTTTGTGAGGCTATTGAGTGAAAAGACTCGGTGAAATGATTGTAAATAATTATAGTGCCACATGTGCGCCCATTAGAGGTAGCGAAAAAAGCAATTAAGTTGTTTGGGTCGCTGATTTAAAGACGGCTTTTCGGCCACATATGGAAACGAAACAGCTGATCAGGCGGGAAGTGACCGCAAGATTGCATCATCCTGCTTTTGGAAGAATCCAGAGGAATCGAGTAAAGGGAACAGGGACCGCTATAAAAGAAGAGTGGCGGTGCCAAGACGGGGCTTTTTCTCTTGAGGCTTCTTCTTGAGAGTTGCTTTTGGAGCTGTTGTGTGGAGCTCAAGAGGAGTCCGCTCGTCTCTCCGATTTCTGGAGTTTGCTTGATTAGAGACCGCCAGCGTCTCTGTTTGCTAAGAAGTCGACCTTCGACTTGGGAATCCCATTCCCGTTATTTTACTATTTTTTTTCTACTTCGTGCATAGAAGTAGGTAGCTGAGAGTGACTCTTGCTCTCATTTTGGATCGTCTTGCATCCCGAGTTTCCTTCACGAACCCCAGCGTGATACGCACTCTGAGCTTTCGAACCTTGGTGTGAAAGCCGACTGTACTAATCGTCAGCCCGGAGGTGATAGTGTTAGCGTTTATTACCGGCACTAATTAGCGAACTGTTCCAGTGATTAAGAAGCCCTAGCAACATTGTACCCAGTACCCACGCATCCTTATTGTGTGAATGTTATCTCAGCACGAGATCCCGGAATATTTAGCATCCTACTGAATCTGTACATAGCTGTACATAATTTATTCACCTGAATAAAATAAATAGTCTAGATTAAACAGTTTTGTAGCCTGTTTCATTGATGGCTTCGCCTACCATATCTCCAGTACGTTACAAGGCGTAATAGTTATTTCATTTCAAATTGGAAAACGCTTGGGTATGTGAGAACATCCTGCATCAATTAATGCCTTGCTTGTGACGCTCGAAATCAGTTCGGGCAACGCAAATGCGCCAATTTTGGAATGCCCGACCCGAGTTCGGGCAAGAAAATATACGGTATTTCAATTCCGTGAAGCCCGAAATCGGTTCGTCCAATGCATAATATTTAGCTTGCCATTTTCCCAATAGATAGAGATACTTACCCGCTAAAACTTCTACAGTTTCCAGCCATTTGTTACTATTTCTCGGATACTGTGAAGGATTTGTGAAATTCAAAGGAAGCCGAGGGACATGGAATTGAGGACAGTTCATATAGATAATAAAATTATTGTATTAGTTTATTATATTTACTCGGCAAATTATGTCATTTATTCATTTTGCTGTAATTTGAGAAACAAATATTGTAATTCATTAACATTTTTCATATAGGTAAAAATATTGAATATAGTAGTTATTTCGTTTAACTTTTTAAAAAATAATCTATTTCTAACATTTTGATGATAATAACGAAAACAATTAAAGAGAAATTTTTATTTTCCATTTCTGGCATGTTTTTTTCAAATATATTCCACAGGCAAGAGGTTAATAGAATCCAATGTAGGGGAATTAGAGATCGCATTTGAGAAAATGTTTATTTCAAACTCTTCCAATGACTTTTTATTCAGCACAGTTTTTGGTGTTACTTATTTCATATAGTAAGATAGCGGACAGATAACAACAATGCTAATAGTGGTGAAATAGATATAATATTACTGCGGCTTGTTTGGATTATACAGGGTATCTGCCAAAATAAAATTTTTCAAATCCATGACTTTTCATGACTTTCCCTGATTTAGGAGATCATTTTCCATGACTTTAAAAAGCTTTCGTTAAAAGTATATATGCATAAAACTTCTGCTGTATATACAAATAAAATATATGCCTTTAGAGAAATTACAGGAATTTTATCATAAAAAAACTATAAACTTACTTTATAAGTGTTAATAAACTCACATACATAAAAATAGATTGTTGTATCTACATACCTAAGTTTAATCATATAGCAAATTTTCAATCAAAATGTTTCTAAATTGAATTCAGGGTAATTTGGTATTATTCAGGTGACCATGAATAATAGCCAAATATAACCCTATAATGTTTATATACAATATACCTAGAGATAAACTTATATTTTGTGCAAAAATCTTAACTAATTTTTATTAAAAAATAATTATTATATTAATAAAATTTTAATCTACAATTTAAGAAAAAAAACCAGAATAATATACATTTACCCACCCATTAAGCTTTCTTGCTTTGAGTTTCCTTGGTGAACAAATTTTACTTGGCAATAGGGTCAATAGGATAATACGTAGTTACCAAACTCAATAACTTCAGTCAAATGACAAGTAAAAATAGAATTAAACAATTCAATGCATTTTTTTAATCGGTAGTTTAGCGGATCCATGACTTTCCATGACTTTTACTCATTTTACTTGAAAAATCAAGACTTTCCATGACAAAATTAATCCATTGTCTAAATCCATGATTTTCCCTGACTTTCCAGGTGCGCGGAAACCATGATTATAGTGGATATTCGTTTACTTCAATCCCAAAATGTCTACATATAAACAAACGTTAAGTTGATCGAGAGTACTTAGAGATTAATGTATAAAACATGTATAATATATGTCTTAAATATTTTTTTACAATTTTTTAAATTTCAGAATAAATTATACTGACAAGCTAATTTTTTCTTGATTTTTCCCCACTCTAAGGCAAAAAAAATCTTCATTTTCTTGAAACAAAATCTAGCCATTTTACTTCTAGACTGGCTATGAGGATCGTGTTTAATCCACAGCCATGTACAAGTTTTAAGAGAGTTTTCTCAAGGATCAAGGTTTAATATAGTTTCAAAAAGGGATGATCTGCGTTATTTACCTCTACAATATAAACGTGTATAAGCTCGTTGGCAAAGTTTAGTTTTCTGCGTTATTTGTTCTTGACTCTTAATAGATTTCTACATTGAATTAATGGGAAAAATGAATGTTAGAGTTTAATAATTTACTCACGATAACTTTTATCATTATATAAATTATGTTCTATTTAATTACTTATCAATATTAAGTTCGGGGGACCCCGCCGCCATATTTTTGGCGCTATTCTTGTACAAGTGATCGCCAAATTGTCGCCAAGTGATGTTTACAATTTGTGTATTAAATACCCGATTTCAAAGCATATTTTGAACAAAAAAAGGGCTTGGAATTTTGTTAAGATGAATACAAATTTAAATTTCAGTTTTTAATGTATTTAAAGGCGCTTTTGTACTGTTTATTAAACTAAAGAGCGCAGAATTTTTGCAATAAGTGCAAATTAAGCAAAATATAGGCATTAGTTGGTTATATTTAGGCAATTATGCTTATAAAATTTTTAGTTATATTTATAAAATACGGTTGCTATTTAATGAAATTATTTTAAAACTATCAAAAGATGAAAAAGTTATAAAGTACGGTACAAATTACTTCTAGATATTATTAACTTAAAATGGAAATATAAGAACAGAGTAAATGTTTTAAATAAATAATAAATTTATAGCTTAAAATTCTGAAGACAGTAAGGGAGTGAAATAATTTTTCTTATCTAAGTGAGGTAAAGCTCCCCTTTATTTTCCATAACAATAATGGTAGAGGGTCGTAATAAAATTACTTTTATTACTTAGCGTATCACTTTTAACAATGCAGTACACTATAAAATAATATAGTTTAAAAATATTTCTTCTTCATTTTGTGTTAAATTAAGACACAATTTTAAATAAAGTTCAAAAAGCAGTAAATAAAAAAATATAAATGTGAATTATAACATCACTTGGTACTCTTCGAAAATTAAGCATAAAATATAAAATAAATAAAGTGCTAACCTAATTCAAGTATCCTGAGTTGTTGGTGGATATACACGTTTGATCTGATTTAAAAAATCCTTAAAAGCATCTTGCGGATTTTCTTTCATTTTCCTCCACATAAATTCACAATCGGTTTCGGAGTGCTACGGTCTACTTTTTGCAACAAGAGGGCTAATGAGACCGGGACCTACTGCTTAGAGCCGATCATAAATTCACAAAGGTACGAATCAAATTGATTTTCCCACTTGCGAACTGTGCGGAGGGATCTCTCAATTGAGCTCCACAAGTCCTCTATTGTAATGGTGTTAGCTCCAGTATTAAATTTAAAAAACGAAAAAAAAATACCACAAGAGCTCAGGCAAAATGGACAAACCTCCAGAGCACAACCGAAATGGACAAAGACTTGAAATGGACACTAGAAAATCCAAATTCAGCGGTCTTGGAGTATTGTTAGTTACAGGAATCAATAAGGGTCAGATATTCAAATCACGTGTCATTTCCCCCAATACCCTAAAATAAAAGCGCCGATTGACACCCCCACCTTTTTTAGGGAGGAGTGGAGGAGTCCGAAAAGAAGAGCAATGTTTGCCAGAAAATAGGGTTCTAGAATTTGGCGATATCTCCCACGCTTGGCATCCCCACCGAACTGGGTTCCGGGGGCACCCCGAAATGGGAAACAGCCCAATATTTATATATAAGTAGAACTTAATTATTTATTTCAACAAATGCTATGTCTTCACATTCCATTCAAAATTTTTAGGAGTATATATAAACAGGATCACCGACAAAATCTCAAATTATAATTTAAAGTAGTTTCAATTAGTTATTTATTACTAATTTTAGGTACCGAACTATAGATGAATGGTACGGTACTACTCTTTGGTACCGGAGTTAGTGGGTTTAATTTCCACTGATCGCATTGTATTTTGTAGTCTTTCGGAATCGGCTTTAATTAGTAACTCACAGTGCCATTAGCCCTTGTGTATCGAAACAGTAGATTGTAGTAGTCAAATCAACGAATTAACTACTAACCTTAGGTACCAGTATATTAAAATTAATTATTTAACCATAAATTTATATCAATTAATAATACTAATAACGTCATTTATTATCTAAAATAAAATTAATCAGTATTTGGGACGAATTTCAAAGGTAAACTAGCATATTCTTAATCTGAAAGTAATGGTAAATGAATCTACCCTTTTTAGCGAGTAATGCAAAATCTATTAAAATATAATTTTAAATGACATTGAAAATAAACATATTCTTTTTAATGTGCTTACTTATATTACTTAAATATTTGTCAATTTAAAATAAATTGTATTATATTAAAAAGTAAATTTCTCCAGACTATTCATTTTATATATCTATGTGTATGTATGGAGACGTAATAATCAAGTGAATGTTTTTTTATAAGAAGAATTTTGCCTTTTGGTTTGCTATTTTTTAAACATCGCAGTTTTCTTAATTTATTATACGTCATAAATTCTTAGAGAAAGTTGTAACTTGTAAAGGAAATTTCCCTTTCAGTCAGTTTCCCTAATTAATTGCCATTTCCTTCCGTCAAAGTTGTCATAAAATTTTTGTCATTAGTTCATGTAATTGCATATAAGAAATATTGCATATAAGAATAAAGATTAGAAATGCATCATTCTTTAAATAGACATGAATGTGAATGTTCCGAGGCAGTTGTTTCACAATTCTTTTACCTTAAATATAATTTAAGTTCTCTGTCTCTCTGTTTTATAGCAGAATATATGATATTAGATTTTGCTTCATTATGATGTAGCTGTACATAAATGATCCAATAGACCATATCTAAGTTGTAATAAAGAATATACTGAAATATTTGTTAATTTTACACTTTGTGCGGGCACATTTCACAGCGGAATTGTACCAGGAGTTTTGCGTGTAAATTTAGTTATTCAATTAAATCTCAATAGATCGAAAATTATTTAATTGTTTAACCAACTTTTCGTATTTTATATTGAAATATATAAGCAAATATATAAATAGACAAATAAACAAATATATATATAAATACAAATATATATATAATATATAAATATACATATATATAATATCATTTTTGCAAGGATAAATAAAAAGTTAATTTTAAATCTAAATTGAATTTTTAATCATTCCCGTTTTGTAGTTCCCCATCAACTGATGTAAAAACTAGTTTTTATTTGTCTAAATTTTTCCAGAATCTATGTAGTAGACAAGAACATTCGGCTTTGTTTTCCTGTATATACCGTTATTTTTGTACCCACAAACAAACCATGTTGTTACACTAACCCGTACTAGTACGTGTCCCGCGCTCAAGTATCAATCATCAGAAAACGTACTAGTACGTGTCCCGCAAACAATGTGTTAAAACAAGTTATAGGGTAAATAATTGAAGAAAATTACCTTTCTTTTTCTTTTCATCACGAAAACTGTTTTTGTTTCACACTTCAAAATAAACTGTCTACATTACCAGTTAAATGCTTTGTATGTCTCGACACCTATCTTTATACATAAAATTCTTCTGTCAGTGTGTTTGTAATAGAAATCCTCCTAAAAGACTGGACTGATTCTGATGAAATTTTGTGTATGTAATTAAGTTGATTCGAGAATGGTTTAGATTCACAATTTGATCCGATAGAAAATGCTTTTTTATTAAAAATCCAGAATTGCGTGTTTATTCCTATTACTAGTAGCATATAGCCCGTCACATGACGGGATTAGTAAATTTTTTTATTTTCCAGAATTGTAAAGTACCATATGAGGCAGTTAAAAATGATTTATTTTTTAGCTGAGAATTATCTGGTACACGCTCAATAATTTATCTTCCTATTCCTTTAAAGTTTCCCCATACTGCGAATGCAGTTTAGAATCGCATTGAATTCATTTAGTAATACCGTGGGGTTATGTATAAAAAACAAATATTCAAACGAACAAACTTCTTAATTTTCAAAGAGATATAACTTATATTCTAGATATTTATTAGTACGGGAAACATACTCCTAGACTTTTAGGAAAAGAATTTGTTGTTAATACCGGTGATAAAATTTTCATTGCAACCAAAAATAATCGATGATTCAATTTAAAACTATCACATATGTACCTAATCTATTATTTAAGACAAATATAAAAGAAAATTATTTACGTAATATCTAAGTTTAGTGATAAAATGTATGAAAATAATGCAGACGATATTTAAATAATTTAAAATAAGAAATGATTAAATGAGATGGTTAAAGGAATGACGTCATAGTGGTAGAATTTTTTTTTATTTTTACCTATTTATTATGTGATAAACTTAATAGCCTGCTCTTAACCGGGTAAAGTACGGTTTGAAATAATGTCATTAAACGGCTGAAAAGGGGGGTAGGGGTGGATTTCAAATGTTTCAAAGACTTGGTTTGAATTCTGCTAACCCTAACACATCAAGAATCCAATATGGATGCTCCTATGTATTCCAAGTCCAACCGCTTCATAAATTCGATTACAGACTTACAGATAACTCACGCTATTATTATATAGAAAATTATAATGCCGATTAAAACCATATTTGTGGTGCAGTGGTCAGCGCAAGGGGCTTCAGGACTAGAAGTTCCAGGATTGAATCCCGTGCAGGAGATGTGGGCAGATCAATTTATTCTAATCAGATTTGTGATCACTATACGCGTGGTGGCGTCAAGTATTTTTAAAATAATTTTTTTCCTTACATTTCTAAGAAAACGGTTCAATTTATAATTTATTTAAAAACATTTTACAATTTTTGGATTAAAGCATTACAACGTCTGTCGAATTGTCTAGTTAAATATAAATGTAATGAACATTTAACAGTAATTTTGCGTCGAATTCATGTTGAAAATGTATTTTATGTCAGTGTATGGTGTATTTTTAGAATTGTTTCTAAAAGAACATTAATGTGTTAAGTGAGAAAATTTCGAATAATTATGAAAGATTATTATCCCTAAGCACTAATTTTCAATTTAAAATGCACCGTCATTTATGAGAGAAAATTAAAACCTTTATCATTTATTTCCTATCCGAAAAGCTTTTCTCTGAAAATTGTTAAAAATAATACACCGTTACAGTTATTCGTAACAAAAAAAAAAGGTTATAACATTGCATTCAAAACACAAAAGGCGTTTTTTAAATTTTAAATCTATTGTATCTGATTAATAATAACTAAAACAGGGCATCAAAGCTTTTATTTAGAAGCAGATAAATTACATTGGGATGTTAATGATACACTAATTGGAGCTATTCTGATTGTTTTCATTACATTGATGGAGCAATTATTCCAAAATTGTGTTATTATTCCCCTTTATTTAATGGATAGGACGGAAAAATAATTTAATAAAATACTGCATTTTATTCAATGATCATTTTGATCCCTCGCAGACAATACCCAGTTAATGAAATCGCGCTATTACTTGTTGAGAAATTTCAGAACTTTAGCTCTCTCTAGGATTAAAGAATGAAAGACCGAGTTAGTGAATGCAATTAAATTTAAATCCAACTTAATAACATTGTATGTTTCACCTGAAACAGCAAGTCACAGAAATTCAATTGTTGAAAGAAAATTTAAATAGCCTTTTACGTTTGTTGTTTGCTAATTAAAAAAGTACTGAAAATGAAGCTATTATTTCGGATCCATGGCTGAAACGTAGACACTATGTAAGAACTGCATGATTTTAAAAACAAGTAGCATTAATTAATTGTATTATTTAAATTATAATGATAGTATTGTTCTCAATTTTAATACACACACACAGACATATATATAAATATATATGTATAAATATATATATATGTATATAAATATAAATATATATATATATAAATATAAATATAAATATATATATATATATATATAAGTATATATATATGTATAAATAATATATATATATATATGTATAAATATATATATAAGTATATATATATATATATATATATAAATATATTGTTACGAATTTCGCAAGATGGCATGTATTTTTGCCGTATACTGTGTATTATATGGGGTAAATCATGTATTTGGCGAGATATTGGCTCGTAGGCGATGTTTTTGGCGACTAATTTTTGGCGCGAAGTTTGGCGATTTATCGCCAAATTTGGCGACTTGGTGACTTTCTTGGCGACCGTTTGTACCTAGTACTTTCTAGAATATTTCAGTTTCTCCCGAGGATATAAATACCGGGGGCCGATCCTGATCGAGGTTCAGTTAGCTGAGAAATTTGTAGAGGTAAAGACCTACGTTGTTTGGCGCTAAGAGTTTTAGTGAACTATCGCCTGTGCTAGCCAGTTCTCGCGGTGTTGGCTGCTGTATTCGTGTTTTCCCTGCATTTAGAATAAAGTGCTGTTATTTTTGCTGTCTTAATTCAAAGTCTACTCAATCCACGAACGCTACGCTTCATAAATTGGTAACAATATATATATATATATATATATATGTATATATGTGTATATATATATATATATATATATATATATATAAAGCGTTAAGAGTGATTGAGGCATGGAAGACACATATTAGTTCGTGTGTAAAAACTTCTTTATTCTAATCCTTCTGTCCATGGCTACGTCGTTTAGATGTTTTTTGTTCACATTTTAGGACGACAATCGTGGAGGATGTTCCAGCTCGATCTTCCGCTCAGAAGTACCTTTTTGACTTTTTTTTGCCAAAACAAAATCTTCCTGTCTATTTCCT
>CM063509.1:97068037-97085537 GCA_032207245.1 Pardosa pseudoannulata
GACTGTAAGTTAGGAAATAAATACTTGTGTTAAAATACTATCTACTAACATCTGGTGCCGAAAACCTGGGAAATGGCTCCCACCGGCAAAGCTGATAGAATGACTCAACTACTTAGACAACGGCAAACCGTGCGGAGTAATATTTCTCGCTTTTCAACAGAAATTAATACTTTGAAAGATGATTTTTCAGTTGAGGACGTGGAATATATATGTAATCGCTTAACAACTGCTTTAGGTGATATGAAACTCATAGATAACGAAATTCATAATTTTCTTTCTGACGAAGAATTTGAAAAGGATAATAAGCAGTGTGAAAACTACATAGATACTGTTGAATCTGCAATTTTCAAAGCACGAAAAATTATTCGAAATAAATTATCGCCAAATACAAATAATGTCACTGCTTCGAATAATGACACGAAAAACTTGGCGATCCTTCTACTATTACAGCGCCTGTTACTCAATCGTATACAGTTAAATTGCCAACGGTTAAACTACAATCATTTACAGGAGAAATAGAACAATGGCAATGTTTTTATCATTGTAACAATGTAATGCTTTATACACTTGTATGACACATGTGATACACAATGAAATACATTTTAAAGGGTATTTCAAAATTGACCGGTATATTTGAAAAATCAATAAAAACTAAACGGACAGTGATAGAAATACACAGTTTATTGCAATATGCTTGGGACAATAGTAAATTTACAGGCAGACAAACTTTCAAAATTAGTTTCAATATTCTACAACAAATAACGCTGCACTCTGGAAAAACCTAAACTACGATATTATTCTGTGGGGACTCTTAAAAGACCATGTGTACCGCCACTATCCAGAAACAATTGAATAACTGGAACAGTACATCTGTTCTGCATGTGAACCAATTCCGCCTGAAATGTTTACACAGGTTTCTGATAATTTCGTTCTGAGAATACGCCATATTACTAATTCGCATGGTGGATATCTGGAAAATATCGTAGTTTAGATTATTTTGCAGAAATTTACAGGCAGACAAACTTTCAAAATTAGTTTCAATATTCTACAACAAATAACGCTGCACTCTGGAAAAACCTAAACTACGATATTTTTCTGTGGGGACTCTTAAAAGACCATGTGTACCGCCACTATCCAGAAACAATTGAATAACTGGAACAGTACATCTGTTCTGCATGTGAACCAATTCCGCCTGAAATGTTTACACAGGTTTCTGATAATTTCGTTCTGAGAATACGCCATATTACTAATTCGCATGGTGGATATCTGGAAAATATCGTAGTTTAGATTATTTTGCAGAAATTTACAGGCAGACAAACTTTCAAAATTAGTTTCAATATTCTACAACAAATAACGCTGCACTCTGGAAAAACCTAAACTACGATATTATTCTGTGGGGACTCTTAAAAGACCATGTGTACCGCCACTATCCAGAAACAATTGAATAACTGGAACAGTACATCTGTTCTGCATGTGAACCAATTCCGCCTGAAATGTTTACACAGGTTTCTGATAATTTCGTTCTGAGAATACGCCATGTTACTACTTCGCATGGTGGATATATGGAAAATATCGTAGTTTAGATTATTTTGCAGAACAGATGTACTGTTCCAGTTATTCAATTGTTTCTGGATAGTGGCGGTACACATGGTCTTTTAAGAGTCCCCACAGAATAATATCGTAGTTAGGTTTTTCCAGAGTTCAGCGTTATTTGTTGTAGAATATTGAAACTAATTTTGAAAGTTTGTCTGCCTGTAAATTTACTATTGTCCCAAGCATATTGCAATAAACTGTGTATTTCTATAACTCCGTTTAGTTTTTATTGATTTTTCAAACATACCGGTCAATTTTGAAATACCCTGTATATACAAACTTTTACATATTTTATTTTTCATACCATTTACGTATCACATGTGATATATATATATATATATATGTATATATATATATATATATATATATATATATATATATATATATATATATATATATATATATATATATACACATATATATATATATATATATATATATACATATATATATATATATATATATATATATATATATATATATATATATATATGTATTAAACATTAGATGTGTATATCATATGCGATGTACGGAACAAGCAAAGGGTTAAGATGCAAGACATTTTTATTAACTTTGAGCCATTTATGGTTTGGTTTAGAGCACTACGGTCTACTTTTTTTGCAACACGAGAACTAAGGAGATCGAGACCTACTGCTTAAAGCTGATTCCGAACGGCTACAAGCATACATGCCACTGTGGGATTCGAACCTACGAATTCCGAATCAGAGCCTTAACTATACACCGTCGTTCAGCAAGTCATTTAGGGACATTCATTAAAAATGCTTCTACATCACAAATAATTTAATTATTTTACTTTATCTTTTTAATTTGTACAGAAACATAAGGAGTATCTATTTTCTCTTATGTTATATACAGTGTAAATAAAATGAGTATTTATACAATGTCATAGCAATTTTTTCATTGTTTCACAGTATTATAAGCTGTAAATCGACAAAAAGTTTAACGGTATTAAAAACAAAACCAGTTTTGTAAAGAAGTCGGGGAATAGAAGAAATATGACAAGACCGTTTGGAACTCATCAATACGATATAAAGAATCAGACTTCAAAAATTATCTAAAGTTTTTCAAATACTGACAAAGCAGACTTTTTACAAAATCAGATTCCTAATAGTGATGAATTATTCCAAGTAGCGATGAATCATTAGCAAAAATTCATCACTATGAGGAATAGTATCTTGATACTTTTGAGGCTATATTTTGTGGAATTTAGTTATTTTGAAAGCTTTTTAAATAATTATAACACTTTAAAATGTTTATTTTAAGATTTTAACTAATAATACTTAGTTTGATTTTAATTATTTTAATTATCTACACGTTGTTAGACTCAGTTGAAATCAGATAGATATTTTACTGACGATTTCTTCCCTAATTAATTTATTCAGTATTTATTTTTCTAGAAATCTGCGAAGTTTATTTCCATTATTAAATTTAAACTGCTCACTTACCTTTCGTTTATAAATCATAGTGATAATTATAATAACTGAAAAGTGTTTGTGAATGTCCATTTTTTAAATGTTTTGCCATTAATAATATTTGATTTATATTTATTTATCTTAAGTATGTACACATAAGAAATATTTCTTTGACTAATTTCTTCTCCATTATTAATTGCTTCATTTTTTATTCCTTTAAAAATTTTTGAGTTTTTCACTAATAGAATAAAATATCGATGAACGGTATAGATATTTAAAATTTTCTTTTATTTTCTGTTTGTAAATTGTAATGATAAAAACATAAGTACATCCATGAAAATAATGATTGTAATAATACAGAAGTTTCTTAATATTTATTGCAGAAATGTTTTACTTAAACTGACGCTTACTCTGTATTTACTTATATTTTATAATAATTTTATTTATTTAGAAGTTATTAGACACATATTAAACCAAATATTAATTTTGCAGATCGCTTATTCGCTAGTTATTATATCATTAATTATTTAGATATTATAAGTATATACAGGTTATAGAATGAAATTAAAATCAGACAGTGATTGTAATATTTATTCTTCTTGCATTCGTAGTTTATTTATTTATGTTTTTACATTTTATTAAACTCAATTAAAAACAAACAGTGATTTATCATCTCATTGTGTCGCTCATTAGTGATTTATGTACTGTTTATTCTTTTAAAAAATTCTAAGTTTCTTAAGCTATGGAGAAATAAAACTATAAAAGAGCATATGTTTTGCTCATAACATATAATTTTATTTTCGAAGAACAGCTAAGTTGTAAAATTTTATAGCATGGCGCGGAAAAGAGAAATTTTATAAAGCATATCTGAGAGACGAAAAGAAGAGTAAGACAAACTACATCTTAAGAACTAAACTTTTGGAAATATACTTATCTTTCTGTTGCCAAGTACTAAAACTTCCAGCAATTGCATTTACTCTATAACTGCTCTGGAATTAAGGAGGGGGGAGGAATGAGTATTTGGCCGCAAGCCATACTCGGTTCTTTTATATTATGAAAGACTCCTTCAGAAGTTCTTGACTTCAGCGTTTTTCTGTCCTTATCCATAGTATTTCTTGTGAAGAGATATCGAGAAAGGATTCATGCGGTCAAACACACCACTTTACTAGCAAATGGATGTTTAATGCTTTATGTGAAATGAAACCGAGATAAGAAAAAGTAACATGAAATGACAGATGGATGAGACGAATTGTTGGGTATAAAAAAGTTATAGACTCGAATGACATTACTGTTTTGAAAATGAATGAAATGGGTCAGTAGGTTTAAATGCAAGACGGCTCCATGCTAAATTTATACAACTTACATTTTTTATACCAAATGTTTTTCTGTTAGACACTATGGGTAGTTATGGAGTTATATATTGTCGCATTCAGTTATTATCAATGTCATTTGTGTCCATAATAATAATAAAAATAATAATAATAATATTATGTTAAATTAGTGGAATGTATATTATTAAAGTGCTTCAGAAATAATAATAATTGCTTTGAGTTTACTTATCTGAAGTACTTACACGTTAATAGTTGCAAAAAATGTAAAGTCAAATAACCATTTTATAGTTCATTCGTCAAATCATTATTAATTAATTAATTACTTTTTTTGAACAGTTTCAAAGTCTATTTCGAAAACGGATGGCAAATGAACAACATTAATATTGAAACTTACATAGTTCATTTACCTTCTTGTAAATTCTAAAAATAATATCAGTAATTTTAATAAAGCAAAAGTTTTGACACCCTTATTATAAAATTATTTTACTACTACTAATTATTATTTTGTGCTTCTTTCAGTCTTGTTTTTGTTAGTACTAGTGAAATCGATTAGTAACTTTACTTTTTATTTCTTTGGACAATGCTAATTAATTTATCGTTTGCTTGTTTGGAGCATTTACAAATTATTAGAAGAAGTTAACATGAAGTAGTGTTCTGATAGCTTATTCCCTTATCATTATTAATTTACTTATTAAATTGTTACTTCTTTAAATGTTTATTGAATTATTAATTTGATATTTTTTAAAGAATTTACATGTTATTAGCCGCAATAAAAATCAAATAGTTCATTTTAACGTCCCTCTATCGCACATTATCAGGTTTTTTATTGGTAATTGTTTTAAAAAGGTTTCAAAATTTATTGAAGTCCAATGAAACAAAGCTTTCAAAAACAGCATATTTTATTAAGGCATAAAGTATAAGTTTATATTCAAAGAACAACTGCTTGAAAAATTTTATAACAAGAAGCAGGTTAACGAATAAAGCATATCTGAAAGCAGAAAAGAAAAAATTGCATTTTAAGAACTAAACATTTGGAAATATTATAATATTATATTAAGCTATACATTTATAATTTTGTATTATCTTTTTATTGCCAAGTAGTAAAACTTCCAGCAATTGTATTTACTCTATAACTGCTCTGGAATTAAGGAGGGGGGGAATGAGTATTTGGCCGCAAGCCATACTAGGTTCTTTTATATTATGAAAAACTCCTTCAGAAGTTCTTGACTTCAGCGTTTTTCTATCCTTATCCGTAGTATTTCTCGTGAAGAGATATCTAGAAAGGATTCATGCGGTCAAACACACCACTTTACTAGGAAATGGATGTTTAATGCTTTATGTGAACTGGTCGAATGAAACCGAGATAAGAAAATGTAGCACGAAACGACAGATGGATGAGACGAATTGTTGAGTATAAAAAAATTATAGACTCGAATGATATTACTGTTTTGAAAATGAATAAAATGGGTCAGTAGGTTTAAATGTAAGACTGTTCCATGCTAAATTTATATAACTTAGTTTTTTTATGCCAAATGATTTTCTATTAGACACAAAGTGCAGTTATGGAGTTATATATTGTCGCCGCATTCAGTTATTATCAATGTAATTTGTGCCCATAATAATAATAATAACAATAATAGTAATAATAATAATACAAAAATGCTACATTAGTGGAACATATATTATTAAAGTGCTATAGAAATAATAATACTTTGTGTTTACTTATCTGAAGTACTTAGACGTTAATAGTTGCTAAAAATGTGAAATCAATCAACGAATTTACAGTTTATTCGTCAAATCTTGAATTAATTGATGATTTCAAGCTTGAACATTTGATAAGTCTAAATTGAAAACGAAAGGCAAATGAACAACATTAATATTGAAACTTACATAGTTCATTTACCTTCTTGTAAATTGTAAAAATAATATCAGTAATTTTAATAAAACAAAAGATTTGAAACGCTTATCATTAAACTACTTCTCCAATAACAATAAATATCTTGTGCTTATTTAAGTTTTATTTTTATTGGTCCAAGTGAAATGCAATAGTAAATTTACTTTTTATTTCTTTGGACAATGTTAATTAATTAATTTATTGCTGGCTTATTTGAAATATTTACACTTTATTAGAAGTTAAAATCCAGTAATGCTTCTATAGCTTATTCCCCAATTATTATTAATTTACTTACTAACTGTTTATTTGTTTAAATGTTTATTGAATTATTAATTTGTTATTTTTTAAACAATTTACATGTTATTAAAAGCAATAAAAATGAAATAGTCATTTTAATATCACTCTCTCACACATTATTAATTTATTTATTATTAATTGTTTTAAAAATTTTCAAATTTTATATCCAATGAAACAAACCTTTAAAAGAGATCGTATTTTAATTCGACATAAAGTATAATTTTATATTCAAAGAACAGCTACGTAGTAAAATTTTATAACATGACGCAGGAAAGCGAAATTTTATAAAGCATATCTGAAAGCCGCAAAGAAGAGTAAGACAAACTACATGTTAAGAACTAAACTTCTGGAAATATTCTTATCTCTCTGTTGCCAAGTAGTAAAACTTCCAGCAATTGCATTTACTCTATAACTGCTCTGGAATTAAGGAGGGGAGGGGGTAGCAATGAGTATTTGGCCGCAAGCCATACTCGGTTCTTTTATATTATGAAAGACTCCTTCAGAAGTTCTTGACTTCAGCGTTTTTCTGTCCTTATCCGCAGTATTTCTCGTGAAGAGATATCAAGAAAGGATTCAAGCGGTCAAACACACCACTTTACTAGCAAATGGATGTTTAATGCTTTATATGAACTGGTCAAATGAAACCGAGATAAGAAAAAGTAGCATGAAAAGACAGATAGATGAGACGAATTGTTGAGTATAAAAAAGTTATAGACTGGAATGACATTACTGTTTTGAAAATTAATGAAATGGGTTAGTAGGTTTAAATGTAAGACGGCTCCATGCTAAATATATATAACTTACTTTTTTTATACCAAATGTTTATCTGTGAGACACTACGGGCAGTTATGGAGTTATATATTTCGCATTCAGTTATTATCAATGTACATTATTAAAGTGTTTTAGAAATAATAATATTTACTTTGAGTTTATTTATCTGAAGTACTTACGTTAATAGTTGCAAAAAATGTAAAATCAAATAGCAATTTTACAGTTTATTCATCAAATAATTATTAATTAATTAGTTACTTTTTTCTAGCTTGAACAGTTGTGAAGCCTATTTCGAAAATGGAAGGCAAAAGAACAACATTAATATTAAAACTTACATAAATCATTTACATTCTTGTAAATTGTAAAAATAATATCAGTAATTTTAGTAAAATAAAAGTTTTCAACGCTTATTATTGAACTACTTCATCAATAGCAATAATTATTTTGTATTTATTTAATTATTGTGTTTATGAATTCAAGTGAAATCGAATAGTAACTTTACTTTTTATTTCTTTGGACAATGTTAATTGATTCATTTATTGTTTGCTTGTTTGGAGCGATTACACATTATCAGAAGAAATTAAAATCCAGTAATGCTTTGATAGTTTATTCCCCAATCATTATTAATTTACTTATTAATTGTTTATTTCTTGAAAGACTTATTGAATTATTAATTTGTTATTTTTTAAAGAATTTACATGTTATTAGAAGCAATAAAAATCAAATAGTTCATATTAATGTACCTCTATCACACATTATCACCTTTTTTTTTATTGATAATTGTTTTAAAAAGTTTCAAATTTTATTTAAGTCCAATGAAACAAAGATTTAAAAAAGAGCATATTTTAATTTGACATAAAGTATAATTTTATGTTCAAAGCACAGCTGCGTTGTGAAATTTTATAACAGAAAGCAGATTAACGAATAAAGTATATATGAAAGCAGAAAAGAAAAAAACTGCATTTTAAGAACTAAACATCAATCCTTTAAAGGTCGCCAAAATAAATTCATGGTAATTTAATGAAATTTGTTTATAAATGTTATCTATAAGCCTTAAATATGTAAAATATATAAATTTTCTTTACATTCCTTAGAAGGGTTTGCCTTAGAGGATACCAAATTAGGGTTTGAGAAGTGGTTTAACTGAATAACCCCTACCCTTGTACAGCTTGAACATTATGCCTTTTTAAAAGTTTAACTATACTGGAAGAACAATAAATGATAATCCTTAAACTGGTATAATAAATAAATAGCTTAACAATTAAAAAGTGTTGTTTGTACAGATACTTTTATTTGAGGTCATAAGTAAGATAAATTGAATCTGACTTCTCAAGTACAGAAAGTTTAAATACATATATTTCAATAGAAAAAGAAATAAATAAGTTAAACATAGAACTATCATCTGTTATATATTTAAAATATCAAAAATATAATATGTATATATAAATTGTATAAAATATGTAAAATATATAAAATATATAATGTATTTTTAATATATAAAATGTATAATGTGTATATTTAAATATACATATATACATATACATATATATATACATACATATATATTATATATATATACATACACACACACACATATATATATATATATATATATATATATATATATATATATATATATATATATATATATATATATATATATATATATATATATATATATAATCAAAAACTTATCCATGTCTCCAAAAAGTTTTTTTAATTGCAAAAGCTCTTGATTCTACATCATTGGCTTCCATATATCACAGATGTATGAGATTGGGGCCGTAAATAATTATAAAAAGATAAAGTAAACTAATCCAAAAAGTAAGTTGTAAAAAAAAAAGATGTTTAATAGGTTGTTTTGCTACCAAACCACTGTCCGTTAAAGGGTTAAGCCCCCTAGGGGATTTTGCTCCGAGGAATTTAGTTTTTAGAATTATCCCTAAACAATATACTACTAATTAGACCAATTAAACTCAAGTAGTGATTTTGCAGTTTATCACCCCGTTCAGTTTTAACTCATGATTGTCTTATTTATTCGTTTAAAGATTGTAAATTATGTTAACTAATTTATGTATTATTTACTTACTTAAAATATTAAAATGATATTGGAAGCAAAAAATAAAAGTTTTTTTACTATTTATTCTATAGTTTTTATTAATTAATTTATTATTGATGCTTTAATAGGCTTCTAAATTTATTTCACTGTAGAACAACAAAGATAAAAAGGAGCATGTTACTGTAGCGTAAGGTAAAAATTTATATTTAAAATGCAGCTATGCTCTAAAATTTTATATCATGAAGCGGTGAAATGAAATTTCATAAAGCATATCTGAAAGAAGAATAAAAGCAAAAAAAATCAAACAGTAATTTTATAGTTTATTACCCCGTTCATTTTTAACTTATGATTGTCTTATTTATTCGTTTAAAGATTGTAAATTATGTTAACTAATTTATGTATTATTTACTTATTTAAAGTATTAACATAATATTAGATGGAAAAAAAGTTTTTTTACTGTTTATTCTAAGGTTTTTTATTAATTAATTTATTATTGATGCTTTAATAGGCTTCTAAATTTATTTCACTGTAGAACAACAAAGATAAAAAGGAGCATGTTACTGTAGCGTAAGGTAAAAATTTATATTTAAAATGCAGCTATGCTCTAAAATTTTATATCATGAAGCGGTGAAATGAAATTTCATAAAGCATATCTGAAAGAAGAATAAAAGCAAAAAAAATCAAACAGTAATTTTATAGTTTATTACCCCGTTCATTTTTAACTTATGATTGTCTTATTTATTCGTTTAAAGATTGTAAATTATGTTAACTAATTTTTGTATTATTTACTTACTTAAAGTATTAACATGATATTAGACGCAAAACCTAAAAGTTTTTTTTACTGTTTATTCTATAGTTTTTTATTAATTTACTATTTGATGCTTCAAAAGGTTTCAAATTTTATTTCACTGTAGAACAACAAAGATAAAAAGGAGCCTGTTACTGTAGCATAGGGTAAAAATTTATATTTAAAATGCAGCTATGCTCTAAAATTTTATATCATGAAGTGGTGAAATGAAATTTTATAAAGTATATATGAAAGAAGAATAGAAGAAAAAACTACATTTTAAGAACCAAACTTTTGGAAATTTTCTTATCTTTCTGTTGCCAAGTACTAAAACTTCCATCAATTGCATTTGTTCTATAACTACTCTGGAAATAAAGATTGGGAAAAGAATGAGTATTTGGCCGCAAGCCATATTAAGTTCTTTTATATCATGATAGATTCCTTCACTAGTTCTTGACTTCAGTGTTTTCATTCCCTTATCCATATTGTTTGTCGTAAAGAGATGACAAGAAATGAATCATAGCGTTAGACATACCATTTTACTAGCTAATGGATGTTCAAATCGTTATGGGAACTGGTCAAATGAAAGCGATATAAAAAAAGAGTAGCATGAAATGACAAATCTATGAGACAAAATGTTTAGTAGAAAAAAGTTATATATTCGAATCAAATTACTGTTTAGAATGTGAATGAAATGGATTAGTAGGTTTAAATATAAGACGACTCCATGCTATATTCATATAACTCATTTTTTATGCCAAATGTTTTTCTATTAGACAGCATGAACAGTTTGGGAGTTATATATTGTTGTATTCAGTTATGATCAATGTCATTTGTTCCCATAATAAAAATATTAAAAATAATATGTTGGAAAATTAGTGGATTAATTATTAAAGTTCTTTAGAAATAATAATTAGTTTACTTATCTGAAGTACTTACATGTTAATAGATGGAAAGAAAATGCAAAATGAAATATCGATTGTATAGTTTTTTCGTCAAATCATTATTAATTAATTAATTTTTTCTCGTTTAAATAGTTGCGAAGTCTATTTCAAGGTAAATGAACAATATTAAAACTTATATAGTTCATTTACCTTCTTGTAAAGTTACCAGCAATAAAAAAAGAGTAGCATGAAATGGCAAATGTAACAGACAAATTATTTGTAGAAAAAAGTTATATATTTGAATGAAATTACTGTTTAGAATATGCATGAAATGGGTTAGTAAGTTTAAACGCAAGAGTGTCTCGTGCTAAATTTCTATAACATATTTATGTGAAAAGTTTTTCCGTTAGAAACAATGCACAATTTTGGGGATATGTAATGTCAAATTTAGTTATTTTCCAAGTCATTTGCTCTTATAATAATAATAATTATTATTATTTTTATAAGTATAAATTTTTGAATTATATAATTAAAGTGTTTCAGTAATAATAATTCTTGCTCTGAGTTTACTTCTTTTAAGTACTTTCAAGTATTTTGAAACCGTAATTTTTTCATTTCGGTTTCCGTTTTGGTTCAATTAAAAAAAGTATATCATTTCATTTCCGGTTTTGGTTCTACCAATAATAACGGTTTACTGTTTACGTTTCAGTTCCAAATGAATAATTTCCTTTTATGTATATTTCTATTTGTATTAAAATATAATTCTATCATAAACAAAAAATGTAATTATAGGAAAATTTAGATTTTATTCCTTTTTTTAATTGGTACAGTATGTGCATTGATACAATTAACCAGCATCTACGATACGAGTGGTAAGCAGAATTAATTTAATTGAAAAGTTCATTCACTACGAGATCCAATTAAGTGTTTTTACAGCATATTCCGCCGTTCATTGTTAATTTTTGATTGTTTTTTGTTTAAAGATTGCAAAGTATTTTAATTTATGTATTATCTACTTATTTAAAGATTAACATGTTATTAGACACTACAAAAAAGAATTATTTTACTGTTCATTCTATCACTCATTATTCATTTATTTCATGATTACTTTTTTAAGAAATTCGAAAGTTTATTTTACTCTAGAACAGCAAAACATTAAAAAAGTTAAAAAAAAGAGCATATCTTATTTTACCATTTCGTAAAATACAGCTACGTTGTAAAATTTTATAACATGAGGCGGAGAAATGAAATTTTATGAAGCATATCTGAAAGAAGAATCGAAGAAAGAACTAAACTTTGGGAAATATGCTTATCTTTCTGTTTGCCAAGTACTAAAACTTCCAGCATTTGCATTTGCTCTATAACTACTCAGAAATTAAGGAAGGAGGGGGGAGGAATGTGTATTTGGCCGCAAGCCATACTAGGTCCTTTATATTATGAGAGATTTCTTCACTAGTTTTTGATTTCAGTGTATTCCTGTTTCTCGTAAAGAAATAATAAAGAATGATCTATGCGGTCAAACACACCACTTTAATAGCTAATGGATGTTCAAATCGTTATGGGGAACTGGTAAAATGAAACCGAGATAAACAAGAACAGCATGATATGTCAAATTGTTTAGTAGAAAAAAAAGTTATAAATTTGAATGAAATTATTACTACTATTACTACTAATAGAAATTATTACTATTAGTAGGTACTTAAATGAAAGACTGTTTAGGGCTGAAATTATATATACAGTAGAACCTCAATTAACCGAGGTTTCTGTTAACCGAGTCGATACTGAAGTCTATTTTTTTTCTCCTTTCCAAAATGAGCTTGAAAAAATTATACACATTTTAGTTCGTTGTCCATGTTACAGGCACTTCTTCCCCACAAAAGCACTAAACTTTCCTGAGAAGATATCATGAATGAATGTTTTATAACAGTAATCTTGCGACCATATTGAATACCAGGTGCAATATGTTATCAGACACTTACAACCCCCTGTTGGGGAAGGAGATTGGAGGGGATTTTTTAAAATGTGTCTTTTGATATTTAACTAAGTATAGTTTAAAAAAAGATCCATTTTACTTTACTACTAGATTTTACTACTAAATTTTACTTAAAATTTACTACTAGATTTGATTTCCTTTTTAAATCTTTTTAGCTGTGAAACATAAGTTCATATATGTTTATTTTTTATCATTTAAAGAACGTTCTATTGTTTTTTACTTTAAAAGTTAGTTAAATTCTCAAGCACGGGAGGTTTTTATACATGGCTTCTATTATCCGAGAGTTCCGATATCCGAGGTACTAGCAGTCCCAATTAGATCGGATAATCGAGGTTCTACTATACAGTGAACTCCGCTTATTGTGATCAGTTTGGACACTATAATTTGGATAACAACCGATTGATAACAATAAACGGTATGCAAAATTAAATAAATCCCCCCCTTAAATTCACACTAAATTTCAAAATAACATGAAAAAACTCCCCTTATATTTATGTCTTTTATATTATCCTTTAAAACATAAGAATTGTATACATAATTTTAAAAAAATGATCAATTGTTGACTATCTACAATTTTTTCTAAGAAGCTCATGGATAAATTGTTTCTAATCACAATCTACCTGTCATAAAGATTTATCTTACAAAGTTTCGAAGTTTTATTCACTCTAGACCAACAAAATTAAAACAGAGCATAACCTATTTTAGCGTAACATACAAATTTATAATCAAATTACAGCTACGTCGTAAAATTTTATAAGTTGGGAAGAAATGAAATTTTATAAATATATATGACAGAAGAATCGAAAGCAAAAACTATACCTTAAGAACTAAATTTTTGGAAATATTCTTGCCTTTCTGTTGCCAAGTAATAAAACAGTCTGCAATAGCATTTGTTGTATAACTTCTGTGGGATCACAGATGGGAGAGATATGAGTATTTGGCCGCAAGTCATACAAGGTTATTTTATATTATGAAAGATTTTTTTCACTAGTTCTTTAGAGTTTTACTGTCCTTATCCATAGTATTTCTCGTAAGGAGATAACAAGAAAAGATTCCTGTGGTCAAACACATTATATTACTTGCTAATGGATGTTTAATTCATTAGCCGAACTAGTCAGGAAAGGATTTATACGGTCAAACACACCATTTTTCTTGCTAATGAATGTTTAATGCATTAGCCGAACTAGTCAGGAAAGGATTTATACGGTCAAACACACCATTTTTCTTGCTAATGAATGTTTAATGCATTAGCTGAACTGGTCAGGAAAGGATTAATATGGTCAAACACATAATTTTACTTGCTAATGGATGCTTAATGCATTAGCCGAACTGGTCAGGAAATGATTCATACGGTCAAATACACCATTTTACTTCCTAATGGATGTTTAAAGCATTAGCTGATTTGGTAAGTAAAGGATTCATACGGTCAGACACACCATTTTACTTGCTAATGAATGTTTAAAGCATTAGCTGAACTGGTCAGGAAAGAATTCATACGGTCAAACACACCATTTTTCTTGCTAATGTATATTCAAAACATTATCTGAACTGGTCAAATGAAACCGATATAAGAAAGAGTAGCATGAAATGACAGATAGATAGACGAACTGTTGATGAAAAAAAAAAGATTTGAATACATTAATGTTTAGAAAAAGAATGAAACGAGTCAGTAACTAAATGTAAGAGTGTTTTATGTAACATTTGTTATTTGAATATGAAACATATTTCTGTTAGACCGAATAGACAATTTTAGGACTATATTTGATAGA
This sequence comes from Pardosa pseudoannulata, assembly GCA_032207245.1. Lineage (NCBI taxonomy): Eukaryota > Metazoa > Arthropoda > Arachnida > Araneae > Lycosidae > Pardosa > Pardosa pseudoannulata. Next base: position 97,082,849 of record CM063509.1, read on the forward strand.
AACAGGTTATTTTTATGGTTACTTGTTCTCTTAGTAAAAATAACAATAATGATATATTTCTAAAATATATATTATTCAAGGGTTTTAGTAGCAATATTACTTACTTTCTGCTTACTTATTTGAAATAATTAAATGGTGTTAGACGCAGTTAAAATTAAGAAGTTATTTTAAAGTTTATTCCTAGGTTAGTTATTTAATAATTTATTTATTATTTACTGGTTTAAAAGTTGCAACTTTTAGCGTAACGTACAAATTTATGATCAAGTTACAGATACGTTGTAGAATTTTATTAGTTGGGGCGGATTTTACTAAGGAAGGGTAAGTCAATTCTTACACTGACCCATCCGAAGACATACAGCAGATTAAGGAAAGGTAAATTAACAATATGAACATTAAAACTTATATTGTTAATTTACATTCCTTTTATAAAGTGCAGTTATAATAACAATAATTTTCATAATACAAAAGCTTCAAAACGTGTATTACTGCAATGTTTTACCAATAATAATATTTATTTTATGTTTATTTGTATCAAGTATTTATAAATTATGTGACTCAATTGGCATCAAATATTCATTTTGTTGTTTTGTCTTCTTTCATTGTAGACGTATATATTGTTTATTTATTCGAAATATTTACAAATTATAAGAAGCAAATAAATTCATACAGGGATTTTACAGTTTATTTCCAAATTCATTTTTAATTTTTGATAGTCTTGATTATTCGTTTAAAGTTTGCAAAGTGTGTTTATTTATGTATTAATTAACTATTTTAAGTATTACATATTAATAGACACATTAAAAATAAAATAGGTGTTTTAGCATTCATTAAATCGGTCATTATTTATTTATTATTTACTGTTTTAAAAGGTTTTGAAGTTTATTTGCAAAGTATGTTTATTTATGTAGTAATTATCTATTTTAAGTATAACATTTTATTAGACACATTAAAAATAAAACAGGTATTTCAATTTTATTAAATAGCTCATTATTTATTTATTATTTATTGTTTTAATAGGTTTGAAGTTTATTTGAATAGCATCTTTATTTATGCGTGAATTATCTATTTTAAGTATAACATTTTATTAGTCACATTAAAAATAAAACAGGTGTTTTATTTTTCATTAAATAGCTCATTATTTATTTATTATTTACTGTTTTAAAAGGTTTTCAAGTTTATTTCTATAATAATTATCTATTTTAAGTACAACATTTTATTAGACACAGTAAAAATAGAACAGGTGTTTTAGTTTTCATGAAATCGCTCATTATTTATTTATTATTTATTGTTTTTAAAAGGTTTTGAAGTTTATTTGCAAAGTATGTTTATTTATGTATTAATTATTTTTTTAAGTATAACATTTTGTTAGACACATAAAAAATAAAACAGGTTTTTTTTAGTTTTCATGAAATCACTCATTATTATTTATTGTTTTAAAAGGTTTTGAAGTTTATTTGCAAAGTATGTTTATTTATGTATTAATTATCTATTTTAAGTATTACATGTTATTAGACACATAAATAAAACAAGTGTTTTAGTTTTCATGAAATCACTCATTATTTATTTATTATTTATTGTTTTTGAACGGTTTTGAAGTTTAATTGCAAAGCATGTTTATGTATTAATTATCTATTTGAAGTATTACATGTTATTAGACACATTAAAAACAAAATAGGTGTTTTAGTTTTCATGAAATCGCTCATTATTTATTTATTATTTATTGTTTTTAAAAGGTTTTGAAGTTTATTTGCAAAGTATGTTTATTTATGTATTAATTATCTATTTTAAGTATAACATTTTATTAGACACATGTATTAATTATCTATTTTAAGTATAAGATTTTATTAGACACATTAAAAATAAAGCAGATGTTTTAGTTTTCCTTAAATCGCTCATTATTTATTTATTATTTATAGTTTTAAAAGGTTTGAAGTTTATTTGCAAAGTATGTTTATTTATGTATTAATTATCTATTTTAAGTATAACATTTTATTAGACACATTAAAAATAAAACAGGTGTTTTAGTTTTCCTGAAATTATTTATTTATTATTTATTGTTTTAAAAGGTTTTGAAGTTTATTTTACTCTACAACAGCAAAACTAAAACAAAGGTCATATCTTATTTTAGTGTAACGTACAAATTTATAGTTAAATGCCAGTTACGTTGTAAAGTTTTATGGCATGGAGCAGAGAAATGAAATTTTATAAAGTATATCTGAAAGAATAATAATTATTAAAAAGCCATAGCTTCAGTACTAAACTTTTGGAAATACTCTTGTCGTTCTGTTGCCAAGTATTAAAACTTCCAGCAATTGCACTTACTCTATAACTACTCTGAAATTCAGGAGGTGGGAGGATTGAGCATTTGGCCGCAAGCCATACTAGGCTTTTTTATATTATGAAAAACTCCTTCACTAGTTCAGTGCTTTTATCTCCTTATCTATACTGTTTTCTTTAAAGAAATGACGAGAAATGATTTATACGGTCAAACACACCATATTACTACTTAATGCATGTTCAAATCGTTATGAGAACTGATAAAATAAAACCAAGATAAAAAAAGAATTGCATGAAATCAAAAATAGATGAAAGGAATTGTTGAGTAGAAAAAGTTGTAAATTCGAATGAAATTTCTGTTTAGAGTATGAATGAAATTGGTTAGTAGGTTTAAAAGCAAGATTTTCGTATT
>CM063509.1:97100537-97155537 GCA_032207245.1 Pardosa pseudoannulata
ACCCTGTGTCATAGCTACTAAGGAACCATATGTTAATATTCTATGAACAAAAGAAGTAGTTTCAATTTTACCTCCAGCAAATAGAAGTGAAACACTCACGATATCGATTTAAACTTCAGTTTAGAAATCGATTATACAGCCCAACTTTTTCATTCAGGGCTTAACCCTCTTTATAGCATCATTTTTCACTTCGTTACGTAAGAGAATCAAATTTACCGTGAGACAAGGGAAAAAATTTATGCTCGCATTTAGTCTGATGAGAAAATTTATGACTGTGAGTCAGAAAGTCGTTTGGACATCTAGAATAGAAAAATAAAATGGTTAGAAAGAATGTAGTTCAGTTCAGCAACTATTTATTTAAAAATCCTAAAAATGTATGTTTCCCAATTACATTCTCTTTTTTATCTTCTTTCGTTTATTTTATATTAGGAGTATTAGACCCTTTACACTTTGGAGTAATCTTTGGATTTATTATTTTCATGTAGGAACCTCTTGATTAAAGAACAGAAAAAATAAGATATCAAAGCTTTGTCCTAGTGATATTTACAAAATTTTTAAGGCATTTTTTTTATCACAACACAAATAACTCAAGATTTTGAATGGTTATCTAGCTAATGGGTATTTTCTACGTGAGGGGGGGAAATCCTAATACATTCAATGAATTATAATAAAAGCAATTAATTATTTAAAAAGCCTTTACGATACTTACAATAACTTTCTTACTAAACCATTTTTGTATTACTTTTATTACAATTGAATAAGTTTATTATAGTATTATTCTTTTCAAATACACGCGAATATCCTTCTTAAATAGTCCAATAACTTCACCCCAGTACGTATGACGCAACCAATCAGAAACTTGGCTGTCATCCGAATATGGGTAACGCAACAGTCAACGTGTTAACCGTGATTACATTGGGTTACGTCTCCTGTCTATGCAAGCCCAACGCTGGCCGATTGGTTAGGGCGCTGATCGTCGGCACCGGAGTTCGTGGGTTCGAATTCAACTATGGCATGGATGTTTGTAGCCGTTCGAAATCGGCTTTAAGCAGTAGGTCCTTGTCTCATTAGCCCTCGTGTGCAAAACGGTAGACCGTAGCTCTCCAAACCAAACCAAACCTGTATATGCACATGTACACTGACGGTTATATACATACTAGCATATAGCCCGCCATATGACGGGATCAGTAAAATTTTTAATTTTCTAGAATTGTAAAGTACCTCATAAGGCAGATAAAATACTGCTTTATTTTTTGGTTGCAAATTATCTGGTACTCACTCAATAATTTGTTTAACTTTACGACTGCATGTTAGTTGCCAACTTTAATTTATCTTGTCATATTACGGGATAGGATGGACAACAGAGGTTTTAATATTGACAGTGTTTATTTGGCGGAATATATGAATGATGCCCAAAATTTAGCTAATCGATCACAAACCTTGTGGTTATGTATAAAAAACAAACACACAAACGAACAAACTTCTTAATTTTCAAAGATATATAACTTAAACGCTAGATATATATTAGTCCATGATATAGACTCCTAGATTTTGTTGTTAAAATGATAAAAGTTTCATTGCAACAAAAAATAATCGATGATTAAATTTAAAATTATCACATATGTATCTAATCTATTATTTAAGCCAAATATAAAAGAAAACTATTGACGTAATATCTAAGTTTAGTGATAAACGTGCGAAAACGTACGTCCGAATGAATAATTTTTTATGTATATTCCTATTTGTATTAAAATATAATTACCTCATAAACAAAAAATGTAATTATGTGAAAATTTAGATTTTATTTCTTTTTTAATTGGTTCACTGTATGAATTGATACAATTAACCAGCCTGTACGATACGAGTGGTAAGAATAGAACGGAGAGCATTGCCATTGATAACCATTATCAAAAACATATCTAACAACTGAAATATTCAAATCAATTAAATCTGTCTTCTACAAGTAGTTTCATGTGAAACTGAAACAGAGAAGTACTAGTGAGCATCAAAAAAGGAAATCGAAAAGCAATGTACATGTAATGACGATAATTAAATGATTGATATTAAATTGGAAAATATTGATAAGTTGGTTACAATACCGAAATGACTAAAGATATATTAAACCGAAGAAAATCGATAATTTTTTTGGTTCATTACCCGCTTTCGAAGCCCTTCTTTCAAGGTACACTTAACACATTAACGGATAGTAGAAACAATTCAAGTTCGAAGATTAACACTATACGTTTTTGTAATTTTTAGAATATTAGAAATACTAGCATATAATCCGTCATATGACAGGATTAGTAAAATTTTTAATTTTCCGGAATTGCAAAAAACCCTATGATGCCGGTAAAAAAATTGTTTCTTTTTTGGCTGAAAATTACCTAGTACAAGCTCAATAATTTGTTTATCTTCATACTCCTCTAAAATCTCCCGATACTGGGAATGCAGTTTAGAATCACGTTGAATTCCTTTAGAAAGGTAATTCAAATATTTTTTTAGATACGTCGATGTGCTTCCCAATTTTTTGCCATAGTAATTAATGGAAGTAAAGGAATGAAACTATCATTTCTACTTCACACTGGAGGTTGATAGAATTTGTTGTTAATGCCGATGATAAAATTTTCATTGCACAAAAAATAATCGATGATTAAATTTAAAATGATCACATATTTACCTAATCTATTATTTAAGCCAAATATAAAAGAAAATTATTTACGTAATATCTAAATTTACTGATAAAACGTATGAAAATAATGCAGACGGTATTTAAATAATATAAAATAAGAAATTATTAAATTAGATGGTTAAAGGAATGCGTCATAATTCTAGAAAAATATTATTTTTACCTATTTATTATGTTGTAAATTGATAACTTTAACCCATATTGGACCGCTGTCCTATAAATAGGACAGCAAATAAAATTCCCTTTAATAATAAATTTATAAATATTTTCTGAGTTGATTTTGTTTTAACACCTTTAAAATAGACACACTTTAGCATAGTAACAAAAAAAAAATGAAATCAAATTATATTGCAATGTAAAATTTGTTTTCAGCAAACAATTAAAATTTGTCATTTTTTAATCTTTAATTTTATATTTATTATTTTTTTCAAACATTGTGGAGGTTACTTTTAGTTTAAAACAGAGCTAATAATGTAGCTTTTCTTATCTTTCAATGAAAACCAGTTCAAAGGCCTGTTCACACACTTCGACAACAAGGGGTAAATAGATATCTATTCTATTCAAGAAAACTGGAGATTGCAAAATATTCTATTGTCCTTTACCATAGATGGAAGTTCTAGAACTGCAAGAGAAAACAGTGTGCATAAAATGTAATATTGGACTTTGTTTAGACTGTTTCTCCAAATTTCACCTGTGAATCAGCCTAATATAATGTATGTGATATTTGTTACATTTTAGTAATGTATTGGACCGTTGTCCTATTTATAGGATAGCTAATTACTTAAAAAATTAAAAAAGTTTTTTCAAAATTTTGGTTTTATACGCTTAGTTACACCATATTAATGATATGGATGAAATTTTAATAACTTACAGAAATATTTAGTTGGTGTGGTACAATATGGGTTAATCTGCTTTTCTTAACCGGGGACAATAGAGCTTCAAATAATGGCAAAAGGGAGAAAGGGGTGGATTTGATACGCTTTCGAACTCGCTATGGCTAAGCCTAACTCTTCAAGAATCCAATATGGATGCCTCTACCCATTCCAGGTCCAACCGCTTCATAAATCCGAGGACTGACAGATAACTTAGGCTATTAATATATTAATTATTGTTTTTCCTAATAAAGTTGTGTTCGTGATCTTTAAGTGTGAATTACCAAAAAATAGAGAAAACCGAGACTATTGAGAATGCAACAAAAAATGATGGTAAAATATGAAAATTAAATAAAATGTAAAGTTTTTAAAAGCTGCCAAATTTAAAAAACTTGAATTTTTTAAAAAATCATCTCCAAAAATTTAGCGGTATATAAGAACGATGTCCAGAATTTAGCGAATCGATCGCAAACCGTGTGGATATGTATAAAAAACAAACACACAAACGAACGAATTTCTTAATTTTCAAAGATATATAAATTAAACGCTAGATATTTATTAGTCCGTGAAATAGACTCCTAGATTTCGTTATTAATATCAGTGGCAAAATTTTTACTGCAGCAAAAAGTAATCCATGATTAAATTTAAAATTATCACATATGTACCTAATCTATTATTTAAGACAAATATAAAAGAAAATTATTTATGTGATATCAAATTTCAGTGATAAAACGTACGAAAATAATGCAGACGATATTTAAATAATATAAAATAAGAATTGATTAAATGAGATGGTTAAAGGAATGACGTTATAATGATAGAAAAAATATTATTTTTACCTATTTAGTATGTGATTATTTGATAAATTTAATCTCCTTCAATTAACCATGGACAATAGAGCTTGAAATAATGGCAAAAGGGGGAAAGGGGTGGATTTGGTACGTTTTCGAACTCGCTATGGATAACCCTAACTTATCAAGAATCCAATATGGATGCTTCTATCCATTCCAGGTGAAACCGCTTCAAAAATTCGAGAACAGACGGAGAGATATCTTAGGCTATTATTATACAGGGGATTGTTTTTGCTACCAAAGTTGTGTTCGTGATCTTTAAGTCTCTGTGACACCTGTGAATTACCAAAAACAAAGGAACCCGAGACTATTGAGAATGCGACAAAAAATGATAGGGAAATATAAAAATTGAATGAAAAGTAAAGTTTTAAAATTTGTCAAATTTAAAAACCTTGAATTTTTTAAAAATCTGCCCCCAAAATTTCTTTTTGGTCTCTTAAAATACATTTATGTATTAAAGTCATTTTAGGTAACGTATTGCAATTTATTTAATAAACGAAACTTAAATAAAAAAATGTACCTCTTCATAAATTCGAGAACAGACGGACAGTTACTTAGGCTATTATTTTTCAGGGGATAATTATGTAACAGGAAGAATCACAGCAAAAGTACATTATTGATATCAATGAATACCACTATGGCATGGATGTTCGTAGCCGTTTGGAATCGGCTTTAAGCAGTAAGTCCCTGTTTTATTAGCCCTCGTGTGCAAAACAGTAGACCGTAGCGCTCCTAACCAAACCAAACCTCTATATGCACATGTACACTAACGGTTATATACATATTAGCATATAGCCCGTCATATGACGGAATCAGTAAAATTTAAAATTTTCCAGAATTATAAAGTAACCTATGAGGCAGATAAAGAACTGGTTTGTTTTTTGGCTGCAAATTATGCGGTACTCTCTCAATAATTTGTTTATCTTTACTGACCGCATGTTAGTTACCAACTTTAATTTATCTTGTCATATTACGGGATAGTATGAACAGCAGAGGTTTTAACATTGACAATGATTATTTGGAGGTATGTATGAATGATGCCCAAAATTTAGCAAATCGATCGCAAACCTTGTGGTTATGTATAAAAAACAAACACACAAACGAACAAACGTCTTCATTTTCAACGATATATAAATTAAACGCTAGATATCTATTAGTCCATGAAATAGACTCCTAGATTTTGATGTTAATACCGGTGATAAAATTTTCATTGCAGCAAAATAATCGATGATTAAATTTAAAATTATTACATATGTGACTAATCTATTATTTAAGTCAAATTTAAAATAAATTTTTTTCCCCTAATATCTAAGTTCAAAGGTAAAACGTACGAAAATAATGCAGACGATATTTAAATAATATAAAATAAGAAATGATTAAATAAGGTGGTTAAAGGAATAACTTCATAATGCTAGAAAAAATATTATTTTTACCTATTTATTATGTGATTAATTGATAAATTTAATCTCCTTCTCTTAAAAAGGGACAATAGAGCTTGAAATAATGGCAAAAGGGAGAAAGGGGTCGATTTCAAACGTTTTCGACCTCGCTTTGAATTTTGCTAACCCTAACACATCAAGAATCCAATATGAATGCTTCTATCCATTCCAGGTGAAACCGCTTCAAAAATTCGAGAACAGACGGAGAGATATCTTAGGCTATTATTATATTGGGGATTGTTTTTGCTACCAAAGTTGAGTTCGTGATCTTAAGTTTCTGTGACATCTATGAATTACCAAAACCAGAGGCACCCGAGACTATTGAGAATGCGACAAAAAATGATGCTGAAATATAAAAATTGAATGAAAAGTAAAGTTTTAAAATTTGTCAAATTTAAAAACCTTGAATTTTTGGAAAATCTACCCCCAAAATTTCTTTTTGGTTTCTTAAAATACATTTATGTATTAAAATCATTTTAGGTAACGTAGTGCAATGTATTTAATAAACGAAAAAATGCACCGCTTCATAAATTCGAGAACAGACGGACAGTTGCTTAGGCTATTATTTTCCAGGTATTATTTACCTTAATATTTTTATAAAATATTAAGGTATCCGTCTACGTTCGGAGAACATTTTTTTAAGCGTAGAAGCCAGTTCATGTTTTTACATTTTTAGTATTGATTTTTATATTATCATAGAGAATTGAATTTATTCCTGGAGAATTTATTATAAAATTTCTAATAAAAAAAGAAAATTTAGTAAAAAAATTGGGTTTTTTTAAAAGGTCTAATTTTTTAATAAATTAAATTATTTCAATATTTTTTGACGCAACACATTTCTTATATACTGGACTAGTGAATCACCTAAAATCTTTGCTTAATTTACATTTGGTAAAAAATTTTGGTCCTTCAAAATCATACACTTTGAATTTTCCACGAATTTTCATTACCTTTATATCTAACTATGAGTATAACATCATTAAAAATTATCCTAATTTAAAGCTTTTAGGACCAGTTAAAGAAAAACTGGATCCTCTCCTAGCTAATTTATCAGCTAGCTACAGAGTTTCTAATAGACCCAGGAGCAACTCCAAGGAATGGTTCAGGACTTGTTAAAGAACTACTGAATCATTTCCTAATTCATCAGCTAACTTATTACCATGATTACCCATATGACCTTTCTCACAGTAAAGATTCACTTTCTTCCAAGATATAAAAAACATGTTTTAAATATTATTTTGTATATATTTCTTCATTATGTAACAGGAAGCATCACAGCAATAGTACATTATGAATACCAATGACTGTATAATCTACGAATAGAATATAAATATTCCTACAAAACATTTATTTATTAATCCAACAAAAATAATATGGGATGTAATCTAAATACTAAAACTATTTTGTGTATATTTATTTTACTACTTTAAGAGACCAATAAAACTTACATAAGAATAAAATGAGGAAATTTATAAGATTTATTTCCCTCCAAAATCAAACATCACTTAAGATTTTATTTACTTCTTTAAGTTTTAGTGTGGGATGATTTTCCAGCTTTTTAATGTTTAGAAACGGAAGTCTGGTTATTTATGGCAGTTGGAAACTTTGGTCTTTTTCGTTTTAGAGATTTTCCATTATTTCTGGATGTTTCATTTTATTCTCTTACAATGCTTATGAAATTTACTACGATTATTTATAGCACTGTATGCCGCAGTGAAACATTACATACTTCTTTAATAAAAAATAACTTTGATAAGCACTTAATATTGTCTATATAATATTAATATAGTATTGTATCGTATAAAATACGACAAATTTAAATAGCTTCTCTATTAAAGTCAGAACGGGATTAAATTTCATATAAAATATTAAGCTATTCGTCTACGTTCGGAGAACTTTTTTCTTTAAATGTAGAAACTAGTTCATGTTTTTACATTTTTAGATTTATTTTTTATATTATCATAGAGAATTGCACTTAAATTTATTCCTGGAGAAGTTTTTATAAAATTTCTAATAAAAAAAATTTAGTAAAAAAATCGGGTTTTTTTAAAGGTCTAATTTTTTAATAAATTACATTATTTCAATATTTTTTGATGCAACACATTTCTTATATACTGGACTAGTGAATCACTTAAAATCTTTGCTTAATTTACATTTGGCAAAAATGTTTGGTCCTTCAAAATCATACACATTGAAATTTTAAGGAATTTTCATTACCTTTATATCTAACTATGAGTGTAACATCATTAAAAATTATCCCAATTTAAAGATTTTAGAACCAGTTAAAGAAAAACTGGATCCTTTCCTAGCTAATTTATCAGCTAGCTCATTATCATGGATTCCCTTGTTACTGGTCTCACAATAGAGATTAACCTTGCTACAGAGTTTCTAATAGACCCAGGAGCCTCTCCAAGGAGTGGTTCAGGACCAGTTAAGGAAAAGCTGGATCCTTTCCTAGCTAATTCACCAGTTAGCTCATTACCCTGGATTCCCTTATGATTGGACACACAATAGAGATTAACCTTGCTACAGAGTTTCTAATAGACCCAAGAGCCTCTAAAAGGAGTGGTTTAGGACCAGTTAAAGAAATACTAGATCCTTTCCTAGCCAATTCACCAGCTAGTTCATTACCATGGATTCCCTTATGATTGGTCACACAATAGCGATTAACCTTGCTACAGAGTTTCTAATAGACCCAGGAGCCTCTCCAAGGAGTAGTTCAAGACCAGTTAAGGAAAATCTGGATCCTTTCCTAGCCAATTCACCAGCCTAGCTCATTACCATGGATTCCCTTATGATTGGTCACACAATAGAGATTAACCTTGCTACAGAGTTTCTAATAGACCCAGGAGCCTCTCCAAGGAGTGGTTCAAGACCAGTTAAGGAAAAGCTGGATCCTTTCCTAGCCAATTCACCAGCCTAGCTCATTACCATGGATTCCCTTATGATTGGTCACACAATAGAGATTAACCTTGCTACAGAGTTTCTAATAGACCCAGGAGCCTCTTTAACGAGTGGTTCAAGACCAGTTAAAGAAAAGCTGGATCCTTTCCTAGCCAATTCACCAGCTAGCTCATTACCATGGATTCCCTTATGACCGGTCACACAATAGAGATTAACCTTTCTATAGATTTTAATAGACCCAGGAGCAACTCCAAGGAATGGTTCAGGACTTGTTAAAGAACTACTGAATCATTTCCTAATTCATCAGCTAATTTATTACCATGATTACCCATATGACCGGTCTCACAGTAAAGATTCACTTTCTTCCAAGAAATAAAAAACATGTTTTAAATATTATTTTGTATATATTTCTTCATTATTTACTAACATAAAAGTCTTTACTAAATTAGTATTTAAATAAACGAAAAAACTCCTACATGAAGTTTCACTTTAAAAGATATTGGTTTGCATTTTTATTGAGATTGTATTCGTATATTCCTTTTCAAATACAATCTCAAAATTAAATCGAAAAAAGATCTGGATAAGAAATGTATGGTTCAGACACAACAAAGATATTACTCGAGAGTGCTTTTAGCTTAGGAAGCGAACTTTTCTTTTTCAATTTCGTCTTGTCTGTAAAGTCAAATGCCGCTGCTATTTCTTGTCGCTGTTTAATGGTATGCAAAGCATTGAGTTTTTGAGGAAAATTATTAAAGTTGGCTGCTTTTATGAATTTCTAGGCTTCTTTCCAAAAAATTCCAGATAATGCGAAAAAAGGGGGCTGTCTAGATTAGGAGTAGATTATTGTTTTAAAATTTTAAATATTAGAAACATATTTTCAGTTCTAAATTTACGATGCGTAATAAATAAAATGCCAAAATGACTGATATATTAGACTGTTACAAATTTCTAACACATTAACTTTTGCATTAAAAATTCATTTGAGTACTATTATTTTTATAAGACTTTGATTTAGTGACATTTATTAATACATTATACGCATGTAATGATACATATGCATACACACACGCACACACATATAATATCAGAAAATAGCACGAGCTTAATTCTTAGATTCGAAGCTTATCTCAAATCGGGGGAATAAATTTACTTATATTCTAAAGATTCCGCGTAAACAGTTGCATGAGTCAGCGTTTCGACTATGGAACACAAATATGTAATACATTTGAAGTGTAAAAATGTAACACTTCATCAGTTCTGTAACTTATATTAGGACCGTCGTGAGAAATCTCACACCATTTTTTTTACATCTGTCTGTGTAATATGATTCTTTGACTTGGCTAGTTTGTTAAAAGATGCCGATGATGCTGCTCTCAAAATACAATGTGTTTCATCTTTTCTTCTTAAACTACTCATCTCTGCTTTCTGGATGTTATATCTTTGGTAAAGCGGATAAGTTACTGAATTTTAGAAGCACACACACACACACACACACACACACACACACATATATATATATATATATATATATATATATATATATATATATATATTAATATATAGATATATATCGTAATCCAGTAGTAAGGCGAATGGACGAAACAGTCTCTCTTGGTAAACCGTCTTTTTATTTAATATAGGTTTCGTTTAAAAGCGTTGCTTGCGCCATTTGCATTTATTTGTGGCGAAGTGTGTTGACCGCTGTACGCCTACGTACCAACTGACAATTATGGGTTTGCATACTTGTTAAATTCCTTCAAAATGCTTCCGCCTGACATGATGATCCTAAAAGCTTTCCCTGTTAAACTGTTCCCAACTCGCTTAATTTTACCCAAACCCCTCTTTTAAGACCTGACACACACTGTATATATAATATATATATTTATATGTGTATATATATATATATATATATATATATAAATACATATAAATATACAGACATATATATGACAAGTCGTGATCCAGAGTTTAGGCGAATGAAAAACAGTCTTCTTCATAATAATAAGTTTATTAAACCATCGTTAAAGTAAAACTTGCTCCATTTTCACTGTTCGTGGCAGAGTGTTGTTCACAGCTCCATGTCCATGCGCTGATTGAAAACTTATCTGTTTCAAAGCTCATCAAATTGTTTCAAAATATTCCACCTGACCGGATTATCTTTACGCGATTATCTTTACGATTATCCTTACGCGAGCGTGTGTCTTTTTCATTTATTTTATTATTATAAAAGAGTTCCATTTTTAAAATCTTTTTTAACTGGCGTAATTTCCAACATTTTTAGACCTGACATATATATATACCTATATATATATACATATATATACATAAATATACACACACATATATATACATACATATATACATATATATGCATATATATATGCATATATATATATATATATATATATATATATATATGTATGTATGTATATGTATGCACGAATGTTCATTTTATTTTCAATAGGGACACTTTAATAAGTATACAGAGATATTGACTCTTTATTAAATAAATAACTCTTTACTAAATCAATATGCTATAATGCTTTAATTAGGAACTCTATAATAAGCATTTATTTAGTATAAAGGTATAATAATTCTTTAGGGAAAGAAGACAAAAGAAAACTGCTAAAATAAATGGAGAAAAAATGCACATATAAGAATTATTATAACTTACTTTAATAAGCTTTCAGGGTTAATAATTTTTATTGAAAGAAGGCAAGATAAGATATTAAATTTAAAAAACCCGCAAAAAATGGACACATGAAAGATATATTATAATTTAACCGGGGATACTATTAAAACAGGAATTCATTTAGCATTCAGGGATAATAGATCTCTATTGAAAGAAAGCAAAAATAAGATACTAAATAAAAAAATAGCGAAAAATGTACACGTAAAAGATATACTTTAACTGGCATTTACTTAACATTCAGGGATAAAAATTCTTCATTGAAAGAAGAAAAAAAAATTAAATACAAACCCCATCAAAATAATGCACAAGTAATATAATATCCCATTTTTTACTTTTACAGTTTCTACGCTTTTTTAATTTATTTAATAACTACTTTTCTACTACAGGTCAACTTTTCAAACATACTTTTACATTTAATATGTTCCAGCTTTACCTATGTCAGCATTCCTTATAAAAAGAATGCGAATTATAATTTTTCTATTTTGGGGAACAAACAAGTTAATAAATGTCATTTCCGTCGAATAATCTAGAAAATTCTGACGGCAGTGCGTATAATACAATAATAATAATAATTCAGGAAATTTAGGGCTGAATGCGTTGCCCTTTGAAAACAACGTTATCATATTTTTTGTTTGTAGATTGCTGGTTGTAAAGATTTATGCGAGTAGATGTATCACAATGTTTTCCTATTTTCCCGATTTCTTTTTAAGGCATTCGTCTACGTTAACACTTTGACAGTTTCATTTTTTTCTACAATTCCGTCAAAAAAATAGCACATTTTTTATTACATTTTTTTGTTCATTTTACATTTTTAAGTAAAGATATGTTATTAAAACTAACATTTCTAATATTTTTAAGAATTTATTACAACTTTTATTCTTTCTATGAAAGCATCATAGAACTGAAGTTTACCTTTAGTCTCATCGATATCCAAGATAAATTTTGGAATTCCAGTGAAAAGAAAATCTAGGAGGCGGATCCGAAGGATTATCACAATTAATTTAAAAAATTTTCTTCTTTGACTGATTCCATCTGTACTACTATCAGAGTCACTACTATCCAGGTCATCTAGTAAACTTTCGCTACTATCATTTACAGAAAATTCAGTTTCTGATTCCGAGTCACAGTTCGAATCACAAGAAATTAGCTCCATACGCTCTGAATTATCCACTGTTTAAAAGTAAAAATATATTATTCAACTCTTACATCAATAAAATTATCAGGCTGTTAGTAAAATATAACCAGAAAGCTATACACTGAAAGATAACAATTCGTCTTCTGATGCAAAACATGCGAAAAAACCCTCTCTTTTGTATCAATCACAGTAGAAAATACAATAAACTGAAAACTATCATTTACTGGACAACTATCACCATCTATATGAATAATTTGTTACTAAAATTGGAAGAAATACGGCCGAAACAGTGCAAGCGAAATAGAAATCAGATTGCCCGTACGCCGTACGGGCAAATCAGTAAAGGACCGAAAGCTGTGCCCGTACGGCGTACGGGCAAAACAGGGAAGGGGTTAAAAACGTCATTTTTTTTTGCCAAAAATCATAATTTTTTTTATTTCTCTATTGTAAAATTTCAACTTTTAGGCTTCTAAATCTATTTTTGTTTTATCTCTACGGCATTTTAAAGAAAAGTTACAACTGTTTAAATATCAGCGACAGCTGTCAAAATAAAACGGAAGTAGCGACTTCAGAACCGGAAGTTGTGAATTTAAAGCCTTTTAAAGAGCATTTTTTGGACAAAACTTTTAAAATTTTCATAAAGATTAGTTTAAAAATTTTTCTAGTATTTTTAATAATTATCAACTTGGCAATTAGAAAGTTTTGAAGCAAGAAAGTGTGGGGAATTTAAACATGAATTTTAATTTTTTAATAGGTAAAGTTGCTTTCATAAACATCAAATGTGTTTTTCTCAAAACGGTATTTTAAATAAATAGCTGAAACTTAAAATGTGTTGTACGTATGCATACTAAAACTGCATTAAAAATAAAAATTTTAATACAGTGAACTATTTAAATAGACTTTAATTCTCTGATTCAGGTTTAAGTTGGAGTCTAAAATACAAAAATTAATTGCAAACTTTACTTTAATACTTATAATAAAAGCTTTTTTTTCAAACAGTTACCATGCACCTTGCTATGTGTTAACACTTCGCGTACGGGCAACGTATTTTTACGTTTTTTGCAGTCTGTCACTGGAGAGCGGGTCATGTAAAAATACTTATTTAGTCGATTTGGGGTGGATATCTGCTAACCACCACAAATCTACTAAATACGTATAATTATATGTATGTGTGACATTATATGCTTCTTGTTTGCATTGCTATGCAACGCTTTGCAGTTTTTCATTTCACAACTTATGACTGTCGAGTTTCTCGGTGTTTTGTTGCATTATTTCGTCTTCAATCGAATTCCTAGCTCCAGAACGTACAAGTCGTGTTTTGTCAATTTGAAGCTTGGCTTTTTATTGCTGAATACAAAACTGATAAAATGAGCCGTTGAGACAAAGATAGTGATGAAGAAATATGAGCTGATAGATTATCAGACTTTAATTTTAAATATTGTTTATTTTTGTGATTTCGTAAAAATAATCTTTTTTTATTAGTTAAATAATCATACAGTATATATTAAAGTGTAAAATAAAAAGTTTTGTTCATAAAAATAAAGTAGTTTTCGATTTAATGCGATTTTTCTGAATAGCTAAACTTTCTCGTGATTCACGAAAAATGCCCGCTGCACGTGTAAGTTGGTTGGCGGTAAAGTATACCCGCATGTCAAGTGTTAAATATGTAACGCAAGTGTAAACTTCTATAAAAGATTCAGTTTAAAATTAATTGTTGGCATCTTCTCAGCAACAATTGCATTTCATCATTCCTCTTCATATATAATCTCAAAAAATTAAATTTGAAAGTATGTAAAGACAAGTAATAAATATAGATCAGACGAACAAAAAGATTAGTCAAGAGTGCTTTTAGCTTAGTAAGCGACCTCTTTTCTTTTCAATTTCGCCTTATCTACAAAATCAGAAGCTGCTATTATTTGTTGTCGCTTCCTAATGCTATGCAAAGCCTTGGTTTGCTTTTTTGACGACATTTATGAAAGTTGACGGCTTTCTTGAAATTTTGGGCATCGTTCCAAAATATTCCAAGTCATGCGAAAGAAAAGATAGATATCGGATGTATATGCATATATTTTCATTTTCCTGTTTTCTTTATAACATTAGAAAAATAATTGAAAGAGTAGATTTATGATGCGTATTAAATAATTTAACAAAGCGATGAATTTGTTAAAATGTTGCATTTGAAGTACCATTATTTATTGGGATTTATAGAAATTGCATTTTATTATTAGAATTTTCTTCAGAATCTTGATGCTAGAAATCATATGCATATTGTATAATTAAATACATGCATATACAAGGTGTTTCAAAAATGACCGGTATATTTGAAAAATCAATAAAAAATAAACTGGCAGCTATTGAAATACACCGTTTATTGCAATATGCTTGGGACAACAGTGAATTTTCAGGCAAACAAAATTTTAAAATTAGTCACATTATTTCACAACAGATGGCGCTACAAACAGAAATAGCTACTATATTTTCCACATATTCACTATCCGCAGCAATAACATGGCGTAGTCTCAGAACGAAACAGCTCAGGCCAGGCATTCTTCTGTTCTAAGGAATAAACCATTTTTTAATAGCAAACTTGCAATCTGTGAGCAGCATACTCTTACAGCAGAAAGACGATTTACAGATTCGCGAACTCACATACTGCACTGTCTTCTATGTCTTTCAAATTGCCTGCAGCGCCATCTGTTGCTGAAATTTACAACTATTTTCGAAAGCTTGTGTTCCTGAAAATTTATTGTTGTCCCAAGCATATTGCAACAAACTGTGTATTTCTTTCCCTGCCCATCTAGTTTTTTTGATTTTTCTAATATACTGGTAATTTTTGAAACACCCTGTACACACACACATATACGCACAGCCTTTCAGTTACGAGATCACTGCTTTTGCCAAGTGAGCTATTGTTGTTGCTGTTTTTCCTGCCACTTGGACAAACCAAGCACGAATGAGCCTGAAGGCTCTCGTATTAAGGCCAAGGGGTGCTCCTTTCGTTTTAATGAGCACCATTAAGGTGAAAGAACGACTTCGTTCAAGTAAGTCCTCGTAATTTTGAAGTTGGGACCAAGTAGAAGACCCAGAGACTTGGCCAGCCACCCTCAGAGGTATTGATTGAAAACATTGTGACTACGAACATATTTTATGTGCCCTAGTCACCTTTAACGAACACGGCGGATCTTAGGCCGTCTCGGGTTCCGAACCCGAAGCCTTTCAGTTATGAGATTGTTGCCTTTGCCGACTGAGCTACCTCGGCTCGCCAAATGAGCTACCACAAAAAATCTTCAACCGATTAAAGGCTTTATCACATGTTAACATGAAACTAAATATATCGGTTGAAAGCATTTCGATATCAAACGAGAAATTAGTGCTTTCTTTTTCGAGAAAAGGAATATTAATATGAACGTATTGCTTTTCCAATCGTATTGTTGACATGTGACCAGGTCTTAAGAAATCTATTAGTGTTACATTTTTTCAATTTAATAAATTTAAAGTTTATTTCCGTAATAATCACGTGTGTGCAATGAAATTATAGATGGAATTAATGGTTATTATCAGTGTTAGGAAAATTATTAATTCAATAACATTGTTAACTTAAAAGTAATATAACCTAATAATTTTGTTAAAAGATATTTGTAAAATTAAAAAAAAATAAACGTATAGCAACAGGCTAAAAAATTAAATCCACTTGTAGCATAATAAATTGTGATGAAAACTAAAAAAAAAAAAAAGAAATTGTATATTCTACATTATTGTATATTTTATATTGTATTAAATAACCTGGCAAAAACTTTTGTTTGATATAAAAAAAAGCTTTTATAAATTCATAAAATAAGAGATCTAAATAGGTTGAAAATTTTCCATGAATTAAACCTTTATTTTTAACAATTTAAATAATTTTAATAGTTACTTACTTTAATAAAACTTATATAACTAATTTTGATAGTTAACTTTTAAATAATTTTAATAAATTTAAAAGTTAGTTTTTAATTTTTAAATAATTTTAAAAGTTAAATATTAAGCTTCATGAGGATTTTTTTCCAAGGAACTTTTCTGATTTGTTCCTTCTTTTCTCTTAATTCCTCCATGTTCTTCCCTCCTCTAAAATCTTCTAAAAATGGAATCTTAAAATTCCAAAAATTACTTTTTAAATTACTTTTTTATTTTACTTTTGGGCTTTTTTTCTGACTTTTAGAAAATGTTTGTAAATTTTACTGACTTTTGATAAGTATTCTGTATTTTTATCTGTCTTTCCCTGACTTTCCTTGTTTTTCTTGACAGTCTTGGAACTCTGTTAATGTTATATTTTGAACATACTCCTGGTTTATATCAGCAAATGTATGTAGTTATAACTATGATTCTAATAAACTTAAAGCACAAACCGTTATGTACAGCTAAACGCATAATATTTCAAATAAATTAATTAAATACTTATTTTTGATTTAAATACATTGTATGCGGAACACATACTAGTACGTATTCTGACGATTGACACTTGAGCGCGGGACACTTAATAGTACGTTTTCTGACGATTGATACTTGAACGCGTGTCACGTACTAGTACGGGTCAGTGTAACAACATGGTTTGTTTGTGGGTACAAAAATAACAGTACATACAGGAAAACGAAGCCGAATGTTCTTGTCTACTACGTTGATTCTGGAAAAATTTAGACAAATAAAAACTAGTTTTTACATTAGTCGATGAGGAACCACAAAACGGAAAGGTTGATTAAAAAAATCAATTTAGATTTAAAGTTAACTTTTTATTTATCCTTGCGAAAATGGTATTATAGATATGTATATTCATATATTATATATATATATACTTATATATATGTATATATATATATATATATATATATATATATATATATATATATATATATATATATATATATATATATATATTTGTTTATTTGTCTATTTATGTATTTGTTTATATTTTTTAATATGAAATATAAAAAGTTGTTAAAAAATTAAATAATTTTCAATCTATTGAGATTTAACTGAATAACTAAATTTAAGCTCAAAACGCCCACTCCCGGTACAATTCCGCTGCGAAATGTACCCGCACACAATGTATTATACCAAAATTATGGATGTAAATGCAGCCGGATATTTTAGTTGCGGTATTGCAAGACAGCAAATATCAATAAAACTTTTGTAAAAATGGGATGAAGTTTTTTAGTTTTTTTTTAGTTTTCGTTTGGAGTGCTACGGTCTAGTTTTTGCAAACGAGGGCTAATGAGACCGGGACCTACTGCTTAAAGCCGATTCCGAACGGCTACGAACATCCATGCCACAGTGGGATTCGAACCCACGAACTCCGGTACCGAAGGCCAGCACCCTAACCAATCGGACATCGATCGGCTAAATGGGATGAAGAGCACAGTATTGTAATAGACTGTTGTTTCATCATAAATAAAAAAGGCAGGGACAAAGTAATGGTTGAAATAAACTTACCGCTTCTGGGAGGATTTAGGGATGGTAAAAGGATCACCAGTAACATCTTAGATAATAATATGTAAATATCATAGCTAATATATTTTTTCGGGGAATACTGAAATTGAAAAAAATAATATAGCAGCACAGCAATTTTTGCACAAATACACTAAAAAACATATATAATGTGAGACACTTTTTTAGATCACATGTGTATGTAAGAAAATAAAAGAAAATACAGTTCTAGGTATCTACCCAGATAGCAAATTTAGTTTGAAACAAACTTGCAGCAGTCTTGCTTTGCAAACCTGCAAACTTGCAAGTTCAGCATGACAAGTCTGCAAGTTTGAAACAAGACAGCAGCAAGTCTAAGAATTTTCGCTTGCTTCAAGGTTGTCATGACAAGGTTGCCACAGTTTTGCAGCAAAATAGCGTTGCAAAAGAGTGGTAGCTTTATTTTCCGTCTAACTTGCAGGTAATTTGCTGCAAGTTTGTCGCTTCAAATTTGTTATGACAAGATATTATCCAGAAAAAATCAAACTTGCAGCAAGTATGCATGCAATCTGGGTAAGTATCAAAATATCATTCTTCAAAATTTTTTAAATTCTGTATTAATAAGTAATGAAGGTCTCAGAAGTGAGTTATACAAAATAATCTTATGATGCAGAAGGATTACGTTGAACACTACCCATTCTCGAAGAGTTCTCTCAGTTGTTCGCCGAAAGATTTACCTCCTGCACGTATCACATCCGAAAAAAAAAAACCCGAAAGAATCTTTGCCCCGGTCACTGAAGGCTGTTTTCTCCTCGCACTTCAATTAGGAATAATGGTTCTAACCCTTTTTAATCCTCTTCGAAACCCCAATTCTTCTACTTCCTATCCTCTTCATAATGCTTTGTCACAAAAACCTCCAATTAACTGCTACTGCGTAAATGACAATAATTTGAATGCATGTTTCTGGTCCGCAACATAGTGATACAAAGAATTAAACATGTTTCTAAGCTGATAAAATAAAGACACAGATACAAAGTTAAAAAAAAAACTTCTTTAAGAGCTCAATGTGTGAATGTCAGAAATCTGAGAGTATGTTTCAGATACGGAATAAGGTGATACATAAAGTGTTAAATATGTTTCTAATCTAATACACGAAGTAAAGACAAAGATATAAAACTTCACTGATATTCTAATTCTATTAAAATGCATTTCACCTACTAAAATATGTGAGGAATTTAATGCTGTTTTCTTTTCTTCTGCTTCAGGAACAGAGTGAATATGACATCGGAGGATGTGGAGCTCCGGAATATCGAGCTGCAGTTTCCGCTCATGCGAAACATGTCCAGGAGCGATTCTAACTGCACACAGGTGGGTCTCATTTAATGCATATGAATAACTCTATTCATTAAATCCTTGCCAGTATCAGACGAATCTAGTTCGGGCAGATCAGATACACAAAATTTCTAATACCCGAACTGACATCGGGCAGGAGAAAACTATATCTATTAAGTGGAAGCCAGAAATGTAGATTCTTTTGAGTTGATATTTAATATGTAATCGCTGTTATTATTATTACAATTGTTCTCATACGTTCTTTTCACAAAAGATTAAAATATTTACTCTATTTATTTCAATTTATTATTTTAATTCGTGTTTTATCATAAAAGTGTTACCCGTTCAGGCAATCTATCTTATCCAAGTGATTGTTATTGCGTACATCAATGGTTTTAATATAGAGAAATTTGTCGCAACGTCACGAACTATTATAATGCCTGCCCCTCTCATTCATTTTCATGTTTACAACAGCTAATTTACAAAGAATAAAGCAATTTGTCGGAATGTCACGAACTTCTATAATGCCCTTTCCAATAATTTTCATGTTTACAACAGCCAATAGACAAACAATAAACTGTTCTTCCGTTCGAAACTAAAGCCAGAATTGTCATAAGTTTAAGATGTGCCCTACTGCGTGAAATTGCCTTATTTGTTTTAAAAATATTATCGTTTGTCATTAGCTTTACTTTAAATTTCCTTTTATGATGTGGCAACTTTTAAAAAGAAGGAATAA
Organism: Pardosa pseudoannulata; assembly: GCA_032207245.1. Classification (NCBI taxonomy): domain Eukaryota; kingdom Metazoa; phylum Arthropoda; class Arachnida; order Araneae; family Lycosidae; genus Pardosa; species Pardosa pseudoannulata. Next base: position 97,120,624 of record CM063509.1, read on the forward strand.
TATGTTTTTTTCTGATTAGATTGGACTATTGTGAGATAACGGAAAGCATATATATGAATTTAATAAAAGAAATCTTATGATGCATCCTGTCGTATTTTCCATGAAACCGTCTATATTATGCAGTATTTGGATAAGAAAACAAAAATTGTCATCGTTGCTTTACAAACTATCTTGTGGTACATCGGTTCTCCTAATAATTAGTACTAATCTTGGTACTACTGAAGAATAGGATGCCCATTGGCAAATTTGGTGAAATTATTGGCGACGCTTACTAAAACACAAAGGTATTTCGTCCGAACAACATTGTGTCCCTTGCTATTTGGGCGACTTTAATTGATGTAGATTGCACCATTGTAATAGAATTATATGCATTTTCTTAATTAACCAACACTACTGAAAAAGCGGGCATTTACATTTATGGGCAATTAATCCCTTAACAGTTTACAAAGCCAAAAGCTCGAAATTATTAAAAATTAGCCATAGTGAATCTTTAATGGTTCATAATGTCTAATATTTTTAAGCTTTACGTTCATTTAATGTATAAGAAATGGGTTCCACAAGCAGAGCTGGATACCAATATAATATAAATTAAAATATAGATACAGATTGTTTGGACATGGTGAGATCAGGAGAAAATGTGGCCAAATCCCAGTTTAGGAGGCCCGCCGAACAAAGTTCAGTGGGCACGTCAAGCGTGGGCGATATCGCCAAATTCTAGAGCCCAGCTTATGGCAAGCCTTGCTCTATTTTTTATTTCTTATAAAATTTGTATTCATCTTAACAAAACTTCAAACTTTTTTTTCTTCCAAAATATGCTTTGAAACTGGGTATGAATTTAATAGAAAACGAAGCACAAACTGTAAACATCACTTGGTGACAATTTGGCGATAACTTGTACAAAAATAGAACAAAAAACTTGGTGGCCGGCCCCCGGAACTGGACTTCTACCGAAAATGATACACTATCATGCTCAGAGCTTTATCGCCAAGTTGGCGGTGGCACCCTATTCTTCAGTCAAGCCTTATCCTTTACCAAGCCAAAGATATCCTTATAGATCTTTGAAGTTTCCTTTACATGTAACGCTAATGAAATAGCTGTTCTCTTACACTTTTCCTGTAATTTAGAAGTTAAAAGGTCCACGTTCTGAATCGTTCATCTTTTAATGCAACATGAGCCAGTAAGAACTCTACAGAGCTCAAATTCCTTTAACATATGCTTATTTTAGAATGGAATCAATTTCAATTTCAATTTATTATTATTGTTGCTTTAACCGTTTAAGTCCCAGAGGGTTTTAAAAAGACACTGATGAAGAATCCCGAACAGTGCAACCGAGCTTTATCTACATGGCTATGAAAAGACCCAAGCAGCGCTATAGCGCTTCTCTTATTTTATGTCGATAAATCCCAAGCGGTGCGATACCATTTCTATTTTATATATGCTTCAGTATTGCACTATTAGTATACTAATGTATCTGTTGTAAAATGTATTATTTACATAAAAAAGAAGAACTGATTGATATACTTGTGTTAGTAAATCTATGCAATCGGCAGTCGATGGAGCTCCATCAGGGATCCATAGCACTAGAAATATTCTGGGGTTTCTGGACATAAAAACGGAACAGCGTGATCGCGTTGCTTGGGACTCAAACGGTTAAAGATAGAGATGCATATTATAGTCGCATGGTAACTGCTCTTTCTTTTACAGGAAGACAGAATCATAACTGACACAGGCACGATGGTGGTTGCCGTTCATGGAGATATGAATAAACCGGCGATTTTCACATACCACGACATCGGCCTCAATCGTTAGTATAATACAGTTTCTCAAATTTTCTTTTCTGCAATTGTATGTTTTCTTCAATCTTCATTTTTTTATATATAATATCTATTTTTAAAAACACGGTTTTCAAATTTATTAAAACATCTCTATTCAATACAGGTAAGATGCAAAAACTTAATGATTCAACAAATCAGTGATAATAATCGAAAGGAATTTAAGATTTAAAAGAATACATTTGAAATCCAGAGTAATCAAATTTCTAGCATTCATTAACTGAAAGGTAAAGGATTAAAAGTGAAGAGATCATATTTCGAAAGCATCTTTAATGCTGCAAAAGTGGTTTTTTATATTTACTGTAATATATATTATGAAAAATTCTCTAAATTATTTTAGCATCCTGATCTGGTTCATTTTTCAAAAACTTGTTAATTAAACAAATCCGACCAATAAGGGACGGGTAGTTTTGGATATAATAGAGTATATTCAAAATAGCAATTTGCAAAAACTTGTTAATTAAACAAATCCGACCAATAAAGGAAGGATAGTTTTGGATATAATAGAATATATTCAAAAGCCAGAGTAATGCAAATTGTACCATTTGTTTACTTAAGGACAAAAGATAAAAACTGAAGAGATACTGTTTCGAAGATTTCTTCAATACTTCAAAGATTTTTTGTTAATATTTATTTTAACATATTTACGAAAATTTATCCCTATCCAGTACACGCAATCTGCAAAAATTTGAGGATTAAACAAATCTGTAGCAATAAACGAAGGATGGCTTGATCTTGAACAAAATACTTACAGAGATAAAACGAATCTAATTTGTATCATTTGTTTACTTAAGTACAAAAGATGGAGAGACAATATTTCGAAACTTCTAATTTTTCCTATATGACTTGATATGAAAGTTACTGCCTACCGTTTAGATCCGCGTTTCCACTGTTTAACGATGCATTTGAATCTAAGAGGAAATTGTATGAGACTAAAAAAGATGTTTTGCATTTCAAGAATATTAAAATGGATGCTTCATATTTAGAAAAATTCTGCGATAGATACTGTAAGGTGAAAGAAATAACGTAAGAAATGCTTGAACGGCTTATTCATTAACGCTTTTACTTCAAGAATTCAATTGGTATTGCATTGCATTTTTGTATCCTGTATGAGCTTTTCAGTCATGTTTCGTTTTCTTAGGCCATGATACCAATTGGAGTTTGGAGTGTAGTATTTTATTAATGTATGTGTTTTAGCAAAATGACAATTATTATTTTTAAATCTTCAATTGTAAAGAATGAGAGATGGTTTGAAACAAAGTATTATGTTTTGATTGCTTTAACTGTATATACAGAATTCTGCTTACAGTAGGAAAACAAAGCGCATAAATAATTATTGAAATCTGATATAATCTTTGGTCTCATTCAATTTATAGTTTATTTCTCGTTGTCTCCATTTGTTTGTAATAACACAATTCTGCTTTTTATTTAAAAACAAGTTTTTTAAAATTTTTTTATAAAATCAGTTCAAAATATTTGAATAAAATAAGTTATTTTTAAAAAATTCTATTTCTTGTAAAGATTGCATAAGACATTTTTTTACGACGATATGGATATTCATTCAATTCTTTTCAGTACTCTTTGCACAGTAAGAAAAGCTGTTCTAAGTTCATGACCTGGTTGTATACTTAGTGTGATATATGGACAAAATTTTTATTTAGCGATTATTTTATTTTTGATGATATTCTTTCTAAAATACATTTGAGAGCATCACTTTTTTTCTATATCCTACGGCTTAAAAATTTCGATGGGTTCTTAATGACCTAACTTACAAAGAGGATGTCATGCAGTGGGTACCAGCACATTGTGGTCTTCGGTAAAACGAAATTATAGACTTTGTAGTACTTTGTAGTTGGTCAAAATTATTTAAGTATCTAATGATCAGATATATTTGACTGTATTCTTTCTGAAATATATTTGAGAGCGTAGCTTTCTTTCTTATATTCTACGACTTCATTTATAGGTTTCTAATGACCTAACTTACAAAGAGGATGTCATACAGTGGGTACCAGCACATTGTGGCCTTCGGGAAAACAAAATTATAGACTTTATAGTACTTTGTAGTTGGTCAAAATTATTTAAGTATCTAATGATCAGATATATTTGACGGTATTCTTTCTAACATATATTTTAGAGCACAGATTTCTTTCTTGTATTCTACAGCTTAAAAATGTTGATAGGTTCTTAATGACCTAACTCACAAAGAGGATGTCATACGGTTGATACTAGCACATTGAGGTCTTCAGGAAAATGAAATGTCAGACTTTGTAGCACTTTCTAATAGGTCAAAATTAAATATAAGCATCTAATAACCAGATTTCTTTTTACACCACTAAAATATTCATTAAAATATCCTTTAGCGAATTCTGTTGGAAAAAAGTAAAGTAGATACGAAGAAAGAGAAAGAGTGAATGGCGATTTTTTAAAATATTTCTTGGCCTAGGGAAAGATCTATAACTACATTTCGTTTGCTTTTTGCTATGACTGCCTCTACACGTTTCTTTTCCGAATAAATATCTGTTTTTAATCCTCTGTCCTAGTTATGTAACCTTAATAAAGAACTGGATACCACCCATTTTAGTTGCATCCTGGAGATAGAGACTTATATGAGGAAATTTAACCAAAAGACTAAGCCAAAACTTTATTCATCTATAAACATCACTTTTGACTTGTCTGAAAACGATATCAAGCACTACCTGACCATTTACTTAACTGGGACAGGTTCGATGGGTTCTTTCTATGTTGTTAGGCTGCATTAAACAATCAGACTGCCTCCAAAGTTAATAGGACAATACAAGTATTTATTAAAAGCATGTATAAAAATGCATCAAAAGAAAACATCACTCGATTAACCTCAGAGCCAGAGTATCAACAACCAAAATTCAGGGACGAGAAGTCTCAAAAGTAACTGCCTTGATCAAATACTATGTAGCATTTTATTTCTTTGGTCTTTTGAATAAAACGAGAATCCTCTGCCGAAGTCCAGAATAGATGTTTATCCTTCGAATTTCTTCCAAGGCACTCTGAGGTCTCCCCTCTTTTCTCTGTTCTGTCGCTTTCACAGGGCTCCAACGTTATAATAGGATTCACTAGAAAAATAGTCATCTTCAGAAAAACTACTTCTCATCCCCTTGTCTTAAGGTTTCGCCTAAAACACCTGCACCAGATTTTCTTGCACAACGGTTACCGAAAATTGTCAAGTCCGGAGACTTTATGACCCAGTAGCGGGAGGTTCCCATTCCCGACAAACATAGAGTAGATTATCTGATATCAGGAGGGGTGTATATGTTGTAAAGACTGATCAAGGGTCCAAAACTTTACAACTTGTTTTACCGTTCTTTATTCTTTTGCTATTATTTTAACACTATTGAATTTTCCTTGAGGAAAAATCTGTAACTACCTTTCATTTTTTTATTTGCTATGACTGCTTCTCCAGGCATCTCTTCTCAATCAATATCTGTTTAAGACCTCTATGCCAGTTACGCAACCTTAATAAAGAACTGGATACGACCCATTTGAGTTGCTGACCAGCGCTACACTACAGACATCTGAATGGAAAATATTGGAAAACTATACCGAAACATCGTTGTTTTATAAACTTTAATGTAGACCTGCTTTATTGCTCTTTATTCTTTTGATATTATTTTATCGTTATTAAATTTTCTTGTCTTGTTTTCAGTTGACATTTAATTTGCTATTAGACATGAAAATCACTACTTTCTATACTTATATTCTGATAACTCAGAACAGAGAATACTCTATTTAGATTTGTTATGCATATTATTAACGTAATTATAATATTCGTGACTGTAAATTCACGATATAAATTATATCTAAATTTACAAGTTTCAAATTCTGATGCCTTTTTTTTTCAGACATTTCCAATTTTTCTGCTTTCTTCAATCACGCAGACACACGGGCTTTGATGCAGAGTTTTTGTGTCTATCACATTAACGCGCCGGGGCAGGAAGAGGATTCCTCAACCTTGCCTACTGGGTAAGTACAATAACCATAGTGTAAGCAGTACAGTGGACTCCGCTTAATGTAATCCTGGTTAATGTTATCAATCGCTTATTGTTATCGAAATCACTTGGTCCCGATTTTCTCTATTCATTTGTATGTTAAAATGATCGCTTTATGTGATCGTTACATCGGTTAATGTTATCAGTTTTCGAACCTCATTTTACCTGGCAAAGGAATAATCGCAATGCATTAAAAAAACGTTCTTTTCTTTCCCTTCGCTGTTGTTTGAACTTCTGAGAATTCTCTTTCTTCCACCTAGGGAAGTGGAGAATGACCAAAGGATTGGGATAGTACACGTTCCTGGAATTTTTCAGAAATACGTACACCCTTCTGGTGGTCAATAGTTGTCAAACAAGCAGACGGCAACACATTCTTGTCGGAACTGAGAAAAAGTGTATTCAGATTTTATGTCTTGTTAGCTTGCAGTTTGTCGATATGGAATCTAGAAAGCGGAATGATTTAACGTTAAAACAAAAGAAATTTTAAATCGGTAATGACAGATTACCAGAAGTGAGTCAGCACAATGCTGCAGATCAGTTAAACATTTCTCAGCCTTTATTGTGCAAAATTTTGAAAAATCGTGATGAACTTACTAGAAGATATAAACAACATAAAAATACGGAGTGCAAACGTAATAGAGCTGGTAAAGATGAGCAAGTTTAAAAGGCTCTAAGACTTTGGTTTGAAAATGTTCGAGAACGTAATGCTCCAGTCATCGGACCCGTTATGAAACAAAAAGCAAAAAGTTTAGCTGCTCAAATGGGAAAAAAATATTTTTTTGCAACAAATGCTTGGTTCCAGCGATGGAAGACACGCGAAAATATTGTTTACAAGAGAATTCACGGAAATTTAGCATGTGAATTAATGAAGGGCGGCCGAACGATGGCCGATTGGTTAGGGTGCTGACCTTCAGTACCGGAGTTTGTGGGTTTGAATCCCATAGTGGCATGGATGGTAATAGCCGTTCGTAATCGGCTTTAAGCTATAGGTCCCGGTCTCATTAGCCCTAGTGTTGCAAAAAAGTAGACCGTAGCACTCCAAAACCAAACCAAAACAAACGGAGAGGGGTAAATTTATCTATTTATGCATATTGTTTATTGTTATCAATCGGTTATTTTTATCAAAATCACGCTGTCCCAAACTGATCACATTAAGCGGAGTCCACTGTATATAACTGGAAAAATGTTAGGAAAGAAAATGCTTCCAGTAGCACGTAACCAACACAAATGATTCCCAAAAATTAATTAGAGAAATACAGAATTATATAGCATTTATAACAGAAAAATAAACATATATGAAAACGATTTTCAGCTCAAAAAAGGTACAAACGATAAATTAATGCTATAATTATTATGCTGTTATGTGCCATAAGGACACGTGATAAACCTTCATAAATCTTGTAAACATATAAAAAGTAATATAATTTTATTTAAATGTTTATAATAGGCAGTTATCCAACAAAGAAGTAAAAAATCTTATTTACAAACCTTTTCAAACTAGTTGTTGGACTAGTCCCTCGACTTTTATCTCACTTGTCTATGTGATAATCCAGTTTTGATGGTATTTTTTTCCTTTACTTGAAATCATAAATAAATCAAATAATAGTTTCTTTTAAATGAGACACAAAGAGTGGAAAAAATTTAGCTGAAATTTGCATTCTAAATGCTTTGAAATCCTTATTTTTGACTCTACAAACGTTTTTCAAGCCGTTGAGCTAAAAATATACAAATTAACATAAATGGGTTATTCCATGTGAAATCAACACAATTTTAGAACAAATTCTACCTGACCCCCTTCAATTTTGATTAAATTTTGTATAGTAAGTGACTTCATGGTAATAAAGAAAATCCCCAAATCTTATGTTCAAATAATAATTTGTTTGGGAGTTATAAGGCTTTAAAGTTGCCAGATTTGTCTAAAAAGTACACTATCGGCATACCTTTAAATTACACTTGCTACTCACCTAATTAAGCTAGAGGTATGTGCAAGGTGTTATTTTAAACCTTTTTTAATGAGCTTTCATATGATATACAACACATAATGACTTGAAATTTTTTTTAAAAATTTAAATTTAAATTTAAATTTATAATTTAAATTTCTCAAAAAGCCAAGTTTAACAAGTCCTTTAACTCCAATAGGAACAATGTATATTCTTTCTGAAGTAGAAATTCTCAAAATACATAAAGCTTTCTACCAGTTTCAACTAAATAAGTAGCACCATCCATCAAAAGTAATGCACTTTAATAATTTTTCTTCATTCTAAAATCTTCACAAATGTTAAATGTACTATTTACTAGAGTATATGTCGATAAGGTAGTGTGTAAACATTAATGCCATCCTATACAGATGAGTTAGATTAAAAGTAATGAATGCATGTTCTCATTTTCGTTATTGCAATAGTAAATATATCAAACAAAAAACTTTTGTAGCTTGTGATCCCATTATGATCCCAACATGAAACTTTGAGGATTAATTAACAATAATATGAGCAATTTTTGAGATTTTTTTCAAAATTTTAAAAACTTGGCTTTTTGAGAAATTTAAATTTTAAATTTTAATTTAAATTTAAATTCTTTAAAAATTTTTCAAGTCATCATGTGTTGTATATCATATGAAAGCCCATTAAAAAAGGTTTAAAATAACACCTTGCACATATCTCTAGCTTAATTAGGTGAGTAGCAAGTGTAATTTAAAGGTATGCCGATAGTGTACTTTTTAGACAAATCTGGCAACTTTAAAGCCTTATAACTCCCAAACCAATTATTATTTGAACATAAGATTTGGGGATTTTCTTTATTACCATGAAGTCACTTACTATACCAAATTTAATCAAAATTGGAGGGGTCAGGTAGAAACCTTGTGTTGATTTGGCATGGAATTACCCAAATATATTTTTAAAGCAATGTTTGCCAAAATACGAACTATAAAAATTTATCAAAATCAGCCTAAAGAGGTGAGACTATTTAAGCAATGTAGCTACTTCAATGTTCTTGAGTGAGAAGTAGCGTTAAGAAGAATCACAGTCACAATAGAATTGGAAATCACTTTTACTGTAGTAAATACTGTTATATATACAACGGTATTCTAATTCTCCCTAAACAAGTAGAAATGTAGAGGATTGTTGCTTGCGTAAAATTACCACGACGATCACAGTCGAAAAAAAGATTAAATAATCTTACAAATATTTTCAGGGTGCAATGCAAACCCAATTTATAGTTCTGTCCGAAATATTTCCTTATGTGAGCGGACTTTACGAGTCTCCAGAACGTAATCACCAAAAAGCTGTCTACGGTCAAAAGTCATGGAAGCCTCCACAGGGTCAAAACACTTCCGTAAAAAATGTCGAAAAGCCCCAAGTAGCAAAATTCTAGGATTTTTATACCTGGGGGTCAGTTACGATTCCAGTTACCCGAGAACTCCAGCTAAGGTTACAGCTAGTTTTTTAGTTGAATTCTCTTTCACTATCTGTCCTGATTCCGGCTTCAAAATGCAATCATCTGGAATCATTACCGCAACCGATCAGGGGCGTGACGCCTATTCAAACTGTCAACATCCCAGACACGGCGTCGCTGCGCTATTGTAGCCGGATCGAAACAGGAATCATTCAGATCAGCTGATTTTGATCGTTAGTTCTGGACAAAGGGGGGTCTTCACAATATACTATACTGTACTGCATTGAACTACACTGTACTATACTATACTATACTTTACTGTAAAGTTTTCACATATTAGACGCAAAAAATAAGTTTTTTTACTGTTATTCTAGTTTTTTATTCGTGTTTTGAAAAAAAGGGGGGGGACACTAATAAATAATTGTGCAAGACGTATATAGTTGATATTTAATTGTAAAAATAATGTTTGACAAACCAATACTAAAGAGTTATTCAAAACAAATACAAAATTATCATGTAATGTTTATCTTAAGAGAAAATAGTGCACATCCAAAATCAGTAATGTGATTTGTTTTATAGAATCATATTTTATATATTAAATTCATTTTTAGTATTTGCAATCGATAGATTTGAGAGCAAGAGTAAAATATTTAATAGCATTAGATGTCTTTTACTTAACATTTGGGATAAAAACTTCTTTTGGCCTCTATTAAAGTTTATCAACCCATAGTGCTGAAATATACAAATTAACATTTTATAATATACTTTTGAATTAAATATATACCAAAATCCGAAATATAGAAAACTATCAAATAGCAACCTTTAGAGACTATTTAAAACAATAAATATTTGTGTAAGAATTGAATAGCCGAAATTTAATTTTAAAAATAATGTTTGACAAACCAATATGGAAGAGCAAAATAAACAATGTAAAACAAACACAGAATTATTATGTCATGTTTATCTTAGGAGAAAATAGTGCACATCCCAACAATATCGAAAAAATGATCATATTTGCTTTACACCAACCTAATTTGTTTATTAAAATTGCTTTTCAGTATAAGCAATCGATAGATTTACCCGTAATATGTCGTTGTGTCAGGGCATAAGAATTCGAGGAATGAAGCAGTTCTTGTCGTTTAGAAATGATTTCGGCTTTATGCAAAACAGCGCATTTTTGTGCCTTTCTAAATTCGAAGTTATTCTGCCCGATGCCTCATAAATATTTATTCCTTGGCTGAATAAATGGAAAGCACCCTCAATCGTTCTGATAAGCGCCCGAGCTTTTGAGGAATTGATTCAGTTGCTGATATAAACTTAATTCATGTTTAGGAACCTAGGAAACTTCGAGAATCTGCTGAATAAAATTCTAAATTTATCAAATGCTCGTTGGCTCCCGTCTAAATATTTTTCTTCTAGAAAGGCTTCAGATAAAAATTATTAGCAATTTATTATATATAAGCGTATATACGAGGGTTACAACTTTAGTCGTGGTAACTGTTTATTTACATGGAATACAAAAGTGAGTCATGTCACCATGATTTACAGTTCTTTAATTAGTCTTCAGCATTGTGGATAACCCGTTTCTAGCTATGTGGAAGTGGCAGAATACCTGTAGCACCGCTTGTTCTGTTGATAGTTCGAATGGACCGGTCTATTGCCTCAATAATCTTTGGAACAATTCTGAAGACAATGCCATAAAGTGGTTCCTTCATCTTAAGAATTAAGTAAGGGCTTAGAATTTGCAGCACAGTCGTATGTGCAAATCCTGTCTGTCGGGCCACCTCACGAATCATTTGTCGTCTATCCCTGCCCATTAGTGCGGCAACAGCCTGCACTTTTGCTTCGCTGACACTAGGGCAACTTGGTCGATGCATGTCTGCCCCATTTTAACGTCCTTGATTGGAGGTTTTGCCCATCTTTCTACAGTTCCGCAATGCAGATTCCCCACAGGCCTCTTGAAGCCCTAGATGACATTGTCGTGCTGTAAGATCTATAGCACATTCAATTTTAAACGAACTTCGTTGTTTTTGTTTTGAAAACATCACGAGAACACTTACTTTAGACTGCAAGCTAATAAGAGGATATGTTCTTAGTGTAACTAACCATGAGAGTGACATAGCAAGGACGAGTCTTTTTGCTGAGAGGTAAGGTAGGTATGTAGCTTATGTGTGGTACAGGCGATATTCTTTCCTTTTGTTGCTTAGAGTTTTTATAGCAGTGTTGCCACTATTAAAGTGCCACCCTTGTATACACAATGATAACATGCAGGTTACCGAAATTGCCATTATTTGTGTAAAGTATATTGGCAACGCTAGAATATAAATGTGATTTTGGTTTGATTGATGACTGAGGGCATTTAAAAACCCTCAGGGTTTTTTGCGGTAAAAGGAACTTCCCTGTTTACTTCAAGTGTAAAAATGAAGAGGCCTCTACATAACCCCTGTTAAACTAACTGTATTAACTTGGTACTAGGGGATTTTATGAGGAGACCAACTTTCGTCTTGGATGTACTTAAAGCGAACAATCTCATGGATGTAACCTGATTCAAATCAGAGGGGGTAAGCAAAAAAAATTTAAAAAAATGTAAAAATAATTTAGGAAACTATCCATCTTCGTACTCCGTCATGTTTAGAATGTAAAATAACTCTAAAACAATGGCAGATAATGGCCGAATGGTTAGTGCACTAATCTTCAGTACCGGAGTTCGTAGGTTCGAATCCCACTGTGACATGGATATTCGCAGCCGTTCTGAATCGACTTTAAGACACACGAAATGCATCTTAAGATACCCTCTGACACATGCAAGGAATTCTGGGCAGAGAGCCTAATCAAAAACCCGGTACTGATAAGGAAGGCCAGGAGCCTGGTTGACTGGCTCACCGCTAATCAAGGCGCCATCGTGCGGCCATGCAGATTTTAACCTAAAACCACACCGCAAGGGGCAAAATACCCCTTCAATAATGGCCATCACAACTGCCCTGGGCATTATTGCTTCCTCACCACTAACACCTGCTCTCATGTCAGAAAGTTCCATGGAACCGGATCAACCGGATTTTTCCTGGCAGGACTCTTTTTCACCTTCACTGCATTGGTTGTACTTATTTGTCTAGAGACATTTTTGATTTTAAATTTTATCGGAATGTACTTGCCCCTGAAGCATTATGCAATATACTGAATAATTCAACACTTACAATAACTGTGGTCTGGTTACAGGTAGTACACATAAGCAGTTTCCGGTATTGTTGTGTTGCAAAAGAGTAGAATGCTCAACCAGACTTTAAACACTGGCAAACTAATTTGCTCAATACTTTTATTTCCAGTTACAGTGTGTCAAGTGTCTTTTCAATATTTCTTTCACACGTGACCCTCCAGAAGGGGTAGGAAATATAACCTTCAGAAATTTATAGTAATAGTGTACGGGATCGCTGAGCGGTCTCGATGTCCTAATTCCGTTGGCTTGTCATTCCCTAGTCATTTTGGATATGACGTAGCATGGGTTCAGAGAAATAAAGCAGTCTTGATGATGCAAGAACTAGACGTCCGTAGATGTTTTAAGTATTTAAAAACAAAGCTGATTTATTTACAAAAAATATTATTTAAAGTTATTTGCGGATGTTACTTTCATCCGATGCAGAAAAAATCAATCAAACCACTCCGGCAAAATCAGAGCATATCTCTCCAGGAGAAACTACCTATTCGTCTCAGAGTTCAGACGGGAGTGACTCCCGCTTTTTCTTTCTCCACCAGGAAACTTCGGTTTTAAGGGAGATCCCTCCCCGCCTTTTGACCTTTGTCCTTGGGATAACCTAAGAGCCCTTGGCGTCTATCCAACTCGGTCACACAAAGCATCTTTCCTTTCTTTGTCGGTGCGTTCACAAACGCCTCGCTTGACACATTCCAACACTCCGGGTGTCAAGAAGATCACTGGCACAATACTATCGTTTCCAATTGTTTGGCGTTTGCAATGTTTCACGTTTTACAATGCATAATAGTTCGCTTTTACAAACGGTCGTCTTCAACACCGACAGAGACGGACGCGACACTTACAAACAGGGTCGGTTGTGGGATATTAGTTGCCTGAGTGCAAAATGGTATTTTGACTCCCCTATCAATATTTTGGTGCCTACTACCAACACGGATTCGCAGTAGATTTATGACTTCGATTTATAATTAACCCACGGTGTAAAAGTTTACTAATATGTTTACACGACTCCTCTATATAATTGATTAGGATAAAAAGTTTTTAAAAACTTGACATCATATATTTATTTTATATTTATTCTAATGGATATCCTATCAAATTGGAACAAAATGCATACAATTCGTTTCAAAATTATGTATTATATTTTACATTTTACATCTTATTAAAAGCCTGTCTCAATGATTTCATTGGTATATCTGCCATTTTTAAGTAAGGTTTTTCATTTAAAATGACTTTTTTAAATTAATCTCTTCTCAATCAATCTCTTTTTTAAATAACAAAATTTATGAAGAAGTATATTCATTAAAAGTTAACACAGGTTTATTACAACATTTATTCTTAGTACATGAAGCTTAAATATAGTTTTTTCCCCCCATATTGATGGGTCGAGGGAATATTATAATATTTGAAACATAGTTAATATATATGAAATTATATAGCAGTCAATTGAGGATTAACTTTATATTTTACATTGCTCGAAAGAGAATAATATACTCAGATAGCATACATACTTGCAGCAAGTTTGATTTTTTCTTGATAATATCTTGTCATAACAAATTTGAAGCTACAAACTTGCCGCAAAACTCCTGCAAGTTAGACGGAACATAAAGCGACCATTCTTTGCAACGGTTTTTTACTAAAAAACTGAGCAACCTTGTCAGGACAACCTTGAACCAAGCAAAAATTCTTAGACTTGTTGCAATTTTGTTTCAAGCTTGCAGACTTGTCATGCTGAACTTGCTGCAAGTTTGCAGGCTTGCAAAGCAAGAGTGCTGCAAGTCTACTGCAAACTAAATTTTCTATCTGGTATAGTAGTTGACTTACAGTTATTGCTGGTGAAATTATATAGTAGTCAATTGAGGATTAAGTTTAATTTAATATGATATACACGGAACTTTGTCCTGGTCTAGAAGGTTAACAAAAATTAACTTACAATCGAAAACTTATGAGTACCAATAATCGACAATTAGTTCTATTCAAATAATTTACATATATGTATTTAAAAACAATGTATTTTGATTGAATTATATATGCTGCATTATTGAGTTATCATTTAATAAATTTCTGTAATGAAATAATAAGTTTCAGCAAAATGTTGTTTACGCGAGTTGAGTACATTAAGATTATTGCTCGATAAAGGAGATTAATTTTAACATACACATGTATCTCCTTTCCCATAAAAAATTGTTCCCGTGGGACTTCATCGCAGAATTGCTATTGTTACCATTAGTTTTTTTTCATAGCATGATAATAAATGTGGGGTATGGCAAGTCATAAATTCCTAATGCCAAAGATCATGAGTGGTGGATTCACTTTTAGTTCATCGTGTTAAATGCTTGGGCTTGAGGGCAGTTCATTTGGAAAGAGTTTACTTGCTAACTTATTACTTCGAAATATTTCAAAATATTCATTATAATAAATAATTTATCGCAAAACCTTTCCATTTGTTGAAATTCAGTGAAAATCGTAACTGTACGTCATATTCAAAAACCTTTTCTCAGTGCCAAGTACTAATGTATCAACAAAATTAAGGCAGAACTAAATTAGAATATTTAAAATCTTTCAGATTTTAAAGACTACTAGCTGCTTCGGTCTGGCTTATACATATTTCTTCAAAGAAGTTTTAGAATCACTATTAGAGATAAACGTATTAATAAAAATGTTGAATAAATCTTGCATGCTGCAGATTGTTGAAGAATAAGATAGTTTATTAACAATATACAAATACTGCAATACATATGTACATTCGTTTTATTGTTAGGCAACTACAATTTAAGGGGGTTAAATTCCAAGACTTTCTCTACTACATAGGTCAAACTTCTTTATGTTATGCATATATATGCTTTTAATGTCATTCGTGTAAACATTTCTTTGAAATATATTTTTATTCCTTAAATTTCGTGTTTTATAAATACTTTCTTCAAGTGCTTAAAATGCAAAAGAATTTTTTTTGTTCCATAACCGATATTACGCCTAATTTTTTCGGTGTATAGAACATGGGTTCCTTTTTTGATGTACTGGAGAACCAAGAATGGTGAAAATGGAGTTTTAGTCATTAATAAAGAATTCAGTCTTTTATCTCTATTATATAGGCTCAACTTGCATAAGATATTCGATAACTATATGTTGTACAATCGTTTAATAACTTAAGTGAAATTCTTTCCCGTACATAAGTACATCGTTTGCCTAATACTATTTGGGACATTAGTGTTTTATACATAAAAATGAAGTTTTAAATAACGTATAAATCGCAATATAACAAATTATTTTAAAATGTATCCAAAAAATCCTTTAAAATATCTGAAAAATAATACATTTAATTGTAATAAACTTCCAATTAATCATATTCTTCCTATTTTATTATCCTCAATCAAGAGTTTAATTGCTTTACTTACGAACCCCACTGGCGATATTTTGTAGTGGCGCACATATTTAAAGTCTTTCAGATATTAAAGACTATTGATGAATGTCACACAAAATATTTCGGTTGATAAACATTAGTTTATTTTAGTGAACATTTATAATCATTTTTACTATTACGGTTTAGGACACCATCTCACACGGGTGCGACTTCTAACACACCGAATTCTTTCTTTTTCTCGTGGAACATGACAAATCCCCACCTAACGGCGTGAACCTCAACAACTATTTTATCAGTATTTACTAATTTAAAAATAATGTAACGTTGGCCTAGTGTTTGAGAAAGAAGAAATTAAAACTCATTAAAAACACATGGATAAATATGTCTTGATTAAATTATTTTATATTGTCACGTGGTGAATTCAACGAAAACACTCAAGACCAACTCAAGATTTTATTTCCCCGCAACTGAAGAAATCCATGCTTATATACAGTTTTGGAACCTTCCAGACTTTGAATTCCCGCAGAAAATTAGGAACTATAATTAACATAAATTTGTATGATCAGATTAAATTAACATAAAATAAATTCAAATTAAAATCAATTTTTAATGGCAACTTGCCTCGCTTGCTTTTGAACCCAGATCCTTCCGTACACGAGTCCGCTGCATTACCGACTGAACCACGATGCCCTTGATGGAAAGGAACGATTTTCACTACAATATTTTAAATGCCTAAGCAATACAACTGGAATACAACTTATCATTTGTAGATATCTAAGACTCGTCTAGACTCGGCGGCGGCCTTAAAAAAATGGCGTTGATTTTCCTTTTTTTTCGTGTCGCTCCAAAAAATGTCTCTCCCGCAAGCATCGGATGTCAGCAGAGTTCACCCTCTTCTCTCCTCTGGTAACAACCTTGTCCTCTAAAAAAATCCGACTGCCCCCGCGGAGAAAAAAACAGGGGCCCATTCAAGAACGGAAGGGTCAGAGTCCCGCCAAACCGACGGGCCCTTCTATTGGTTCGGGGGAGACCGATGTTTCTTTCTAGTTCAAACCGGTCCTGCCCTGTATGTCTTTGACGAAGGCTTACGAGAAGGGGTAAAAAAAGCTGAACTGAATGTAACTTATTGTTACAACTAAATAACTATTACCTTCCAAAATATAACGTTTGGGTGATCCTAATGGAGTTTATCAATTGTTCTTTTCATTTTATTATTGATTAAATTCTTTAACTAAGCTACAATGGATTTTCTTGAATTCCATATATAGCATGGTACACAAAAGCAACCGGAATGATGATGTAGCCCTCCCACATGTTATTGATCACCCTCTGTCATACTTGTACTGGGTATCTCTAAAAGTCAGTATGAGGAAACTTGTGTCTTTATGATTAAAAGTATGACCCAATTTCTTTTTTTCTTATGTCCTTTTTATCTCTCCCCTCGAAATCATAATTTTTAAGTTATAAAGTTTTTTCTACATACGTGTGGTAGTGACATTTTCCTCTCTTATAAAAAACTGATACTGAGGCACACACAATGTACAACCTTACCTATAACCACGCGACCTGGATCCACGCTGACCGAGAAGAGACTGCAAAGAAATGGCTCAACAGGAATTTTCTATACCTTTTCAGAAAGAGCCGGGTTGTGACGTCACAAATCACGTGCACCAATGGGGCTTAAATTACGAACCAGGGTTGCCACTACAAAGTTGTAATGCCAAAAGTCGCCAGCGATGTCAGACATCGCAAGAAAAATCACCAAGTTTGGCGACAAAATCCGCGGTGTGTGTATCGAATTTGTACCGCTGAAACATTTTTTTTTTCAATTTGAAAGATGAGAAAGTAGCAAAGCTACAGGATCTTAGACAGTAAATTCCAATCGTGGCCTTTGCGAGGAGAATCGGAGAAGGATCCAAATGGAAAATCTTAAGCCAATAGAATTTGAGAGAACAGGCCAATGACAATCTTAGAAGTGTGATCCACCAAAGTGTGGCTGTGACAGTAGCTGCTGCAGTAGATTCAGGAAACTTCGGTTCTAGGGGAGATCACCCCCCCCTTTTGACCTTCGTCCTTGGGATAGCCGAAGAGCCCTTGGCGCCTGAACAACTCAGTCACACAAAGCATCTTTCCTTTCTCTGTCGGTGTGTTCACAAACGCCCCGCTTGATATCGCCAACAGTCCAGGCTTCAAGAACAACATTACTGGCACAATACTGTCGTTTCCAATTGTTCGGCGTTTTACAATGCACAATAGTTCGCTTTTACAAACGTAGACACCGACAGAGACGGACGTGACGCTTACAATACCAACTATGTCATCATTACATAAATCATGTCGTACCATTAATGTAATGACCTTTTTATAGACATAAGTTAAAAATTGGTAAAAAGTCAAAGTAATATCCACATTTATTTGCAGGTTTACGTTTCCCACCTTGGACATGCTAGCCGAAATGATATTGGCTGTGATGGATCATTATGGGTAAGTTTCAATTGGCTTAAAGTTTACCTTTACACGCAAGATCTTACATTTAATGTAATTAATAAAACTTATTTTAGGTTAAAACATTTCATTGGACTGGGTGTCGGAGCTGGTGCTAACATCCTCGCTCGATTTGCTGTAAGTTTAAAACTAAGAATGCCCCACAGCATTCAGGACTAAGTATTTTATTTGAAATGCATTTTTAAATTAACCATTTTATAATGTAAATTTTTTTAGTATTATTAATTAACATTATTAGTAGAAAGATTTGTTGGTTTTACAAGAGAGGTCCGTTAATAACGGTACAAATGGCTGTTATATGAAGAATGTATGTGCAATATTCAGTCAAATTGTATCACTGGATACAATAAAGAGAGTAGTGCTAGACTGAGGAGTCGTTTTGTATAAGACCAATTAATCTTCCTCAAAGCAGCAAAGAATGAATCGCAAAACTTTGATAAATTTAGATATGTGGATTATAAGATTTTACCAGACTGAAATTCATCACAAATTGCATTGTGTTTACAGGCAGCACGTTTCAAACCAAAAGTAAGTCAACTTTTAACCCCTTTCAGGTTCATTTTATTTCAGGATTATGGGTCAAAAAATGTCAATTTTTTATGCTTATTTTCATACATACATAGCTTTTTTAATGTAATAGCATCATTCGCATACAAAAATTACTAAAAATTAATGTAAAAAAATCAATTTAAATAAATGAGTAATTTACCTGTATAGTTGGCTTTCTGTAAGGCAGAAATCAAGGCTTTTTAGTCAATTCACACTAACTATAAATATGAAGCTTAGAATACCTAGCTTTTATCTTGAATTAAATTTTATTTATATCCTATGCATTTACATAAATGATTATGAAATTATTAATCAAAATTTGGTCGTATATGATACAATCGATAACACGGTACTGTCCAGAGTCCAAGATCGCGATCTGCACAGTAGAACCTTGTTTCTCTCCTTACCTTCTACTCTCTACTGTCTCTCTTTGAGCAGCAGATAATCTAGTAGCCAGAAAAGTAAACAAAAGAAATCGAAACCATAAAAATCACCTGTAAAATAATTCGGGAAAGACTGATTGCACAATGCAAAATTTCACAGTGCCCGAGCTACACTCGGGATGATCCAGGATGGTACCTTTCGCCTGCCCGAGTTCAGTTCGGGAAAAACTTGGAAGGGATTAATACCGAAAATTTGAAGATGAATTCCATATGTCAAAACAAACCAGACCATGGTATTTTGAAAAATCTGTAATACTTTATCCTTTCTCTCTACTTTCCACGGGCAACTCAAATGTAGTAAAAATTTGCTCATCCCGCGATTTTCGCATGTGTTTTTCTTCCTTACTAAGAAGCACATTCCGACTTTTCACCGTTTAACCAATGGAATAAATTATATACAATATTTCACATTTAAATAGGTAATAAATAGAATTATATGACTAGAACTATATCTATATTAGATAATAGAATTATAGATAGTATGATATAAATAGAAATAAATGTATTTCAATTGAAATTTAGTAAAAAATAATTATGTGATAACACCTGAAATTACTTTTTCTAATAGCTTAGTTTCTCATGAAAATGTAATATAAAAAAGTATCAGAAAAAAATTAGTATTTCAATTAATTTAATATATATATATAAAATTTATATATATTTATATATATATATATATATATATATATTTTTATATATATATATAATATATAATATATATATATTATATATATATATTAAACTATGCAACAAAAAAACGCAATTTTTAAAGAGATCTGGGTTTACAAATTGAGCAGTCATTAAGTGACTTGACAAACAGTAATACCATGAAGTGATATTTAAACTAATGCCACATTGGGATAAATGTTTCCCCATTTACGAGTATCATGGTTAAATAAAATAAAAATGTGTAGTTTTGGTGAAATGTACTTTTTTTAAGTTATAACTGTCAATGTGCACCCTTATTTTCGGACCACTCTCTTATAATATATGTATATATCAGAGTTGGGGTACCTGTGGCATTTATGAGTTTCTTATGCGACCTTCATAACGTAGTTCTTTCATTAATTAATATTAAATTATATAGATAATTATAGTTTGAAATTTAATATAATTAAATAAAGAATTTAAGCTTCAGAGACAACTTACGATAATAATCAATTCTAAACGCCATCTGATGTAAAACTGTAAAACTACTAAACTATTTGAAGTGGTATTTAAACATGAGTTAATTTATTAATCTAATAAGTTATTTACTACCCTTATATGAACACAAAAACATTTTATATTGTAAACTTTTATATTAAATAATATTATTTTATATTAATTTTTCTTTTATTACTTCTATAGAAAGCAATAAATAGATAAACGCGTACAGAAATTATAATAATTTCCCCAAAATCGCATTTATTAGTATATCAACTTATGTGGCTTCCTTTTTTACCGCCTAGTTAAAATGTGGACTCTAATGGTGAAAAGGTTCCCTACCTCAGATATATATAGTATATTTTTTTATAAAAACAAAAATTCTCATTGAATTCCTTTAATTTAATACTACAGTAATTCTAAAAATATTTCTTTAGATTAAATAATAATTTTGTTTCTTTCTTGTGTTGCTTTGGATATTTCGTAATAAAAAAGTTAACTTACATGTCTTTTAAACTAGAACACCGAATGGATTCCAAACCATGTACACTGTTTTATAAAATCCTATAATATGCTTCTATAGATATCTCTATTTACACACACATATATATACATCGAATAGCCATTATATTATGACCACTCTTCAATTAATAAAATACAATGGCCTCTTCTAGGAACAAAAAGATTCTGCATGAGCAGCTGATATTGGAGTATATAAAACGGCTATGCATTGTGTTTCCAAACATAGCTGGATTAGTGACATAATTGGAAAAGCGGTTGATTTATCGGATTTCGATAAAGGTCAAATCGTACTGAGATTGTGAACATCAATATCAGAAACGGCGGGTTTAGTAGGCTGCTCACGTGCAGTTGTTGTGAGCACATATCGAAAGAGGTGTATGGAGGGTAAAACGACAAGTCAAAAATCATCAGTGTATCGTCCACAACGCATTGATTCCAGAGGAGAGCGGAGATTGCTACGCATTGTTCACCGTGACCTAAGAGCTACAACAGCCGAAATCACCACCAGCTACAACATTGTCTACCCAGACAGTGTTTCTCAACACTCTGTGCAGTGTACATTGCTGTGTATGGGCCTAGGCAGCCGGAGGCTGAAGTATGTCTCTGCACTGACGATACATCATCGCCATCTGCGTCTACAGTGGGCCAAAAAACATCTGAATTGGACTTCAGTAGAATGGAAGAAAGTTGCATGGTCCGAGAGTCACGTTGTCTGGTTCATCACATCGATGGGCGTGTGATGTCCGATTTCCAAAGGAAAGCTTGTCTCTGGGATACATAGTTGGACGGAGAGAAGCCGGTGTCGGGGGTATTATTGTTTGGACAATGTTTTCATGGAGCACATTAGGACACAGAATCCCCTACCCTAGAACAATCCCTGACGTCTGTGCGCTAAATGAACTTCGTTGCAGACCCCGTCCAGCCCTTCGTGGCAACAGTATTTCCGGTGGAGGATGGTGTTTGCCAACCGAATAATGCACCCTGTCATAAGGGTCGAATCGTTAGGGAGGGCTTCGAGGAACATTTTAGTGACTTTCAAGCCATATCCTGGCCTCCAAATTCACCTGATATTAATCCAGTAGAGAATTTGTGGTTTTATCTGGAAAACCCAAATTCATGCTGCCACGCTACCCCCTAGCAATTTGTGGGAATGCAGGGCCAGTTGGCGAGCGCTTGGCACCAGTTACCTCAGACTACCTATGAGCACCTTGTGGAATAAATGCCACGCCGAGTGCTGGCATCGAGAATGGTCCTACATGTTTTTAATAAGGGGATCATAATGTAATGGATGTTCGATGTATTAATATATATATATATATATATATATATATATATATATATATATATATATATATATATATATATATATATATATATATATAGACACACACACATATATACATATATATAGAGATATACATATACATATAGATACATATATATAGACAAACACACACATATATACACACATACACACTCACAAACACACACACTCACACACATATATATAATATGCATACACCCACACCACAGTAACAAAAGTATAACTACACTTTATACTAAATTATATATTTGTATTATATTCTAATTATCTGGATACAAAATTAGAATATAAAAATGAAATTTATAACACATGTGTGAATGTGCATGTAAGTATATATTTATATACTCACATATATTATTTATGTATGTGTAGTGTATTATAGGTATGCATGGGTCGACGTTTTTAATAGAGCAATTAGATAGATTCTGAGCGTTCTAATGTTAGTTTAAATCCCAATCAAACCTTTCTGCCCCAAATAGGGAATAAAACTTCATTTATTTCTGCAGTGAAAGTGGAAATGCGTGAGTTAACAATGTTTGCGAACTAATTTCCCTAATTACTTTTCATCTCCATCTTTCAGCTGATGTATCCTCATTTCGTTGATGGTTTGTTCCTTATAAATTGCCCCTCCACTGTTGCCAGTTGGACTGAGTGGGGTTATCAAAAGTTGAATACTATGTATCTGAGGAATTCGGGAATGACATCTTCTACACAAGAATACCTCATGTGGCATCACTTCGGAAAGGTAAGATACAGTGCTAATCAATGTGGGATTTTTATTATTGTTATCTAGGTTAACAAGTTTTCATACTAATATAAAGTAATTTTCAAAATGTTGGATCAAATCTCTTCTTTGTATGGGAAAAAAACATAATGAGGTACTACATTCTTTCCTTAAAATGGCACTTTAAAAGAATTTAACACAGCAAAATTTTAAATATTAGGAACAGATGAATTATAGACGCTGGGCCCGTCTGACATGGTTTTATTTTTTGCGACCAACAGAAAAACGCGTGTTTGAAAAATCGCCAAGTAAAAAAAACATGGCGGCGGTACTCGTTTTTCACAATTTATAGCATTATTATACCACAATTTATAGAACGATTCACAGCTTATAGAATTATTAAAATAGCATAATAATTATCATTTTTTACGTTATTTAAAAACTAAATAACAGATTAGTAATATTTATGTTATATATCAACACAGCATAAATACAATATATATCGTTTAATAATATATTTCATAATAAGCACTAATATTATAAAAAATCTAACATGTGACGGGGGTTTCCTCCTCAAACTCCCCTTGTAATAAAGGAAAGGCAAAATAAATTTAATAACAGACACACCAAACTACTTATCGACCCTTAAAACCGCCAAAAAATTGCCAAATTTGGCAGAAAAAAAACACGGCTTCTATAATGCATCTGTACCAAATATTATATAACTTTCACTTCATTTAACTTTCCCTTTGATATCCATTTATGGCACGAGCCCAGCGAAGATCAATTGTGCTGTTCGTAGGTACCGCAAGTCTGAGTTCTAATCTCGCCTGGGGCACGAATGTCTGAAGGCATTCGAATTTGGCTTTAAAAATAGGTCCTGGTTTCATTAGCCCTCTTGTAGATTAACAGTATACTAGAACTAGTCCAAACCAGTCTGTTTGCGGCATGTAAAATATTCTACAATGAATGATGGTGTGAAGTCCCCCCTTTGTTCGGAACACTAAAGTCCGAAATTAGCCGAACTGGGTCTGTATCCTTAACTAGAGTTCTTAGTTAACTGGGACCGTAACTAACCTCCAAGTATAAAAAGTCTAGAATTTGGCGACTCGGGGCTTTTCGACATTTTTTACGTAGATGTTTTGACCTCGTGGAGGCTTCCGCGATTTTTGACCGGAACCAGATTTTTGGTGATTACGTTCGGGAGACTCGTAAAGTCCGCTCACATAAGGAACGGCAGGGTCTCGGACACCGAACGGGAGATAGATTGGGTTTGCATTGTACCCTGGAAAGGCCTCCCAATTTGTAAGATTATTTAATCTTTTTTTCGACTGTGATCGTCGTGGTAATTTTACGCAAGCAACAATCCTCTACATTTCTACTTGTTTTGGGAAAATTAGAATCCCGTTGTATATATAACAGTATTTACTACAGAAAAAATAAAAGTGATTTCCAATTCTATTGTGATTGGGATCCTTCTTCACGCTACTTCTTCACTCAAAGAAAATATTGAAGTCGTCACATTGGCTTAAATAGTTTGGCTTTCGCTGTTTTGGACCGGAGTCAGCTTTTTAGCAACTACGTTCGGGAGACTCGTAAGGTCCGCTCATATAAGGAACGGCAGGGTCTCGGACACCGAACGGGGGATAGTTTGGAAAAACCCTGGGAAAGCCTCCCCATCGTGTGAGAATATATAATTCATTTTTAAGACTGTGATCATCATGGAATATGTTGTCCAAGCAACAATCCTTTACATTTCGAAATGTTTTGGGATATTAGAATCCCTTTGTACATAGCCAGTATTTACTCCAGAAATAAAAGTGATTTCCAATTCTGTTATGTCTGTGATCCTTCTTCACGCTACCTCTTGACTCAAGAACATTGAAGGCGTCACAATGCACACCGAACAGGTGAGATGTTTCTCTTCGGTATAGGAATTCGTAGTTAGAATTCCACTGCTGATATGGATGTTCATATCCTTTTGGAATCGTTTTTAAGTAGTAGGTCTCATTATCCCTCATGTAGAGACATTAGACCACAACACTGCAGACCAAACCAAAATAACTAGCCTATATTAAACCACGCTTTTCAATTTTCAGGGCACAATGCAATTTTTCTACCCTCCACCCCCATGCAAATTTATAGCTATCTATATATATATATATATATATATATATATATATATATATATATATATATATATATATATATATATACATATATATATTTAAGTTATAATAATTACAGTCATATAAAAATTATAACATTGAATTAGCTAATAGGTTTAAGAAATTAGCATTAAAGTAATATTTAAAATCAAGAACACCAAATTTTCATTTTACGTAATCATTATTATCTCTGTTTAGTCATGCTAAAAGTTAATTACTTTTAAGGACTTAGAGTGACCCCCTTTTCTAATTTTTACCTTGTCACACTCACAAGCTCTGTGGTGCAGAAAATAAATATTAATAATAGAGTTAAAAATAATTTAAATTGATGAAATGATTTAATGGTTTATAGTGGTACGTTGCTAATAATCTGTCTTATAAATATACAATAATCCCTAGGATAAAAAGAGCACCAAGTTCGTTGAGGAAATTAATTATCAAGTAAACAGTAAAATTAAAGTAAATAGGAAACTATATAGTTCATGACAAACACAATTATCTCGCATAGTAATTTATTAAAACTTAACGAAAGGGGAATTGTGCATGTGGATTAAAAATTATACTGAAGAAGTTCAAATGAACAATGTAATGAAGATTTTTCACGTCCCTTCCTTACATATTTCCCTTGTGAGATATATATATATTTTACCCTACATTTTGCGGCTGTTTTTCGCATATTGCCCCTTGTAGGTGCAGCTGTAGCTGTTTTCTCACGATTGTAGCCTATCTTCTCAAACAGAGCCGCCCCCGATCTGGGATTAAGTTTCGGACCGAGCGTCCAATTCTGGCCACCTGCATCAGCAGCTCTTAAACCTTTCGACCATAATTTGGGCCCATCCGCTCATAATCTGACAGTTTCTGTAGCCATAAGTTTCTGTTTGAGATAACAGCCACTCCTTTGAAAGGTGCCTCGTTGTGGTGTGTTGCCAAGCTCCGCTCCGCATTGTTTTTGGTGAATGTCCACCACCGGAGTGTCGCCTCATTGTGATTGGGTTTTTGTTCTCCGCGCTCCTTGTTTCGACGTTTCATTGGTCAGAGCCGCGAGAACCCTACTCTCCTGGTGAGCTCGGAGTTTTCTTGGCGCCTGGAAACCCTCTTGCTGGCTGTGTTTCGGTGCTTTTGGCGTGAGCGCAGCTTAGAAGTTTTTTTATATAATTTTGCGAGACGGAGAGACAATGCGATGAAGTTTCAACACACGTACCGACGCGTTTTTTGGATAAAAAATATGTTTCCGTTGGAGCCACCTCGATCTTTGGCTAGCCTAAGCACTCTATCCTTGTTCTGCTTTACTGCGACGTTCCTGGTGTTATTTTTACTTAAAGCAACGAATTAATCTCCATCATATTTTATATAAAGCAACAATTTTATCTCCATAATACTTTTAAACAATGCAATTGAATGAATCTCAGTTAAGCACTATTAGATCAAGGCAGAAGTGGACTATGTTATTTGTAGATTGTAAAGTGAAGCAAATTATTTGATTGAATATTAAAGAAAAGGACGTCTCTCCATCCAGTCAGCGTCTGATTTTTATCTACCTGAGGTGACTCTTAAAATAAAGCCTCCGACTCTACATCACTTAACCTACATACAGTTCTCTTTTTCTACATGGAGTCCCGACTCTTCAGTATAAACAAAATATCACGAGGGAAATGAAATTAATTCAATGACATTGACGTAAAATTCAACTGTTATGCACAAAATAATGTCAAAGATATTGATTGAAATTTATCGGGACTAAATATTTAGCAGGTAAAATTTAAGCACAGAAATTGATATCAACTACTGCAAATTTTAATAGCCACATTATAAAATGATAAACAAAGGTAAAAACACTCGACTAAATTTTCGTGCACCCTAAAATTTTTGTGCCCAGGGCACATGCCCAAAGGTGAAATAATCAGACCCTGCTCTATGTTATTTCATTTTTCGGTAAGTGTAGAAAAAAATATTCTCCAAGGTAAACCGTATAAATAAGCCACCATCTTGTTTAAACCACAGAAACTGCAAAAGTGAACAGTGATCTCATGGGAAAACAAGCGATAAATAGGTCTAATCAGAATTTCTATAGATGAAAACCTAAATCAGAACTAGTACAAAAGTTTTACAAAACGTGTCTTAAGAGATAAGAAGGCACGTTTGATAAAAAAGAAAGAACTTCAAAAAAGTAAATGCGGAGAATATTGAAAGGAAATTCTTTTTACAGTTAAATAAAGGATATTTATGTATGATAAGTGCTACATTATTTGTTTTGCAATTACTTTATGATAAAAAAAAATTTTATCTGTGCTTATTTCAGTTGAAATCTACGTTTATTTGAAATTTGTTAAAGGAAATACTAGTATAGTTTTTAACACACTACCCGATGTACGCATACTTAGAATTTTTAACACAATCACCTACTTTTGCAACTACAAAAGAAGTATAATTTTTAAAATCATGTTTAAAACAAAATAAGTTAAGAAAGCTTTAGTCCTCTAGCTTTCGTAAGAGAAAATCAAAGAAAAAGATTTTTTGCGAATTTTATTTTCTTAAAATGATATTCTAAAGTATTCAGAAAAAAAACTAGTTTATTCACTATCATCATTTTAACCCTGGCGTAGTCGGTTATCTATTCAGAATGTAATTAGTCACGTGATTTTCATTTCAACTGTCGGTAGCAATGGGGTGGGGAAAATATAGATGCGAAAAATTATTTTCGTTGTATACCTATTCCAGTAAAAATAAAACGAGCTGTTTTCAAAGCCGTTGTTCGATCTAAACTCTAGAACATCATCTTCATCTTCTAATTCTATTGAGCTATTTTCCATTACTTAAAATACTATTTAAACTCCTCGGCGCAACAGCTCCTAGGGGGCCAGGGTCTATAGTACCAATCTCCGTTTACGTGACCAAGAGCCCTAGTTTGCGAAGTATATGTTCCGGTTAGGAGCTCACTCTTACGCGGAACCCCCAGTGTTTAATTCCCAAGCACGCTTGGTCCTCAATTCATCTATCCTGCCGAACGGTGGCCGATTGGTTAGGGTGCTGGCCTTCGGTTCCGGAGCTCGTGGGTTCGAATCCCACAGTGGCATGGATGTTCGTAGTCTTTCAGAATCGGCTTTAAGCTGTAGGTCCCGGTCTCATTAGCCCTCGTGTTGCAGAAAGTAGACCGTAGCACTCCAAACCAAACCAGCTCATCTACCCACTGAAAGGATGAGTCAACCTTGCCCAGCAAGGGATCGAACCTCGGACCTGTGTCGTGGGAAAGCAAAGCGCTACCCCAATGCCACTGGGTTTCTTAAATGCTGTTTAAATCATCAAATATTTGTAAAAATTTTCAATGGTTTCAATTTGAAAAAAACTGTAATGGCTTATCCAATCTGTAAAAATCAAAACAAACAACCAATTACCTAAATCATTTGTTTTTACCATTGTAATAAACAGAGCCACTTTTAACCCTCTGACTGCTCAATTTTAAACCGAAATCTCTCTAAAAATCGCGTATTTTTTTGTTGCATTGTTAGAGTATATATATAAATTGAAGAATTGAAATACTAATTTTTTTTCTAAAAAAGATTTTTTATATTGACTTTTATCATGAAAACTAAGCTTTCAGAAAAACTAATTTCAGATATTATCACATAAAAATTTTATTTTTTAATAAATTTCAATTGAAATACAGTTAATTTCTATTTATAACGTACTATCTATAATTCTATTATTTAATATAACTATAGTTCTAGTCAAATAATTGTATTTATTACCTAATTAAATGTCTAATACTGTATATAATTTATTCCTCTAGTTAAACAGTGAAAAGCGGTAGTTCTTAATAAAGGAAAGAAAAACATATGCCCGTGAAAATCGCGGGATGAGCAATCAGAGGGTTAAGCAATGTCTGCTCAACATTGAAGAAATATTGCCACTGCAAGGTCACTCCAGTCCAAGTAATCGGCTTTGGCGAAAGATACCGTAATACTTCGTCTGGTGTGGTAATCAACCTGTTAAAACATGGCGTACTGGTCACGGGGTTTCTCGTTAACAGCATGCCGTACTTTGTGGTCGGATCACGAGTATCTCGTTTTCAGGATTTTTCTTCTGAATCGATAACCAACCATAGAAAAATATTTTTGTTACGTTACCAAGGATGAAGTTCCCAACCAAACAATGTACAATGTTCGCCCAATGGAAAAAAAAGGAGCGAAACAAGATGCTGCTGCAAATTGTACTATAGCACGAGGAAATATGATTTAGCAAAAATCAGATTCTAAAGCATTATTCAAATCTGTGAAATAAATAATAGTTAATATGGAAAAAAATCTTATATAATAAATAGATGTATAAACTAAATAGTAAAATTGTTACTTACCTATATAATAATAAATTTTAAATTTAATTGTACCGATATATCTAATAGAATTAAATTTATCAATTTATTTAATAAATATAAAAATAACATTTTTTTCTAGCATTATGACTATTCTTTAAGCATCTCATATAATCATTTTATTTTATTAATAAATATTCTTATAATTTCATATTTATAAATGAATTACATATAAAAAAAATAACATTTTTATAATCGCGGATGAGCAATCAATAGCAATGTCTTAAATATTATAAGTGATAATTTTAAATTTAATCATCGATTATTTTTTGTGTAAGAAAATTTTATCATCGGTATTAACAATAATCTTTTCATATTAGCAGGAGTCTATTTCACGGATACGTATCTCTAACTTTAATTATATATATTTGAAATAAAAAGTTTGTTTGTTTGTTATACATAACCAAGGTTTGACTAAATGAATTCCAATGTGAAAATGAAAAAGGAGACAAAGTATGCATAAATTACTATAGCACAAGGAAATATGATTTAGCAAAAATCAGATTCTAAAGCATTATTCAAATCTGTGATTGGGTATAATAGTTGGAATAATTAAAAATTTACTATAGTCATAGATTATACTTCATGTAAATATAATATATAAGCCTCCTATTGCTTTCCAAGCATAAAGCCTTCTAAAATGTGCAGGCACTGTGAGCCCGCAGAGCACCGTGCGCATTGTCTTAATAATTTTATTAATGAAACTAGTATATAGCCTGTCATATGACGGTATCTGTAAAATTTTGTTAACCCTAACTCATCAAGAATCCAATATGGGTAACTCTGTCCATTCCAGGTCTTTTGACCACCGTGGAATGTAATTGGTTTAAAGACGTGGGTTCGGGGAAAATCTTCCGAAGTTTGCCGAAGTTCAACAGCGATACTCAGAAAGCGATGTCAGATAGAGAGGGGTACGGTTAAATCTCAAACAGCGAGCTAGCTAGATCAGTGATACAGCCATCAGCTATGTTTGAATGCCCCGATAGTTCCCAACCGTGTGGTTACGTATAAAAAACAAACACACCAACCAACAAACTTCTTAATTTTCAAAGATATATAACTTAAACGCTAGACATTTATTAGTTCGTGAAACAGACTCCTAAACTGTTATGAAAAAAATTTGTTGTGAATACCAGCGATAAAAGTTTCATTGCAACAAAAAATAATCGATGATTAAATTTAATCCAACAATCCAAGAATGCAATATTCAGATAACTATGGGTCGATCCCACCAAAGTCGTTTAACTCTAAGCGCGATTAATCTCTGTTTAAACGGAGAATTGCGTTCCTCCATTGGTTGGTGCCAGGGTTAATCGTGGCTAATCGTAGTTAGCTGTTAAACGACTTTGGTGGAATCGGCCCTTAAGCTACTATTATATAGGAAATTCATCAAAGTCGTGAGTCTGTTGGTCGGAAAACTCAAAATTTTGATATATTGAATGAATTGTTGATGTACTTTTATTTACTGAAACTGATTTACGTATCTCGGGGTAATCTTATCGCTTACCTGAATTTTTTTCTAGAGAAATAACTTGAATTTCATCTCTTTTTTAGACTGTCGAAGATAGGAACTACGACCTTATGCAGCTGTTCCGGCACTATTTTAATAAATCGGTGAACCCGTATAATCTTGCACTTTTTATAGATTCATTTATTCGGTAAGTGTTCTGAATTTTTGCTTTTAATGAAACAGCCATTATTATTGTTATTATCCTCTGAAAAATTATTTTACAACTATAAAAGTTTTACAGAAGTAATATATGCGTATCATTGCTTATATACAGGGTGTTTAAAAAATGACCGGTGTATTTGAAAAATAAATAAAATCTAATAATAAATTGAGTGAATCATTGATTTATGCATTACAAATTTTTGAATTAAGTTTCACGAAATAAACAATGACCATCAGCATGGGTCATCAGTATAAAAGCTTCTAAACTTTACACAATATGGAATTTTATACAATTATGGAATTTAAAAATATTTATTGCAGTATTGTAAAATTATTTTATAGTATAATTCTTATAATATTTATACTATTTTCATCACAAGATGAAAATTGAGTTTTTTACAGCACATGTTTTCTGTATATTTGACATTGCCTTTTAATTTCTATATACCCGTCGTTTCATATTTTATTTAAAATATGATTTATATTAAAATATTATGTAAAATAAATTATTGCTTACTTAAAAATTACTTTTTGCATGCTTTTAATTCACTTCGTATTGTTTTAGACGTACTGATCTACAGATTGTACGAGAAACAGATCCTTCTAAAAAGAAAAGTATTAGAAATTTCAGGTATTGTATATCCAATGATCTAGTTTAAATCAATAATAATCGTAGAGAATTTCACGCTTATTAGAAAAGTAAAGATAAATTAAGAATGATATTCAAACATTTTTTTATTTGATCTATTTTATAAATAGTTAAATCTCGTTTAATTTCCTTCATTTTCACTATTTTAATTTTTTAAAGTATAATCAAATTTTCTTTGATAGTAAACCTATATGAATTTATTATGAAAACAACGTCCTAAATAGTACTAGATAATAATTTAGCAACTAGGTTATAATAATTTTTGAATTTTGTGAATGAAATAATGAGAAGTAGAAATAATTAAAGCTTAAACTTTTTCATCACTTTAATTTTTGTAATATCTACAGTTACATAATTAGTGTTTGTAATAGCGATAACCTGGTTTCCTACCGGTAAATCACGAAATATAACTTCAAAAGTTTTACCAGTATTTGATTCTTAAAAATCATGAATTTTCGGTAGGTTGACTTATTGGAACTAATGAAATTTAAAGCTTGTAATTATTCTGGTTGGAAGCAACCATTTATCTTCCATACATGAAAGATAAATTTCAACTTTTTTCTCAACAACGTTTAAAATTTCTAATT
Organism: Pardosa pseudoannulata; assembly: GCA_032207245.1. Classification (NCBI taxonomy): domain Eukaryota; kingdom Metazoa; phylum Arthropoda; class Arachnida; order Araneae; family Lycosidae; genus Pardosa; species Pardosa pseudoannulata. The sequence continues at coordinate 97,153,095 of CM063509.1, forward strand.
CTTTTTAAAGTTGTGAGGGCCTAATGGTCATGGCTTTGATCTTCGGTATCGGAGTACGGGGTTAGAATACCACGGTGGCTTAGATATTCGTAGCCTTTCGGATTTGGCTTTAACCCTCCGAGTGGAACACACCGAGAAAAAAAAGTCTCCAAAAAATACGCTAAAGTTTTATTTTGTCAGTGACCAAAGTGTTTTACGATTTTTTACTTCAGCCTTTGTCGACCAGATTGAAATACGGTAATACCACCCTCGTTATTGCCCCTTTACTTCCGGTTATAAATAGATATATAAATAGACATTATAGATTGTTAATTTTTAATACACATAAAGCTCGTCAAGTCTCGAAGATCGTCCCATAAGAAATAATGGATTCTAAAAGTACGAATAATAATATTTTTTAAGAGAAATATTTATATTTTTTTACGAAAGTCATCCCATATATTAAAGTGGTGCAATTAGAGATACATCTGTTACCGCAAACGAAATTCTTCGAAATAGAGATTGACAAAGCCATGAGAAGCTATCAGCGTCTTTGTGTCTCAGGGAATAGGGGTGCATCCATCAATAAATCATCAAAGAGGGGTGCAGTTCCTAAACAATCGACCTGAACCTCCTACCTCAAAACTCCATGGGGGAAAGCGCTGGCAGAAATGTACAATACATCCATTTTCGGAACATTTTTGGAGGTCCAAAATTGTACGTGAAACCGGCGGAATTGTACGTGCGAACCGCTTAGAAGGTTAAACAGTAGGTCCCGATCTAATTAGACCTCGTATTGCAAAGACCGTAACACTCCAAGCCAAATCCTATTTAAAGTTGTTAAAATTCCTGTAAATATTTCAATATTAATATAACTTGAATTTAGATATTCCACCTGTAACTTATTTCCACTGTACTATTATTTACCTAATAGCTTTTGCTCTTGTTATGAGAGTTGACATTAATTTGAGATAAATAAATGTTTATACTATTGTTTGTTTCTTTTTTATCTGTATGGATGATAAATTTTTTCTAAGATTTGTGAAGAAGTTTTGGGAAACTAAAACTTATTTATTACATTTTGATATGAGGTTTTAAGTGTTAGACATAATTTTATCTAGTATTTTGTTAAATTAATAATTTCTTCTCTAGGTTTAAGAACAATAAAAAACATAAAACACAATTTCTAAATTGAAATTATGTTCTAAAACGAAAAAGAATTCATAATAAAGCTTTTTCAAACGGATTTTGTTTATATGTATGTGTGTGTGTGTCATGTTTGAAAACGTAAAATTAATAATTTAAGAGTTTATGAGCAGAAAATGCAGCACACTCTTTTAATGCAGATATATGAATCTGTAATAACTCATTATAAAAGCCCTTAATGCCTAAGGAATGAGAGAGTGTCTTAAGAAAGGGCTGCTGTATGAACCCTCACTGAGTAGGGCTCCTTTGTTAGAGTGTGGACGATAACCACGATAAGGATAACATTTCTTAACATCGATAATAACATTTCTTGATAATAACATTATCGAGAAAATTATGACTCTTCATATGGCTGCAAAGACTGACATGTATATTTACTAAATGACAATGTATAAAACTCTTTTGCAAATTTTCTAAAATTTCAAAAAAGTTTCGAACCAACATCCCATATTAGTTTGTTAAAAAATGTAAAACTAATTTGTTGTTTACATATGTATAATTAAAATAATATGTGAATTTTAGCTACTATATTTTTGATACGTTATAAGGCATTTTTATATCATCTTTCAAAAATTTACGTTATCTTGTATTAGTCCCAAAACATTTTGTACAAAATATGATGTACATTTGTAAAATTGAATCTATAATTATGTAAAATAACCAATGTTTATATAGTCAAATATATATATATATATATATATATATATATATATATATATATATATATATATATATATATATATACACAAATGAAATTTATATTTGTTTGCAAAATATTTTCTTTTTTATTTCTCTAAGTTAAGGTATCCGTCTAAGTTAAAAACGTCATTTTTTGCCAAAAATCATAATTTTTTTTATTTCTCTATTGTAAAATTTCAACTTTTAGGCCTATAAATCTGTTTTTGTTTTGTCTCTACGGCATTTTAAAGAAATGTTACAGCTGTTTAAACATCAGTGACAGCTGTCAAAACAAAACGGAAGTAGCGACTTCGAAACCAGAAATTGTGAATTTAGAGCATTTTAAAAAGCACTTTTTTGCAAAACTTATTAAATTTTCATGAAGATTAGTTTAAACATTTTTCTAGTATTTTTAATAATTAGCAACTTGGCAATTAGAAAGTTTTGAAGCAAGATAGTGTGGGGAATTTTAAACATGTATTTTAATTTTTTAATAGTTAAAGTTGCTTTCCTAAACTTCAATGACGGGCTCAGTAAAATTTTTAATTTTCCAAAATTCTAAAGTACCTTATGAGGCAGG